>JAOXXN010000471.1:58683790-58703973 GCA_026770055.1 Myrmophylax atrothorax
TACTAAAAATAAAGTCCTTTGTCTTCGGTGAGCCTTCTGATCACACTGCAGCCTGAGTTGTCTCTGCCTCCTCTGACCACCGTGAATCTACTCCTACCCCAATAAGAGTGTTGTCCAAGTAATTCATGAACTCAGATTTGGTGCTGTGACCACTTCCCTGGGGAGTTTGTCCCAGTGCTCAATCATCCTCTGGGTGAAGAACCTTTTTCCTGATATCCAAACTAAACCTACCCTGACTCAGTTTCATGCTATTTCCTTGATCCTGTCCCAGGTCACAAGAACAAAGAGATTGATAATTTGCACCTCATAAGGATGTTGAAGACTGCAGTGAGGTATCCCCTCAGTCTCCTCTTCTCTAGGCTGAACAAATGAGGCAGCCTCAACTGCTCCTTTAAGGCTTCCCCCCCAGACCCTTCACCATCCTTGTGGCCCTCCTTTGGACACTCTCTTATTGCTTTCCTCAAAGCCTCTAAGCCAGACCTAACTTCTCAGGGAAGCTGGAGACAGTACATGCAAAGAAACACAATTTGTCATAGAGTCATAGAATGGTTTGTATTGGATGGAACCTTAAAGATCATCTAGTTCCAAATCTCTTCCCAGGGCCAGGGACACCTTCCACTAGACCAGGTTGCTCAAAGCTCCACCCAACCTGGCCTTGAACACCTCCAGGGATGATGTATGCACAACTTCTCTGGGCAACCAGTTACAGTGCCTTGACACTTTCAGAGTAAAGAATTTCTTACTAATACCTAATCTAAACCTTGCAATTTAAAGCCATTCCCTCTTGTCCTGTCTCTACATGCCCTTGTAAAAACTTCCTCTACAGATTCCTTGTAGGCTCCCTTAAGATACTGGCAGGCTGCTATAAAGTCTCCCTAAAGCCTTCTCTTCTCCAGGTTGAGCAGCCCAAACTCTTTCAGCCTGTCAAGCTACTTCATCTGTTTCTACTGCTGAATTATTTCCCTTTACCACATTTCATACTTCTGAAACTGAATTTTCATTAACAGTTCAGCACCAAGGGGTGACTACCAGATACTTGATTATTTGTGAGGAATGTAAAACCCAAAAGAAAGGTCTTCAATGCAAAATAAGTGTTGGGCCAGAGAGAGGGCTATATATGGCCCAAAGTAATTATGCATTTTTCAGCCTATTGCTGAAATAGCCTGTCAGATTAGTTCACATTCACCATTTTATTCTTAAGTATTTTTTCAAGGGATGCCATTATTATAATTATTTTACATCAATCAAAAAAACCCCTAATATAAGATATATAAAAATAGCAGTGTAAGAGAGCAGGCGACTTTATGTCATCAAATAAAACCTTTTCTGCCTCAAAAGTGAAAAAAATAAACACCTTTTTGACTGTAGATGTCAAGGTCAGAATTACATCTGGTTTACTGACTTATTTTTATCCTTTAAACAGGTAAATACAAAAGACAATCTTCTGAATCAAAACTATACAACACTATTATACAACACTAAAAAAATACAACACTATTCGTGTTCCAAAACAAAATGGAAGATAACAATTCTTTCTGCCAGAATTTCTCTTATTTGAGCAAATATATCCTAAATGCTTTGTATTATGTGTTACTGATACAATCTTTTAAAATCTGCTCTGATTGGCTGAGAAATTATAACTTATGTAAATTTACATGATTATTGCTGGTCTACTTCCTGGAGATTCTCTAGAATTTTTATTTTGGAAAGGCTGCAAGAGGAGAACTGTATCACCACCTGCTTGCCCCATTCATATCTCTAGCATCCTAAATTGGCCAGTAGTGTACATGTACAGCAGTCCAAACAGACCTTTAGTTTGACTCATCACAGATGTTTTTTGTTCTCAGGATTTAAGATAATTGCTTTAGAGAAGGGAGTGTATGGGTTTCCTAATAAGTTTTGTATTTTGTTGCAAAAAAGCAGTGGCAGTGCCATTCTCTTTTTTAATCTGTTTTGCATTGCTTAGCACAATATTTTGCACTTCCAATGTAAACAGATTGCCCTTTGATGTCAGAACTAATTCCTTGCATGTTGATGGAGCAGAATATCAGAGATGAAATCAATCATATGGCTCTGAGACAAGAATCCATCTGTACCATCATGTTAATTTGAGAACGTATTTGGAGCCAAGATAAAATATAATACAGCATGGAGCTAAACATCAAGCTGATCAGCACAGACACAACTAAATGCCATTGAAGTCCAATAAAAATAAAATCAGTGAGCAAATTGAATCAGTTGTCCCACAGCATTCATTTAAAGTGCTACAAATATGTGAGGTTCATGCATATATTAGTAAATTAATAAACTGAGAAACATATTTTCAGACATAGCATGGTTTAGTTTTAGTGCAAGTATTAAAATGTACTAGATTTTGCCACTCTTTCTTTGGATTAGACAATGAAGTAACCAACCTCACCGTAAAATAAGTCAAGCCTAAAAAATTGCTCTTTTTGTCAGTCGGAATAGTTGACAAGAACTGTTAGCATATGAAGTTTAGTTAAACCTATAGGATAAGGGAGCAATTTAGTTTTCGGAATAGATGAGCACACTGAGTGTAAACCACATGTCAAGCACTGTAACAGTGTCTTGGTGGAAAGCTTTTGAGATGGGCTATCTGTGAGCACCAGCACCAGACAGTCATTGGGTGTTGAAACTTGACCAAAATTTTTTCTGCCCAGTGCTATAACTATTGATGTCCAGAGTTACTCAAGAATGGAAAGGGACCTCACAGTCCTGTCCCCTGCCCATTTACCTCACATCTGGAACCACTACTTTGTCTCCCTCCTGACTTCTCCATTGCATTGTCTTTCTCATGGGGCAGGCAAGTCATATAATCTGCGCAGTGGCTTATATATGTGATTAAAGTGTTTTGGCATCCAATCTATGTAGTTTCTGAGTAGCCATTTTGGTCTTAAATCAAAGTACTTCTTCCTCATTAATTATATCTATAGACCCAGACAATATCTTAGGAAAAGGACTGTTAGCACACAAATGCCCTAATAAGAAGATTAAATGTCATGACCTAGGATAGGGGTGCCCAACTCCTCATGTTAGCAAAGCTCTCATGAATGTGACTCCCGTATGCTATGGTTCATCCATGTCACTAAGCAAATATGTATCCGCCCTGTAATCAAACTGCAGGTGCCTGCCACCATCCCCATCTGTTTGCAGCTATTGTGCAAAGTTAGATGAACAGTGTCCACTTTTATGTACCTGCCGTTTTTCCACAAAAGCACATTTTCCACTATCATGAGACAGGCATGTCCCCATTCATATAACGGGGCATGCAAACAGCCTTGGGTCACCTAAACTTACATGTCTGAACTTGCAGAAGGCATGCCTTGTCAAGTACACATCATAACATTCTGATTATGCTATGGGTACACAACTGGTTATACAGTGGAAAGGGCTGGTTATACAGGGAAAGATAAGCCTCTGGAGAAAGGGTTGCATGGAAGAGGGCAGGCTGAAACAGTTTGCACAGAAACACATAGCCTGTGGTGCTCCATCCCATTATACATCTGACAGTCCTTCTTAATCCTGAACAAGCCTTGGTAAGTCCTTCCAGAGACAGTTCTCGTTGTCTAAAATACACACTAATCCATTATGACCAATTATACCCATTAATGTGGGGAATGCTGAGGATGAAAACATATTTCTGCGACACCTGAATGTACGTGACCTGTCTCATCCTTCATGCAGCAGCAGCAGCACGGGACACAGAGGGAGCACAATTTATATTCCTTCTGCACGGTCTTCTTATTTCTCTGCTGAAAAGAGCGCAGTTCAGACAGCTGCTGAACCAGTGAGAGGACTCCCTCAGTCCCCTTCTTATACTAGGATAAGCCTGGACTAGGCAGACAAGATGTGAGAAAAATCACAGCATGTTGAAACTTAACAGAACCTGACTTTTCATGAGTTGTTCAAATCCATAAAAGTGATGTCCTCCATCTGTTATAAAAAATGTGTAATATTCTTCATATCACTTAACTGGTTTTGAGCACTGCGTGGGAGAACACAGAAAAAATATTAAACTAGGCTAGGAGTATTTCATAACATTTTGTGGCATCTCCTCTCAGTAAATTGCACTGTCTACTAAAGCTCTTCATAAACTTGCATATTTATGATGCATTCCTACAAAGCCACAAGGAATGACACATGCCTTTGGGTCAAACTCATAATCACTCAACAGTAGCACCCATTCATACAGCTACTAGCAGAAATCACAGCAAGTTTTTCCACTGGTATTCAAAATAATCTGCAGAAACTTGGAACTGGGGAAATAAGGTTGGCGATCTCAAAGCCAAATACAGGCAGCTGAAAAAGAAGGACCTATATGTTTTCACTGCAGAATCATCAGTTCAGAAACACAAATTTAAGTGTTATCTCATGATTCCTTGATTCTAATTAAGGAGGTACAGATAAAGAATCAAATCACTGAAATGTGTTCTAGATTAATTTTGTTCTGCTTTGGGCACTAGAGCTGAACTACTCCTTTTCCTCTTGCACCACATGCCCGAAGCTGTACTGCCTGCATCTTGCAGGCAGCTGAGAAGATCACTTTGGGTACAGGTAAAACCCACTTTGAGATCTTTTGGGTGACCTGCCTACAGCCACAAGTGGATGGAGCCCTCTTCATCTTCTGATGTGCAATCAGCTCAACTTGCCCAACATAGGAAATCATGAATCGAACAAAAGGAATGTCTTCTGTAAGCATCCAGTCTATCTAGGCGCAATTCCTGAAGATTAGGCAGAGGAAGACAGTATGGTACAGACATCTTCTCTAAGTTCCTTCTACAGTCAAAGGACAATTTCTCTCTATAACTGCATGACTATGGTACAGGAATAAGGGATGCCTCCCCTTGCAGTGTCTGCTTTTGCACTGACTATTACTGCCTTATACTAGGTACTCAATATTTAAATAATTGAGAATTTTCTTAGTCAATCTGTAAGGTTCCTCTTTCCCAGATGCTCTAAAATGATTTTAAGGAGTGAAAGTATACACAGGGCTTTTACCACACAAATCTCTTCTATCACTGAATAAGCCTCTTGACCTTAATAGAGAACACACGGGCTGTTGGCCTTCTACTTCTCAAGTAGCTAACCAACAAATTATATGAAATTGTTTGATTTCATATAGCCATGAACTTTCATAATTGTATATGGAAGCCTGGAGTTGAAGGATAACCACATAAATGTGAAGACCACATATTAGGTCTCTCCTCTGCAATGTGGGTGTAATTTGGAAACTGGGAGTATTGGCAGGTACTTGTAGAAGAAAGGGATTGCATTATTCTACTTTGACATTTTCTCAGTTTTTAGAAATTTATAAGAAAATGCTTCCTTTGCTTTTCTTTAGATGTGAGATAAAACTCTGCTATCTTCAGCATTGTTTAAAGCTGCGATACACAAGGAACAGGTCAGCACGAGGAAGACAATAGATGCAGAGCATAAACTGAGGACAAAAAGGCTGAAAACATTTTTACTCTTCCCACAAGTAAGAAAGGAAGAGCTTAGAAGTCACCCATTATAGGGTGCCAACAGATCAAAGTATTGCCAGCGAGGAGAGGGAAGTGATCCTTCCCCTCTGCTTAGCACTAGTGAGGCCACACCTGGAGTGCTGTGTCCAGTTCTGAGCTCCCCAGTACAAGAGAGGTATGGACACACTGGAAACAGTCCAGAGAGGTACTGCTAAGATGATGGACTAGAGTATCCCTCCTATAATGAAAGCTGAGACTGATGGGGCTGTTCAGCCTGAAGAAGAGAAGGGTGACAGGGAGATCTTATAAATTTATATAAATAACTGAAGGGAGTGTGCAAAGAAGACAGTCAGGCTCTTTCCAGCAGTGCATAGCGACAGGAACACAGAAAGTTCCCTCTGAACATCAGGAAACACTTTTTTACTATGAGGGTGTCTGGTTACTGGAACAGGTTGCCCAGAGACGTTGTGGAGTCTCCATCTTTGGAGATACTAAAAAGCCACCTGGACACAGTCCTGGGCAACTGTCTGTAAGTGGCTCTGCTTGAGCAGGGGATATGAACCAGATTAACTCTAGAGGTCCCTCCCAAATTCAAGCATTCTGTGATTTGTGACAAATTAGGAAGAAAACTGTGTCTTAAATCTGCATTTGAAAATCTTGGCTTAGTGGATGTAGTAGTTTTAGCTAGGCCTCAGATTAGCAGGCTCAGAGAATCTACGTAGATTAGGAGAGACAGGTGTCACTTGACTTAAGCAACCACAGAAATATTTCATACCAGATGATGCAAACCTGAGATAGGTAGGAGTTCTCAGTTCCATCATGGCTGAAGTAGAGGCAGGATGTGCTCAGCTCTTGCGCTGTGCTGGGCCCTGCTCCTGCTGCCGCTACATTGTATTTGGTTTTAGTTTCAGGGAAGTAGAAACATTTTTGTTGTTATACTTTCTGTTTCTTGCTGGGTGTCTTTTGGGGTGCTTATAGATCTAGAGTGATAGAATCTGTTTTCAGTGGGAGGTAGAAAATTGTTGTTATATATAACTTGTGTAAGTGTGTGTTATATTGTAATTTTCTCTTCATTTTTCTGTCTAAATATATATAGTTAGTTTAAGCATAAACCTAGTTGGAAGGGTTTATTTCCTTTCCTCCCTTTTCTCGGTGTGGAGGGAGGGAAGCTCTGACTCTGTTTTGGGCAGTTGGAATTTTGCCAGCTTGACCCAAGACAGTGGAGCAAGTTAGAAGTAATTCCACTACCATCAACCAACTGTGTGGGGGAAAAAAAAGGATGAGAACTGGGCTGTAAGTTGCTGTTCCATTATGTTACACTGGTAGCCAAGTTGAAGATAAAATTTTGTAAAACAACTTCTTGATTATATTTGCATGTTTTCAGGTCTATCTTTCAAGATATCACTAATACATAAAAACGATTTCTTCCTCTATTATCAGTGACAGTGTTGAAAGATGTGTGCTGCGAGACTTTTCACTCCACCAACAAAAGTACAGAATTTTCTCTGATGCTGTTTATCTGCTGTGTATTTCATAACAAAGGTGTTTATTTGTACCATAAGGAGTTGAATTCCACTAGAACTAGAAATTGTATACATCTCAGCTAACAGATCAACCTTTATTGCACAGGAGCTGTGTAGTCATCCACTCCAGGATTGACTGAGCTGCCCTGAGACCACTGAAATCCCTAGAGGACAGGTGAGGTATTTAGCCTATACACTGAAACAATGATTTAGTCCCAAATGCTGATTTTCTTTCTTGACTTCTAACTAGGTTTGTTTGACCTTCTGTGTCTGACGAATTTGAATAAACATCTTTTCTGTAGGAGCTATATCCCCTCTGCACATCTGACAGCACAGAGTTTTACTGCAAATGTTTCCATCTCCTTTTAAAAACAGGTCATTTGTCTAGTTGAATCAGACTTATATAAGACACAGCTTACCAGGATAGCAAATGTGCATTAGCACTCTTTTATTAATGAGTTCTACACAATAGTACTCAACAATTCTTTCTGTTCTTCTCCCAGAGAACTAAAAACAGGCAAGGGGTTTAAAACAATCTTCTAATTAAGTTTCACCTCACTAAAAGTGGGGTCTTTAACAGCTTTTATAGTGAGATGGCTTAAAAAGTACACTTTAATTAACTCCAGTTCACTTTTGCTTACTTTTCTCTTAATTTGATTTAGAACAAAGACCACATCAGCTCATGCTCACAAACAGGAAGTTTCTTTTATGACAACTTTTTAAACAAATAAGATTTAATCTTTTTACTTCAAAAAATAAACGTCTTTCTAGTAATATTTTTCATTATGTGGGTATTTACATAAAACCTAAATATTTATATGTAGAATTATTTACATACAGGTGTATTAGCAAGTCATACTTTACTAATGAAATATACAACAAGACACATGGACAGAAACAGCAACACAGAATGTTTAAATACTAGAATATATTATTAGGAATGAGAAATAATTAGATAATTTTTTAATAACATCTCAGACTTTGAGTATGAAATGGAAGTGGGTTTTAGCTCTGTGGGTAAAAATTTACCAGCCTTAGTAATTAACATTTCACATATAAAATACTTTTCTTTTGACAAAACATCTAAATAAGGGTTCAAAAAAAGAACATGACAGACTAATGAGACAGAAATGTTCCTATAATGCAGAAAGATAGGATAGGAGGGTACTATGATAAAGTCTAGCAATATGTCATGTCACAGCTAAGAACTGACTACTCCTGAAAAAATTTCAAATGACAAGAAATCACAGAAATCAAGGAGGTGATAGAATACCAAATAAATTAAGGTATACATAGCACAGCCTGCTCGTGAGATTTGTACTGACCAAATAGCTTGTACGCAAACAACTAAAATGCAAGGGTTAGTGGAAGAATGCAGCAGTTGACCATGCCCTGGCTTTGGGCAGGCCGGGCTAGATTACCTGAGATTCCTCTCAGCCTAAATTGTCCTATAATCTAGTTAGAAATTGATGTTAATTATTGCTACCCAAAACTCAAAGTATATGTAAAAAGATTATTAATAAATAAAATTGTAATTGTCATTATATAACCCATTTCAATCAATCTATTTTGTGATTAGAAGGATGAATTATGAGGAGGTAGAAGCTTGTACTCTCAACAACACAATTTAGACAGTAGTAAGATTTGGTTAACTCAAGGCCTACCTCTGCCAAAAGTATTGGTCCCTCAGCATCCCTAATATCAATGCTCTTCCTGCACTGTCTTCTTCCAGTACCTTTGAGCTGTGTTGCCTCCTGCTCTTTCTACAGCTCTGAAATTCAGCCCCTCCTCTTCAGAGGTAATAGAAACATAAACAGCAATTCACAACATTTGGGTATATTTACCCAATTATCATCCTTCCTTTACTATGACTCTGCTACAATGAAAGGACAAAATTAGTTATTTTGGACTGCAAAATTGGACTAAAAGGTTAATGAAACAATTATTCTAAGAAAGAATTTTCCAAACTGTAGTTCTAAATACAAGTTCAGAGATATAAGGTTTATATTAGTCAGACATGGACACTTTTATTTGATGACAGCTTTCAAGGAAGGCTCTTGATGAGTCTGTGCCACTGGCCACTTCTTCTCCTGAGCTAGGTGAATTGAGATGCTGCTATCTTGTCTGTAATGGAAGAACAGTAGGAGGAAAGAGATGTTTCAAGGTGTTTACACAGAGGCACAAGAGCCTAAAAAGGGGACTGAATTTTAAATCTGCCATATTTTATGAAACACTCTTAGAGCAAACTTGTTGCTATTCATATGCACACAGCTATTTGAGAAGCCTATCTGATAATCAGTTCAATATATCTTATCCTTCTTTCACTGAGGGAGAGAATTTGGGAGGAGGAAAATACAGAGGGACATTTTTTCCTTTGAAAAACTTCTTTGCCCAAAGCCCTCCATTGAAATCCTTGAATTAAAATGCATTTTCCCCCTTTTTCTATATTGATCATTGAATTGAAACATATACTCAACAGAGAAGCAAGGACAACAACTACAGGGGTGGAAGAGACTTTTCAAGAAAAGCTGGAGGTTATTCTTGTACTAAATGCTTCTTTTTAACATATTTTCTTTTTAATAAGTAAGGCATTACTTTAGATTTATAGCTTCCATTAGGAGGGAATTAAAATATTATATATTTTCTCTTTAATGATAAAGTTGGGATCAACCTTCTTTTCTGTCATTGAAAGAATTGAATTGGATCATATGATATAGCTTCTCTAAGAATGCATGGACATCTTCAGTGAGGATCCCAGGAACACAGCTTTCTTATACAATCAGTGCACACCCCAAGGGAACTCCCCCCTGTAATAATCTAAACTGTATTGAAATTGGTCCCAATCAGAATCAGATCCGAATTAGGCTGAAAAGATCCAGTGTTACTCTAAGAGTAAGTAGGAAGCAGTTGTGGGTTTGGGTTCCTTTCCCACTCCATAAGGAACTCTGACATGATGCCCTAAGCATGTAATAAAAGTTCTTTCCCCCAGCACAGTATAGCTGCCTTTTACTCAGGATAGCCCAATGAGAGACCTACGGCTATAGGGGTGGGCAGATAAGGGTCATTCAATTTTTCTGAGGATTTTGATATGTCTAAATGAGGTTTCTACCAATCAGCATTAGCATTTAAAAATTCTGAGTGCTGGGTTCCTGCCTAATAGACACTCTTGCAACCAGGGAGCCAGGACAGTTTAGGGACCCCCCACAAGTGCAGCCAGCACCCAGGGTGCTGACTACCTGGGGGAAAAAAAACAATCCCAGAAACCAGGAAAGTCTAAGCAGGATTTCACAACTAAATTTGTTTCCTTCAATCTCCAGCAAAAAAAAAGTCTCTGAAATACTCTTATTTGACTATATGATTTGGGTAAGTATTTCAGCTAAATCTATCTGGCCAGTTTTCATCTGTACCTTCTAAAAAGACCCATAAAGAAGTGGTGTCAGTTCTGTACCCTGAATGTCTAGGCAATCTGACTCCATCTCTGTAGAACTCAAAGAACCAGACTCAGAAAGGTTGTGAGTTTCATTACAGTTGTATTTTCTAGTAAACAGATAAAAGATTTGCTTTTCATTGTTTCTAACAAGTGAAATAGGGAATAAATGTTCTTCCCCTGTAGCTACAGAAATTTGAAACAAATCCAAACAGCTTCTCTATTGAATTTATACAAGCAGCAGCTCTAAGCTTATAAAAATATATCACTGTGAAGCCTACAAATATGGCTTCATTTTATTACTCTTACAATGATAATTTGGAGCAATAAATATTTTACATTGAACTTGTATTCTGTCTGCAACATGGGTCATCTAATTTCTACAGACTTCACTCTGTATCTAAAACTCAAGTTTCATAACCCAGTTGGTCTGTGCCGGGAAATTCTAATGGCATTAGTAGCAGCTAGTTACGTGCAACAAAGACAAACACAGGCCAGCCCACGTTACACATGACTGGCATTTGATGAAAGCCTAGGTCACGCTTTCTTTTCTCTGTTAAACACTTTTTTCTGTAAGGTCAGTTGATTTCCACGGAATTACTTTCAAACTTAAGCAACACTTTGAATCATAGTGGCAAAGCTGAGCCTTAAGGGTTAGAGGCCACCACAGGAAAAAAGAAAACAAACAACAAAGTCTTTCTAAAGAAACAGTGCCCTTAAAAGAACACAGTTATGCTGTATATCATCTGTTAGGTGAAAGCATTCAACCTTGAACACTGTGCCTAATAAAGGCTGCAAAGCATCTGTGTGTCTGAGCATGTTCTTTTCATTTAGGGTAACCATAGCCCTACTGTAGCTATCACAAGCACCTTAAACACTTTTTAGCTTTAAGAGCAAACACAGCTTGTTTTAGGCTTCCAGTCCATTAAGTGATGTTACATTCTACTTGAGAAGGAAAAGACTCCACAGTCAAAAGGATTTTTTCCTGTAGTATAAATTCGGGGGACAGATGACCATACAGTGGGTTCAGTCTTGTCCCTGAGGAGGTAAACACATCATATTGTCTTCAAAACGATGGCTACAAAGTGTCCAAATACTCCCTAATGCTTCTGAAAACACACGGTATGATTCACCTCCTGCTGACTGTGTGGAGGAAAATTGGGCCACGGACTCACCTACCTTTGATCCCTTTAAAGCCAGCAGACATCCCAAAGTGCTGCAATGCTATCAGGCTCTGGCTGTGAGTGAGCTGTATACAGCACAAATTTCGATTCTCTATTCCTTCTCATGTCACACACTAAAGCCTGGGTGAAGTCTAGCCCTCAACAATACACTGCAGTACTAGAAGAAATGTATTTATTACCTCGTGCAGGTTTGCATTTGAGTTGCAGAGTATAAATTCAACAGAAAGTCTTCCTCCACCTAAGCAAGAAAACCAAGTAAACTTCAATTAGAGTATGCAGATTAGTTCTTGCCTATTACTGTTAAGTTCTCACAGACCATGTAGCATTGGCACAACAGGGATTTGCTTCTAATGAAAGCAATAATGACACACAAACAGACATACACATGCACACACTCACACAAAAATCTGGTACAATATAGTTCATCAGCTGGCAGGTACAGAAAAACAAAGGGAGGTAGAACAAATGCAGAACATTTCTCTCAACCACAATAGTGCCCTCTAAAAACTGATATGGAAACTGTTATTCTGAAGAGCATGAATATCTTTCTCTTAAAATAACCTCAGGACAGTCATTCCTAATTTAGAGTAGCCAGAAGACCAAGCAAAGAACTAACTTGTCTAATAAAGACCTTCTGGCTATTTCATTACATTTGTACATGGCTGTGAGTAGAAAACAAAAATCTTCCAGCTCTCAGGCTAAAGGCATAATAAACCTAAATAACACAAAAGGCTTTTTGACATTGAGAGATGTCTGAAATTACAAGTCTGGAAGCATAATAATGCTTGAATGGGAAGGCAACTCCAGTCAGTTGTTTACCCTGCCTCCTTTCTCCATCTTCAAGGGTTTTTTTGGATTTGAAACTGCACAGCAGGGCTCAGATGCATGGATTGCTGTCACCTGCCCTGAGTGAAAGTGTCTGTGTGCTGCAAGCAACTTCCAATAGATATAATAGCATTTGACTCTTCCCCTCTGACTTCAAGTGGCTAGGTACCACTGAAAAAGGAGATCCTAACCTTTTTTCACCATCTCTCACCCACACACCCTTGTGCTGGGCCAAAGTCTTCCCCAGGGCAGCTCACATGAAACCAACAGGAAACGATTCACTTTGCTAGTTGTTTTCTCCTAATTTAGCAAAATCAGTTGCCAATGAATGAGTCCAGCAGAAGAAAGGGGAGGATGGGGGAAGAAACCTGCCTGACTTTTCAGCACCTGAAAGCTCTGCTGCCCTTGAAAAGCTCTGCCAGCCTTAGGATGTCAACCTGAACAGAAGGGTGGAAAATCCCATGCAGCTGCAACTCCTCGACTCAACTCTATCTCTTGCTCAGAGTTCTTGTCACCCACGCAGCTGTTAAGGAAAATTACACTGCAACAATTATCACTTTGTACTTAACTCCTTCTCTTGATATGGCAATTCCGTACCTGAAAAAAGGTACTCTACATCCTCAAAGGAAGAGTCTTAATTACTTGCAAAGACATAACAAGTCTGACACATCTTCTGGAACCTGGATCTCATCCATTTTCAATTTACTACTAATCCTTTTCTTCCTTTACTTTGTTAAACCCAACATTCTTCAGATCATGTAAAAGCAATCATTCTGAATTTTGCATCACCAAGTAATAAGCTCTCTTTCTTATTACAAACAGCACCACCGTTACAGAAAAGTCTCAAATGTTTATACTGAACTACAGAATGTTCTTTCGTATGCAGTATAAACCTCAGTGTTCAGTGCTTAACTCCTAGAGTTTAAAGTACCAACCTGAGAATGTTTGCCTAAAGAAAATGAATTAGAAGGCCATGGCAATGCTGCATGCTTCACAGATATAATTTCAAATAAAAATCTAAACTGAGCTATGAGGTAGGGCTGTGAGGAATCTTCAAAGTAATCCTTTATTTATTTCTCTGGAAAAGTTCAACCTTATCACTTAATTATCATTTATCCTCTCTTTTCACTGTAAAGTTCTTCTGCATGCTTCACTTCCACCTAGCTTTCATAAGCTCACCTATGCAGCAAGCTCTCACCCATTCTTTGTAGTTAAATCATCCTTGATAATATTTTTAGGAGATTAGGCTTTTTAGATTTTCTTTGCACCTCCTTCAGTATTGTACCTAGACCAGTCTGGTCCTTCTCACACAGTTTCTTTCCATCTGCTACATTTTGGGTCTTTCCCCTGCATTTTATTGCTTAAGCTGCTTATCATCAGCACTGGACATTTGACAGAAGCAAAGTTAGCTTTCAAAAAGTTTACAGATTAGCCTTTTATATATTTGTTCAAATCTGCTACCCATTTGGCACTACTGTCTCATGCCCACAGTTTGTTTCCCCGTTTCAGCTGTACTTTCTACTATGAACAACCAACCTGCTCTTTTTAACCTCAAGGACATCTCTTCTCTGAAGAACCCTGACATCCTTCTCCTCCAGACTAGAACCTTTTCCACACCAGAGGCACAACTTCTTCGGGCAATACTGATCGAGCTCTACCTGTGGACTGCAAAATCCCAAGCTTTTCTTTCAAATCCAGTAGCTCACATATCTTGCATGGTACAAGGTTTCACCACCCAAGAGTTCATTTTGGATTGCTTAGGTTAAACCACATCTCTATCGATAATGATATTAGGCTCTATAAGCAGCACTGCCTTGCTCTGAAAGTACTGGAGCAAACATTTCACAAAGTGAAAGGATGGCTCCCTGGATTTATATTGAGTTATTTCTATCAAGAGTTGTCATATTCAACCTGAATGTCTCATAAGTGCTTGCCCTTGGGGATGAAGGTAAAACACAATGTATAGGAAAGAGAAAAACTTCAAATGTATTTCACATGCTCAAAGACCAGCTTATAACCTCACACTTCTAACCACATACATCTTTCCACACTTCCTTCCCTTGTCACTTCCATTGTTTTTCTCATCAAAATGGTACATTACTCATATCTTTACACTCTTGATTTAAGTTAGACTCATCTTCTTTACATTTGAGACCTGAAGTAACATACCTTTTATTTCCTGAATTTAAAATAACAGTACAATATATACCTATTTAATTGTATTTTAAAATTCAACACCTGAATTCCCTTAGCCAACAGGATTACACCACTAATTCCTTTTTGATTTCCCTAGAGTATTTCCTGGTGACAAAAGTCTGTCAGTTGGAAATGTCCTGAATTGCTTAAGTTGTATCTGCATTACTTCAACCTGAAAAATGTAAATTTTGTTGCATAAGAGGCAGCTCCAACATAGACCATACAGAGAAAGCTCTAAGTATTTCCTCAATTAAGAAATTTTCATGTCTTTGCTCTTTCAGCTACCTTCTACTTCTGCATTTCCAAAACACCTACTGTGAGAAACAGTGGAGTGGTGGCACAGTGTTTGAAAAATAGTTTTCAGATCCCACTGATGGTCATGACAACATGAAACAAATGCTCTCCAGTAAAGTCTACCTCGAGTGCTGGATGAGAGGCACTGTTGTTCATCCTGGGAGCTACAGGAGAGTCACTGCCTTCTCCCTCCTGCTGTGCAGGCAGCCCAGTTCTGATGTCTTCCTGCCTCCAACATGGGTCCTCTCCCCAGCATGGGCCCTGTCCCCAGCCCAGTCCACAAATTATCCAACCCTGGCTCTGAATCATTTGCCATTCCCTCCAGGAGAGTTTTTTCCTCTGAGCAGGCTCACGTTTAATTTACTGTATGGGCAGAACACCCCTCCCTTTGCACATATGGCACATGTCAGTCATCCAGGATATGCTGGAACTTCGGTAAAATCAGTCATCCAATTTTTCACATGTTCACTTTTTGAACTAACTAGGGAAGCATAAATGAGTATTGGCAATGTTTCACTGATCATTTTAGTTTCCTGTCTCCTTCTTTTGGCTTTAAGAATTCTCATTTCCTTTTTCTAAATTAGTCATTACTCAATTATCCAAATAAAAATACAGCACGTGTAGACTTAGTGTCACTCTATTTTACCACTTCTCCCACAGTTGAAGAGACACTACCACCATCATGTTAAATAAATCTGCTTTGAAGAAATTATAAATTTGCTTGATAAAGAGAAGTATGCAGCCAGAATGGACCTATACTCTCATAAGGCATTAGATTTAGTAGCTCAGAAAATTTGAATTTAAAAAATAAGGATTACAGGACAATGAAATGTACTTGAAATAGCTTAAAAACTGAGCAACCGGTAGATCTTGAAACCTTATTGACAATTAGGATTCATTATCAAAGCATTTTGAAAATGCTTCCATTGTGAATATCAAGCATAAATATTGCACTCACTGATGAACACTTGTGAAAAATGAAGAAAAGTAATTAAAGATAAACTTTCTTGAGCCTTTCTTTGAGACACTGCAAGAGATCATTTTATTTAGCTTATCAAAAGAAAATAGAAAACAAAAAAGAATACCGAGAAGTGACCTAATTAGAATAAGAAAGTATGTTTTTGCACAAAACATATCTTTAATCTACCTGAGAAGGTGATAATATAAAGCAATGGCTTGGAGCTACACTTAGACCCCTTCAGATTAAAAGGTACACATAGGTATTCTGTTATGGTTTTGACACCAAACATAGTTCATGACTGGAACAAAATACCTAAAGAAATGGCAAATTTTTCTTCTTTTTATTCTTTATATCAAGACTGGATATTAAACATGAAGTGGGTATTATGGTATCTGATCTAGAGATCACATGGAAGAAACAGTGATCCCTCATGACTGAATTGTGCAGGTCTATACAAGTTGCAACATCTAAATGTTTTGGTTTTACCCTGTTTGCAAGAAAATCAAAACCCACTGTCATGCCATAAATAGCAGGGTTAAACAGCAAGGCTCTTTGCATATGAATGTATTTCTCTAGTAGACTCTCAGGTCTATAATAAAACATATAGGAAAGTAAAAACACAGTATTAGTTTTGTTTTGGTTTAGTAAACACTCATGTAATATTATATTTCTACCTTAAAAAATTAAAAGTAAAGCATTTGCACATATCTCTTGGTGCTAAAGCAATTACACTGAAGTGATATAGTATCGTTAAATACAGGAAACATCTTAAATTTTAAATGACAATTATTATAAAATAAAATACCTTTATAATTATACCATCCTATTTTTACTTAAGTAGTTGTGTTTTTCTTGAAAATCTTTGACCAGATTCTATTTAGAGATATGCCTTTTAAAATTTAATTGAATATGTTTCATTCCTTAGATATTCTATTACATATTTATTTTACTAATTAATTTAGCCATACAAAAGCATGCCTATTTGAGGCTGGAGACAGACAAACAGTTGTAAACTAAATAACTCCACACACACACACCTACTTCCTGTAATCCATTTGAAATTGCTGGTGATACTTAAATAAACATAGCATTTTGTTCTGCTTCCCTCAATAGAAGTCATGATTAAAAACAGAGCTCCATAATAGATTGCTTCAGCTCTTGTTATAATAACAGGCTGAAGGAAAAGGATTTAAGATAATATACAATATGGACATTTTTGCATAGCATTAGTGCACTAAGCTGGTTTTCAGTGCGATAGGCAAGTGACAACTGACATTCCCACAGCCCTGCACGCAAGGAGTCAAATGAACAGTGAGCAAGTTGCAGCCAGTGGTCAGAGATGATGTACCCCTCCTGAGGAAGTCAAAGAAGGTGTACCCACCCGAGAAACAACACTGGTAAACTAGCAACAACAGATGAGAAGGCTGAGGTACTCAACCACTTTTTTGCCTCAGTCTTTAATGGTAACTGCTTTTCCCACACTTCTCAAGTGGATGGACAGCAGGATGGGGACTGGGGGATCAGTCTTTCCACTGTAAGTATAGATCATGTTCACGACCACCTGAAGAACCTGAGCATACACAACTCTCTGGAACCCAATAAGATGCATGCCAGAGTCCTAAAGGAAATGGCTGATGTAGTTGCCAAAATACTCTCCATCATATTTGAAAGTTTGTGGCATCCAGGTGAAGTCACAGCCAGCTGAAAAAGTGGAAATATTGTACCCATCTTAAAAAAGGGTAAAAAGGAGGATTCCAGGAACTACTGTCTCATCAGCCTCACCTCTGTGCCTGGGAAGACTGTGGAACAGTTCTTCCTAGAAGTCTGGTAAGGCACACGGAGAACAGGCAGGTGATTCAAAACAGTCAGCATGCGTTCACTAAGGGCAAGTCCTTCCTGACCAAACTAGTGGCCTTCTATGATGGAAGGACTGCATCAATGGACAAGGGAACAGATGTCATTTTTCTGGACTTCTCTTAAGGCTTTGACATGAACTACCACAACATCCTTCTCTCCAAATTACAGACATGGATTTGGTGGGTAGACTGTTTGGTGGATAAGGAATTGTTTGGGCAGTCACATCCAGAGTGTAGTGGTCAATGGCTCAGAGTCCCAGTGAAAATCAGTGATAAATGGTGTCCCTCAGGGGTCTGTAGAGGGACCAGTGTTATTTAATATCATCATTAATGACATACATGAAGGGATCAAGTGTATGTTTGCAGATGACACCAATATGACTGGTCTGGTTGACACAGCTGAAGGATGGGATGCCATCCAGAGGGATCTGGACAAGCTCGAGAAGTGAGGCCATGGGAATCTCATAATGTCTAAGACCTGGGTTGAGGCAACCTCCAGTATCAGCACAGGCTGGGGGACAAAGGGATTAAGAGCAGCCCTGCTAAGGAGGACATGGGGGTGCTGGTGGATGAGAGACTGTACATGAGCCAGCAATATGCACTCTCAGCCCAGAATGCCAATCAGAATTAGGGGTTGGATCAAAAGCAGCGTGGCCAGCAGGTTGACGGAGATGATTCTGCCTCTCTACTGCATTGTGGTGAGACCCCATTTGAAGTACCGTGCCCAGCTCTGGAGTACCCAGCACATGGACCTGTTGCAGCTAGTCCATAGGAGGATCACCACAATGATTAGGGGGGTGGAGCACCTTCCTATGAGAAAAGGTTGAGAGAATTGAGTTACTGACCCCAGAAAAGAGAAGACTTTGGGATGCCCTAATTGACACCTTCTAGTACCTAAAGGGAGCTTACAGGAAAGATAGAGAAACTCTTTACAAGAGTATATAGTGACAGGACAAGAGAGAATGGTTTCAAGGTGAATAAGAGTGGGTTCAGGTTAGATATCAGGAAGAAATCCTTTACTGTGAGGAACTGGAACAGATTGGCCAAAGTTGTGGATGCCCCAACCTTGGAAATGCTCAAAGCCAGGTTGGATGGAACTCTGAGCAGCCTGGTTTAGTGAATGTTGTCCCTGCCCATGTCAGAGGTGCTGGAATTAGCATTTTAAGTTTCGTTCCAGCACAAGCCATTCTTTGATTCCATGATTTTATGACAGTATTCTGCAAACCTCTCAATAGTTCATTTTCAGCAGGAATGTTAACCAGTGTCTTTTCAAGGATTGGAGAGGTGACTTAAGCCTTCCTCATCCACTGCTTATTTAAACAGACCACTCTAAGTTGTTTAGATCCAGCTCTTGCCAACCTCCCAGTCCTCACACGGCACACACAGAAACAGTTTTTAGTAGGAGGCTGGAAAAAATCTGGCTGGTGCACTTGTACAGTGAGAGCCCAGTCCTGTATGGTTGTGCAAACAGCTCCACTAACGCAGATGGAAACTGAAACACCAAACCCTAAATCAATTTAAGCACGTGCCATTGAAGAACAGCAGTTCTCAAAGTAAGATCATGAGCAAGCAACTATTCTTTCCAAGCAAAGCTATAAAAGTAAAAATAGACAAAATAAGTAAAACTTTGAAACAGAAGTTACTTCTTTGGCAAACAACATTAAGACTTGCATACAACCAGTGCTAGTTGATCTAGTTGATCTTCTCTAGGAATACCCCACCTCTATCAGATCTGTCAGATTGCATAGAACTGATAAAAATCATTTGAGAAATTAATTCCTCAATCCCTCCACCAGCTTTTTTTTTTTTAGTTGTTTAGGCCTGCATTTTAGTCACAGTAAACTTCAAGAGTTCGGCTGTTGAAATAATGTATGCAGTATGCTAATACTGGTTTTAATGCATTTTGTCTTGAAAAATATCCACATTTCAGTTTATTGTAACACAGACCGATTTCAATAAATGAACCCCAGGACTTAAAATCGCAGAAGGCATTTTCCTCCCTCCTCTTAGGAAGCTGCATTTCTGTCATTCTAGTCATCCATCCTAAATTCAACTGGCTGAAAGCATTTCAGGGGAAATTTAAAAAAAAAAAATCAGGGCCACCTTGTAAAGTCCCAAGAAAATAAACAAGAAGCAGGAGAAGTAAATACACACACCATCAGTCTGCTATTCATGCGACCTCGCAAGAGTGTTATTTTCATAGGCACAGGAAGTAGGCAATCGAAGGAGTTGACTCCTTGGTCCAGGTGGGGTCCTGTTCAACTCAGGATATTCTGTGATGATACGGGGGGTGAGGAGGGGCGTGCTTTCTGCGGATAGCCGTGTTTCCCAGGCCTGTAACATTATGTGGGTAAACTGCTATGTTGGCACATACGTGCGTGTGCACAGAAGGCCACGCACACTCGCAGCTGCTCCTCACCCCACCGCCCCGCTG
>JAOXXN010000471.1:58704678-58727954 GCA_026770055.1 Myrmophylax atrothorax
CCGGGAAGTTTTTGGGGTAGGAGCGGGTGAATGGGCTCTGCCGCTTCCTCGGGGTGCACGGGCGCTGGCACCCGCTGCTGCCGCCCGCCCGGCACCTGCTGGCGGCAGGTGGGAGCCCCGCTTCCGCGGGAGGCGAGCGCCGCACCGCGCAGCGCCTTGCGGGTCTGGGGAGCGCGGATGCCCGACCATGCGGTGCACCTGAGCCGCTTCCAGCCCCGGGAGGGACGCGCCGCGCTGCCGCACGCCCCCCGTACTCACCGAGTCGGGCTCTGGGAGCCATCGCTGTCGCGGGGAAAAGGGGAGAAAGAAGGCTAGAAAAAGCAAAGTGGTCGGCATTACCTGGCCAGGTGTGGCCCCCGAGGCACTTTTTCGGCACCTTTTCCCTGTAGCTAAATGACAGGCACACGTAAGGGCAGAGTGGCAGGGCTGTGGAAGCGGGGTGCCAGGATGCGGTGCTCCTACCCGACGGGAGCGCACTTGGAAAAGCTCCGCTGAGCATCTTTGATCTGTTCCCACGGCTGAAGGCTGGAGCCGGCTGGATGCAGCGTGCTGAATTGGAACCTGGTGGGCTGCATAGGACTGGAGGGACAGTGGTCTTTGGGAGTTGACAAGAGGGCACAAAGCCTTAATTCCGGCTCATTTCTGTTATGAAGGACTGGCTTCCTAAGATAGTGTACAGGGAAGGCTTGGTTACTGCAGTTCTCAGTGTGCTTTCCAGGGATAAAGGCATGTGAAGCTCAAACCTTTTGGGGGCAAAAGGATGCGAGAGGGAGCGGTGGCAGTCCCCATCTGGAAGAGTTCTGATTTGGTCTCGTCTTTCAGCTAGACATTCAAAAGATGAGGAAAGGGAACACAGCTAAGTACGGGCAATTCAATTACCTCAGCTGACTGAGAATTAAAGTGTATGATTTTCCTTCCTCTCTACGTTAGTGCAGTAGGTCGAGGGCTTTCCCTGTTTCAGAACTATTCCTCTTTGGATACTGGGGTGGAAAAAAATGTCTGGGAAGTTCTAGGAATACAGTGCTTGAACGATATGGGGGTAGAATGTCTGCAGGGAGCATCTTTCTGGCAGGGGAAGGTCCATTCCTTGCCCATTGCCACTGAGAACCTCTGCAGTATATATGGCAAGTGGAACATGAGTAGAACAGGTTCAGTTTGGTGCATGCCCATGTATTGTCTGGCTATCAAACTTACTTTGTAAGTATAAATATAATAACTTACAATTTACAGCTTCTGGCATTTCTTGCACTCTCGAACAAGTGCATTTCCCACACTGCTCAGAAACGAGAACATGTTAGTAAGAGCACAGCCACTGACATCAACTTCAGCTATGTCTTGCACATCCACTGTTTTGGTACCCACCATGTTTTGGGGGGTTTTTTCCTATTTGGAAAGTGCAGAGGTTTTTGATATTACACAGCCAAATGAATGCCTCTGGTAGGTCAGCAGCAAGATTATGCATCTGAAGCAAAGCCAGCTACTACAGTGGAGAGACACTAATTTAACAGAGCAAATTCCAACCCCAGGATTGCCAGGGTCCCATCTGTGTCCCTCCTCTTGTCAGGATACTACCTTGGTTATTGTGAACTGGCCATGTTTACACAGACATTAAAGAAAATCAGAGTGGGTGGAAAACCGTTTTCCAATATATGCAACATATATAGATGCATACAACTCTTTTGCTTTTCATAGAGAGAACAAAAAATGTTTTTATTAGTCTGACTAGCCTGGGATCTCTCCCTTCCCTCTAGAAATGCCACCCATAGCTTATCAACTATCAGAGTCCAAAAATATGTCAAAGCTGATGGATTTCCATGAAAAGTTTTGATAATAAGAAAAAGAAAACTGTAATATGCCAAGGCAGTCCAAGATGGGAGATCCGGCTGGGTCATCTCACTTGTCACTCCAGCACATGAGGGTTCTCTCCAGGTCACTGTGTAGTGCTTCGCTTAGTAAATTGATTGGTTTAGCTAAGTCTAATAAAGTAATGACCTCACCAGTATACACCCTGCTCCAGTGTTATTCTGACAGCAGGAGCATGGAAGACACAGAAATGTACTTGGAATATGAACTGAAAGATTATTTGGAGATTTGGGGGGGATTCCTTGTTTATTTTCTTTTTATTGTTTTAAATATCTTACTGGTATTTGAAGCAGAGCCCACAGCTACAGAAAGTGGTAAGAAATTGCTTGGCAGGGAAAATGAGAATGAGCTTGCTTAGTCTGCTGTGTTCTCTATTTTAATACATCCAGTTAAGATGAACCTTTGTACAGAAAGGGAGCCAGACAGGACAGAGCCATCCTTTCACACAGATTGTTTTCTCGAGGACAGCTTTGATGAATTAGGAAGCAACTCTATTAACTGTGCAATAGATTTCTGCTTCCTAATTAGAATGTGACCCATTTTGCTTGGAAAGTGAGGTGGGGAGTAATTTCTGGACTTTGAATTGAGCATTTGGGTTTGTGGGGGAATAGAGAAGGCAGTGGTACGGTGTACCCTCTTTATGAAAAAATTGAATCCTGACAGTTTTTAAAAATATTGATAGAAGGTGATAAGGGGATTCCATATTAGTATTCAGCACAAAAAAATTCTGTGCATCCTGAGCTTTTCAAGTTTATTTTTATTCTACTGTAATGTCCCATTTTATTTTTACCTGCATGAGTTTCTCTGAAATCTAGGGTATTCTCTCTTCTAAAAAATTTTATGATCTCTTGGCATGAAAGACTAAAATTGTCCCTTCTGACCTTAAGAAAAAGAGTGAATGTTATATATAACCACAGTCTATTATAAATTTGCTACCTTATTGCTCACACTGGAGCTGAACTCCTTTCGAAGTCGTGAACTGGTGGCCTAGCTAATTTGCATAAACTGTATTTATCACAGCAGGTGCAGAAATACAGCAGATTTCAGCCAAAAATACTTCCTACCAAGTCAACCTTTCTCAGCTCCTGAAGTTCCCTTGACCAGAAGTACATTTTAAAAGTCTCTAAGTTTTGAAGTCTTAGAGCTGATAGACAGTATGTCATCTTATTAACACTGAAATTATCATTAGATTTCTTAACACACACTATAAAAGTTGGAGCCATGGTTTAATCTCTTCTGGTTGTGCAGCAGTTTTAATATAATTTGGGAAATGTACATAGTATCATCTAGGCACTGTAAGACAGATTCCTAAAGTTACCTATTATTTCGTGTCCCCTCTTAATGCACAAATGGCTGTTTTTTCTATATCATAAGGTCATATGTATCATAGGTTTATGCCCCTAGAGATCTACAGTTTCAGTAGTATGTAGTTGTGTTTAATTTATTATACTTGTCTCTGTAGCACTCACTAATGTAGGCAATTACTTGTAGCTAATTACTGGTAACTAGAATTCAAATATTTCATTGACGTGTAAACCTTTTGTTAAAATGTTATTAAGAACACATGTATGGGGAGTAATGTATGAGGAGGGTATTGTGAGACAGTTCAATATTTTAAAATAACAAGAAAATACATGTTTCATAAATTATGTTAAATTAAAAAAAATGCTCTCTTTTCTTTCCTGCTCTTGATTGAGCTGTACTAGGAAGTTTTATGTTAGCAGGATACAAAATGGGACTTGATGAACTCATATAAACATCTAAGGAATATAGCCTATGGTGGATACAGTCTATTCTTAGAGGATAGGAATATCCTGTTCATATCAATGAGTTATTGGAGAAGTTCAAGTACACTGCAACTGATCTAGTCCAGTTTTTTTAAATACATCACCAAATACAAAAGTTTACATCACTGATTCTTCATCAGTTTAGAAAGTTGTTTGTAGAGTTGGTTAGCTCAGTTACAGGTTTGGGTTTTTTTCCAATAGGAGAAGCCAGCATAGCAGCTGTGTGGGTTGTACTGCACTGCTACTTTTAACCAGCAATGTTAATCTTATATTTGCAGTACTGAGTGCTCAAATATCTGCAAGGGAAAATACAGTCCACAAACTGTCCTGAGGTTCTATCACATCTGCAAAACTAAATACCGTTTATATGAACAGAATGTCTTACTCAGATTTTCAGCTCTAATCTCCCTCTACAGACAAACTTTAGCAATTGAACTATGGTTCTTATTCAAGCCACAATCTGGTTTTTTAGATGCCTGGGCAGACATATTTCCAGTGAAGGGTTTCAGTTATACAAGGAGAAAAGGTGAGGACATTTGAAACTTAACCTGTTCATCCACAGTCCCTAGAGAACCATAAAACAACTTCTCTGTAATGAAAGAGAAGTCACCTGCATGATAACGGAAAGGATGTAGTCCTCCTTCTCCTAGTTACTGTCCTGGTAACTGTGTCTCATTAGCTCCACTGAACCTCTGTGTGGCTGTGTGCTTTTTTGGGGAAGTATGTCACTGTCAAATCTGCCAGCAGACTCTACCTGATGCCTACTGACTACCCTACAGACACTCCTTATCTTTCCTGCTACTCACTTGGACAGCTAACTTGAAGGTTCTTAAGAAAGTTCGGAGCTAAATCTAACCCCATCCCATTCCCAGCAAAAAATTATCCATCCAGGCAAAAAGTACCTTTTTTTTAATTTATACTAAATTAAAAATTGTATATAATATAGATAGTTTAGGCAATGTCATTGAGCAAGGCTGAATATACTGAGACATTAAAATACCTTGGTAATGTAGTAAGAAATAGTCAAAAATCATAAAATAGTGACATGTTTCAAAGAGCACTGTAATATTCTTAAAAGTCAAATAAATATGGCAACTGTGGCCCTCATATGGTATTTACTGAGAAAAGCTGCCATTTATTTCCAAGTTACCATTACTATTGAAGAGGTTTTAGTCATAAAAGCTGATTTGATTGGCAAAGTCCACATGGAATCTTGTTGAATAAACAGGGTGGCACATTTTGCTAATTAATTGGAGAAAGCTGAAGAAAAGATTAAGCAAAAGCAATCAGACTTTTGAAAAGTCTTGGTATAATCTTCAAAGCACCATTTAACATAAACTGTGTTTCTTTTACAATTTGCTCGTTTACTTGTAGCAAATACAATAGTAATGACTGTCAGTTAAATTTTTTGTACTAATCTGGAATACAAAGTCATTAAGTGAAGTCATGTATGGTCTGCATGACTAGTGGATGCAGTGAAGAGAATTCTTAAAGCAGAAAAGTAATTTGGCAGAGTGGTTGTTGTAAACTCTTCAGTGCATGCTTATCATTCGTGAAAGAGTTTTTCAGACACACAAATTATGAAGCTATACATGTTTGCATCCTCTTTTTATAAACTACTGTAATTCTAGACACCAAACTACAGATCTACATAAAGCATTAAAGAGGACATAAGAGATGAAAGCTGAATGATAACCACTTTATATGCTGCTTTATTCCTGGAGACCACTTTGCCCACGCAACATATGTTTTGTGCTGAATTTAGAGGCACACTCATGTCCATCATGTTGCATTAGTCTAACACAACAAAATAATTGATCCAAATATCAAGCCTATGCAGATTGGGAGAAATGAAAAACAATGGAAAGAAAAGGCAGACAAAGTTTTATTGCTTGCAAACAAAACAACAATAACATATAGGTACTTTAAATGTCGTAATTACTGATGTGGTTCATTATGAGTGCATAAAGTAAATGCTACAGATACTGTAGCAGTGTTCTGCAGTGGAAGACATGCACCTAGGCACATAGCTGGGGTGGAACGGTGAAATTCTGTATGTCTGAAACAGAAGATATTCCCATGTTATTCCGAGGTTTCACGCTGCAATAGAAAACAGTTGCTTTTGTTTATTTAGAAAAAGCTATCTCCCAAAAAAATTGTTTAAGAATGGGAAGATATTGAGGCAGAGCTCCACTGAAGCACAAAAAGCTGTCTGAGATGAGGCCCCAGGTGCCACAACTGTAGTATTCCACAAGTCTGATTTCAAAGAGCAATGCTGGCCAAAACAAGAGTGGAGCTACTGCTAAGAGACACCTTGCTGTGTCTCTTCTCCAAAAGTTCCCTGTGCTGTACTCAGCCATTGGAAGGCTTGAATGAAAAAAATAGGCGACTGAGTACTATGCAAAGGATAAATTATAGAGTCCCAATGAATTCATATATAGTTTATTTAGGAAAAAAAAAAAAAAAACGCACACAAAAAACCCCCAACCAACAAAAACAACTTCCCCACCTAAAAAAACCCAACCCATCAGTGTGTTGTTACTAATATCTGAGGGCAGCAGCTAAAAATTAATCTTTCCAGAGGCAGTCTATCACAGAGCTTGCCACAGCATATTTCAGCCTGGCTATTCAACAAATAAGAGTTCCTGCCATTAGTCTTTAATGTAACTCCTTTCAAGACAGTTCAACCTGTTCCTCCCTGGAATCCTATTATGCTTTTCCAGTAAGGTGTTAAGACAACAACTTGGGCTTGCTATTTATGGAGCTAGTGACTTAAAATATACTCCAAAGTAAGTGGCTATTCCTTTAATCTCTGACCTTAAAATTCAACAAGAGTTAATGTTTTGTTGTTCTTATGTACTGAGCTGCCTATCAGTCACTGATCCAATCTGGCTGGTGCTGTGTCGTTTGCTCCCATGGCTGCTGAATCTGGTGGCAGCACAGCTCAGGGGGGACATGCACCATGAATAACCCTACATCGAATTTTCTGTCACCCAGTGTCTGCCCCACCACCATCCACAGTGTGAGGCTAATTAAGGTTATTTCTTGTTAAAAGTGAAGTAGATTAAGCTGAGAAAGATTAACAGGAATGATGAGGACAGGGAAAGAGAGCAGAAGACTAATGACGACAGCCGAAATGGAACTGTTTCAGCCAGAGAAAACTTAACAGTGGCCAAAATTGGAAAAACAACAAATTCCTCTACAAAGTTGACTCACATCAGACATCACATAAAAGCCCAGGGCATGACCTGCCTGAGACAGGGCATGCCCACAAGCTCAAAGCCTGTGGGCATATAGGGAGGCACTCTGACTTCACATCTGTCATTACACTTTACTTCCCTCTCTTCCCAGCCTTGATTTCTGCTTCCTAACAATATCACTGCCTTGTAGCCCTTTAAAAGTGGAAAAAGAGAAAGCACAGAATTGATAATCAGTAGCAAACATCAGGAAGCAGACCTACTCCATTCATAATGGAGTCATGACCTGTGTAAATGCAAAGCTATCAAACAGAACTTTAGATCCCTTAGAAACACATCATTAGTCCTTGTTGCACTGGGACTTAGCTTATTGTGGAAAAGTCATTACTTTCTTTTCAGACTCTCTGGAGAATTTCCAAAACCTAGCCTTTGCATTTCCTCAGGTTGTTCATATGTAATTTCGTATTTCAGCCCTTGTTAGCTGGTACAGTACATGATGTTCCAAGCTTAAAATCATAATTACAGTAACGTACTAAGGCACAGTAGTCAAGTGCTCAGCCATCGTGGCTTCTGCTTCTAAATGGAGTTAGACCACACCAAAGTTATACACCAGCCCTTCACTGAGGGCATAACGTCTTTGAAAGGCATCTTAATTCAAGAAGATTGTGTACACAGCCTGCTCATATTGTGACAATCTTAACAACTATACTATGTGTGAAGCTATTAACATTTCACTTCAAACACTACATTAAAAACACCCTGACCTTTAAATGGTGTTCAGTGGTGGTATTTAGTAGTCTTTTGATAAAGTCTAAAGTTAGTTCTTTGCATCATGGCAGCTTGCTGGCTAACTTTTGAAATGACCTACAGATGTATCCATTGTGTATTTTCTTTCCTGAGTCAAGACTGGAACCACAACTCTTTTGGTGCTACGTTGATTCAGTCATACTGTAGTCTATGGTTTCATTATCTTACCTTTTGCAGAACCAGCATGCATACCACCTATTTTATCCTTAGAAACCCTAACCACAAAGCAAAAGTTAACTTCACTTAAAAATAACATAGAATTTCAACTTTTCTTCAGTCTTCTATTCACTCAGAGCTCTTAACTTCTTCCTAGGAGAATGTTGCCTTGTCATAGTGGGGCAGCTCTACCTGTGTTGGATGAGCCTTTTTCCCAGGAGCCTCAGCTTCTAAGGTTGCTGTCACAATGGTTGTTTGGGAGGCTATAATACTCAGAGACCCTACAAGACCCCCAGCTTCTAGGAATTTCTTTTGGTTCAGTTCACAACTTCTCCTTTTTATGTTGTTCTTTTGGGGTTTTTTACTAAGATATACCTATTCTTGTAGATTTTAAAAAAACCCACCACCTTTAGTACTCTTGTGGTTGTGGTTTAACTCAAGGAAATCAGATTTTTAAAAAGATAAATAACATTCTGGATGAATCTTGAGTGCAAGAGAAAGTTACATAATGTTCATGTCTCCTAGTGACTGGAAGTCATTTTCTCATTGCATTGTTATGCCTGTCTGTTAAAACATTTCATTACACCAAGTTGTCTGTGAGCCCAGAGTTGGGGAAGCTGAAAAAGTTTGTTCAGTTGTGAAAAGCAAAAGATATTTGCAGCATGGGTTTAGCAGTGATATATCTGAATAATGTGCTTTTCTTTTTCTTTTCCCTCTTCCAGCAAAGTTTTTGTTTGAGAAATACACCTTCACTCAGCAAAACAAAAACAACTCTTAAAGGTTGTTCTCCGTGGAAATTGCTCTATGCCCTATTACCTGCTTGAGTGAAACCAGACTAAGAACTTCTGTCATGGCAACTTTTCTGTTGGGAGCTGTGTTTCTTATTGTTCAACCTCAGATAGTGCCTTCCAGACCAGCTATAAATTTAAATGCTGAGACTTCTCAGTCTGTTCAGAGAGAGCTTTTAAAGAAAACATCTCAGAAAAATGACTTCAAGGAAAACATTCGTTCTAATGGATCATGTCAGCAACTGCCACAGACTATTATTATTGGAGTGAGAAAAGGTGGAACAAGAGCTTTGTTAGAGATGTTGAGTCTCCATCCAGATATTGCAGCAGCAGAAAGTGAAGTTCACTTCTTTGACTGGGAAGATCATTACAGAAATGGATTGCAGTGGTATATTAATCAAATGCCATTCTCCTATTCTCATCAGATCACCGTGGAAAAAACTCCAGCATATTTCACGTCACCTAAAGTGCCTGAAAGAGTTTATAACATGAACCAATCAATGAGACTACTCCTTATTTTAAGAGATCCAAGTGAGAGAGTACTATCAGATTACACCCAAGTGTTCTACAATCACATGCAGAAGCACAAGCCGTATCCATCCATCGAACAATTCCTGATTAAAGATGGTGAACTCAATGTGGACTACAAGGCAATAAACAGAAGCTTGTATTACATTCACATGCAGAACTGGCTGAAGTATTTTCCTCTTGATCATATCCACATTGTAGATGGGGATAAACTAATCAAAGATCCCTTCCCAGAAATAGAAAAAGTAGAGAGATTTTTGAAGTTATCACCACAGATAAATGCTTCAAACTTTTATTTCAATAAAACTAAGGGTTTCTACTGCCTAAGGGACAGTGGTAGAGAGCGCTGTTTACATGAATCAAAAGGACGAGCACACCCACAAGTAGATACCCGGTTACTTGAGAAACTGCATGAATATTTCCATGAACCCAACAAGAAATTTTTTGAGCTTGTGGGCAGGACATTTGACTGGCACTCTTTTGTGTCAAGTTAGTGGTAAGCTTCAGAACCTATGCTCCAGTGTACAGTTAGAAAAATTAAAAAGGGCATTTAAGCTATAATTTATTTGTAAAATCCATAAATACTTCTGTACAGTATTAGATTCACAATTGCCATATATACTAGCTATATTTTTCTACTTGTTAAATTTAAAAGCATTTTGTATTGTTTTTCATGGTTGTTGACATTGTGTATGATGTGTCTATATGAAGAAACTAAATTATTTCATTGCAAAAGATGCTCTCTTGAGAATGTGTTGTCTTTTTAATAAATAAGAAATTCATTTCAACAGAGCCTGGCTGAATTATTTGAATACTTTGGCCTTCCTGGACTATTCTGGATTTTTTGCTCTAATAGCTAATGAATATGCTAAACTTTGCATTTCCATTTTTCTTGCTTTAAAGTGTGGTTTATTTATTTTTTGTTTGAAAATGTAGTAGTTAACAAAATCTTCCACCCTGCTTTATAAAATTATTTCCTAAAATTAGTGGTACTTACAAGTGTTGGGACATGCACACCCAAATGACAATGGAAGTCTCTGTGTCATATGACATGTTAACTTCTATACTTACCTTCGTATTTACTGTTATATCAAATGCTCTTCAGATTCTTTGGCAGTACATTGCAGGTTTCATGGCAGATTTTCAAAGATTCTGTTGGGATTGGCTCATAAAATCCAATTAGCTGTAGAAATATGGTCGACCTGAAAACTTACTAGAGTCTCTGAATGTATATATACTTCATAAAGAAGTAGGGTTGAGAGAATTTAAGTAATGTAGGGACTTTTTCAAGGCTGGTTAAGACTGTTCCTGCGTTTTATAGCATATTTATGCTTTGCCGTCACTGAAAATGAACACATACACCAGAAAAATTAGTTGGTCTACATTCCAATAAGCATTAACTTAATTCATATTAATATTATCACACAGCCCACTTAAGGTTGTTTTCTATGAGTTGAGCAGTTGCTTCATGAACTGAAAATTGCCTATGGACTACTGTTTGTTTAATCTGCTTCCAAGAACCTTTATGCCAAGTGTTGATTAGACATGTGTTGTGGGATTAACCCAAATCTAGGAACTTTCCTTGTTTTCCTTCTAGTAAAAATGGAAGTTAGATGTTAGAACATGGGTAAAAATTGCATCTGTCCTTATATACAGTGGTTGTGATTTCTTGTTAACCATCAGTTTCTGGAATTAGAGTTAATCCTGTTTCCTCACGAAGCTTTCTACAATACTTTCATTCTGAGGTCCTAATTTTTGTTTTATGATCTTGAGTTTAGTTATCAAATGTGCAGTGGCAACACCCAGTAAATTTGATTTTGTAGCTGATTTTTACAATCCTTTATAAAATTTAAATGTAGATTTATTTTTTTTTTCTGGTGATCTGGTGCAAACTTGAGCACTATGACAAGGTATTGTCTGGATGCAAATATCCCATATTATGCCTCTTGCATGAAAATTTGCAGGTGCTGCCCCTCTTTTCTCCCACTCCTTGTGCTCCTGCCCAAGCTGTTTTCAACCTCAGAGAGGTTGGTAGTGTTTTATAAAGTAGACCTTTGACAAAAGCCTACAATGAGATGGTATCATACTCAATAAAATATTTTCTGAATTTCATTTCTGCTTTCTCTTTTGTTCATCGGTTTGTAGTTTAGAAGACCAGATTTAGCATTCCACTTCAGTTTAGATTCCAGTTAAAAGTTACTTAATAACTTGGCTGTAGCCTAGTGGTCTGATTGGAAAACTGTTGTTTACTACTGGGTTGTGCCTGAGTGGTTCACTGCCAGCCCAAAATATACAAGGAGAGAAAGTTTCTGGTGGTAATAATGTCAAATATTGCATGAAGCAGATGCCAAAAATAACACCAAAGCAGATGCCAAAATTAAAGTACCATCATGCTCCTATTAAGTTTTAGAAAGAAGAAATGGGGACTTTGTGTAAGCTTGAGGCTTATTTGGGGCTGTATTTTTTTTCTACACTTATTATCCCATTTCCTTCATAATGCGATCTCTGAAGGAGCCAGATGGACCAAACAGGTTTAGGCCCAGAAAAAAGGCTTCCCACCTTAGTGTAGTCCTGCCTTCACTAGTGTCTCCCTACAGTCTTAGACTAGTCTCATACATTCACCAACCTTTTGCTGGGAAAGAAAAAATACTGTCAGGGCATGTGACCAGAAACCAGAGGAATACAGGAAGGCAGGGTTGCTACACGTCCACCTGTAGCAGGTCATACAGGGCAAGGCACCACAGGGCATCACTGTTGAATTGGGAATGTCCAAACAATATTGACAGCTACTTTTAGTGTGTAGTGCTACTTGATACCAGTGTTTTGCATGTCACTTACCAGGACACATTTCCTCCCCGTCAATATGGCTTGTCTCTGTGGAAAAGAGAAGTACAGCATGAACCGTTGGATCACTGTTACTGTTTTAGTGCTGGGAATCGTAGAATGTTCTCTGCAGAATCCAGAGGTGAAGTGACCACTTCAGGGTACATCCTGAAGCAGAAAGTCACATGACTCATGTTGTAAGTTCAAAGGAGTCCACAGAAGGTATATATATCATGCCAAATGCTTACACTTCATAAAGGCGTGACAGCATTGTACACTATCTTATCCCGGAGGCTGCACAACTAGATATCTGGTAGCTATGATAGTGAAGAACAATAAATCACACCCACACTAATAATAATGCTAATATTTACCTGCCATATATGCCTTAAATTCAAGAGCTACAGTTCTCAAAATTATTCTGAGTATGAAGGTTCAGTTTAACGAGAGCAAGATTCATTTTCCTCATGTGCATTCTGTACTTAAATATATTTGCTAGGCCATTTCTAAAGAAGTGCTATACAACAACAAAAGCCAACAGAAGAAAGTGAAGAGAGAATGAAAGAAAGAGGCTGAAGCACATTCCTGTTTGGACTGTAAAAAACTAATAGTGAGCTTTGAAGTCATGCTATATCAATTCATAAAAGAAAAAAAAGTCCCTGAAAATACCTTTCCAGTATTATACAATACAGGTATTTATTTCTGTAAAACTCTAATATCTCAGGTCTAAAGTACTACCACTTGGGTGTTGCTCAAGAGACCTGTTTCCTCAGGGCAGCTAGCCAAGTCTGTAATCACTCTTGAAAATACAAACACAAAACTTTATGAGAATTCAATGTCCAACTCAACACTTGGCACTCCCCTTGAGTACAAGAAAAAATTCCAGTCAAATAATTAACCAGGGTGGCACTGCAGAACTGTCTTGCTCTTTGCGTCACAACACAGATTGGTGTGAGACTTTGAAAGCCAGACATTTTACCTTCAGAGGACAAACATTAAACTATAATGATTATCCCATGGCCACTGCTGGAAGATTATGAAAAGGGAGAAAACCACAAAAGTTATTGCTTCACCAAGGGTACTGTTACATCTACTGTTGGTGCTGTATGATCTTGTTACATGTGCTTTGCTCTTCATTGTTCCTTTATCCTGCTGTTACAGATGAAATAACATCTACTGTGCTTGAATAAATCAACATTATTTTGAAACACATCAGAAAAAAAATCTATCCATTTTTAAATCTTGCTACATTCATTGATGAGTGTGTGAAACTTACCACCACAGAATATTTTAGATGAAAAGTTTGTTAGTGTGGTTCTTAAAGCTGATCATTTTGTATTTCTTTGTCTGATGACATTATGAAAATCAGTTCAAATTCAAAGCCAGGATTCTCATTCCCTGTTGTTATCCACACAGATTTCAAATGTCTAAAGAGAAATTAAATGGGGTACAGCATATTTCAATGTATCTTTCTTCAGCTTTATCTAGCAAGGTTGACCAAGTATTTAAGAAAATTCACACATTTACTGCATAAGTAAGAGGCTGTACATCAAAACTACTTCTCAGAGGAATATTCCTTCTCCTTTCTCTTTTTAGAAGCCTGTGACTTGAGTCCTAATTTAGCTCACATTGTGAATGAAATTTTGCAGGAGTATGTTAGTAGATGTTCTCTAATACAGTAACAAAGCAATAAAAAGTACATAAGGCAAAAGCATTAAACTAAACTAAAATATGTCAATAAAATACGTCAAACCTGGTACTATGTTGAAATAGTTGCACGTATGTGCCCCTACAGCTGTAACATCATTTTCTCATTGTTAATCCAGTAACTTTTATTTGTATGACTCTGCCTAAATGCCCAGTTGTGCTGGAAAGATTGTATGTTCTCTGTTAATTCCTTCAGTTTTGTGATTGATTTGACAGGAAGTTACAGGTGGAAGCCCTGCAAATTTCTTATGAGAGAAAACAACTTTTATTAATATTTTGCTTACAAAAAATAAAGGAAATCACATTTATGTCTCCTAGAATATTATCAAAAGAGAATTGTACTCTCTTTTCCTGCAAAAACCCCCACCCACAGTAAATTTTCTGCTTAAGTACTGCACATTTAATGCAGTTTTTAACTTACTAGTGCAATAAACTCAACAGTGATGCTGCAGATTTTAAATGCCTATGAAATATGCAAGTCAGAATGGGGAGCAGCTGGATGCATAGAACATCTGGTCTCATTGGTCTGAGAAAATTCTTTTTTAAATGGTAAGACACATGAAATTTTTGGCTTGGAGATCACTTTGTGTTGTCTGTGGAAGAAATGCCTTCAGATAACTTCCAAGTCAATAGTCCTATCATAATGACATCATCTTTATACTTGATATTGACATAATTCTCTGCCAAAACACATTTTAAGAGCCAAATCCCAGATAGCAGGTGCATAAAGGATCCCTCAGTATAAAAAAAATAAACTGTAATAGAAGTCAGATACATAGCTTCAATTACAAAGGCACATTGCCTCGCACAAAGAACTTTTCTGAAATGAATGGCTAAATTCTTCTTTTCTTGATTTGGATGAGGGTTATAGAAACAGGAATGTGTATACATTCACAGAAAACAGCATAACAACTAAGATGTGCTCCCCTCCTTTGTTTTTGATCAATCCGTGAACAGTATTTCAACAATAAAGATCAAGCCAGCTTTCAGGACCCAACACAGTTCAGTCCAGATAACACTTAATTAAAAAAGGAAGAGTTCCTGCAGTGTGTCTTACACCAAAAAGACTTCTCAGAGTATCTCCTATTACTTAAATTTATGTAATTCCTATTTCCTCTCCCATATGTTGCTATATCCCATCTCCCCTATTAATTATTACAATGTCACTCTATAATAAAATAGATTCATGATCTGATGGTGTTTTTATAGAATACTACTCAAATGAATTAGAAATCACAGCATTATGGGGTTCAAAATATATTTTGTATATGTTTACTCTGGTATATTTTAAACTTTAATTGAATAAAATTCAGCATATTTCATCCATGTCATTGCATTACAGGAGGACTTATTATCACATGTGAGTAGTTATCTAATGATAAAATATGTTTTATAATCAAAGTAACATATTTTTCTTGTTGCTAGAGTAGCAGCTATGTTATTGACAATATTATGAGACTATTATCCATAATACAAATGGTAGCAGTATTTTTTTTTAAGCAATAGAAGCAGTCTGTGAACTATTCTCTTAGTAGATGTAGGAATAGGGTCTTTGTTTCCTTTGTGACCTTGTGTAAAGTGCAAAGAGCAGGATGTTCTCTAATCAGTTAACAATAGTTTCCTGAAGTTTTGCTAAATCAAAGGTATCAAAAGTGTACATGTTCCAGAAGCAAAGGAATTGAAACCATACTATGTCTTGCTTATTTTAATGTCTTATTATTTTCTTGCCCAAATATATGTTCCTGTGCAAGGCAAATAATAGAGGGGGGAAATGAGACATGCTGCAGAAACAGAGCATTTAGTCCATTTTCACTGTCACACTGGCTGGGACCAGAGCTAGACAATCACATGAATAGACAAGGATTCTGGAAGTGGATAGTAAGGGAACACTGGATACAGGGGAACATCTTACCATAACTTCATTCCCTATGTTCCCATCCTTACATATAATGAACAAGCACTCGCAGGGAAAACAGCTTCTTTCCCAGTTCTTCTCTGTACCACCCAAACAGAGAAAAAGCATCCAAATCCATCTGAGTGTCAGTTGATTCCCATGCCTTAAGGCCTTTTTACAAGTCAGTGCAGTATAATGCAATTAGAATTATTATTCACCTAAATGTCTAATCTTTCCTTTCTTGTTTTTAAAATTTTACTACATTTCCCATCTGCTACAAATAAAAGGGTTTGATGAATAAATTATTTACAGCCTGAAGGAGAAGAGTTCATATGAAACATTTTGCAGACAGGAGACATGTAAAAGAGGATATTTTCTTGTGGAAAAAAATGCATCTGTGGACCCGTTGGTTTCTTGCTGACTAAGCCAACTGGATATGATACTACTTTTGGCAGCTTTGTTATTCTTGTGTGGGCTTAAGTCATATGAATCCCATAAGATATTTATTACCGAATAAATCTCGATATTGAATATCATGCATATGAAGTTTTATGATGTTGGCATTACTTTTCTAAGTTAATTATTTAATATCAAATGATGTTAAAATCCTAGTGCCATTTTTTCACACTTAATAAACTCAAATCTGCTAATGCTCAGACATTCATAAACTGGGGGGCGGGGGTGGGGGAACTGGCAGTTGAACTGCCTCTAATTTTCCTTTTTGTGACTCTCAGAAGAACTCTTTTTCTATAGCCTTATGAAAGAAAGTTAAATTTCAAGCATGATAAGTAAAGGAAAGGATTTACTATCTCTTGCAAAGAGACCAATGCATGAAAAATGGATTTTAGCAAGTGAGTTAACTGTTCATGATATTGAACAGAGATTGACAGCCCATGAGAGTGAAAAGGAGACCTTGCTCATTCTCAGAGCAGGGTAATACGGATGTCAGTGGGGACTTCAAGCGATCTCATAAGTCTCCTCCACCTTAACACAAACACAAGACTTTTACTGTCTCTCATCTGTCACCAAAAGATGTTTTTAATTCTCTTTGTTCCATATTACTAGCCTTGAACTGACCTGTTTAGCTGTGAGTATACTGGAAGTAACAATTTAAACATAAACAAAGTGGCTTAGTAGAAGTAGTTTGCTGCTCCACCTACATAACTGCTTGCCTTATAAAGAGTTATGCTGAACCAGCTGGGAGGACAATGTGCCCAGTGCAGACAGAAGGAACACATTACGCTGATATTGCTGCTAAACTCTTCATTACCTTATTCAGCAGACAGCTTTGGCATTGTTCCTACTAACTGAAGGACCTCAACTCTTTAAAATTGCGTCCATTTCTTTGGCATACAGGCCATCATCTCTTCTGTTTGATTGTCTGGTAATAACTACTTGCCTGGGAATGATGCCCCTAAATTTCGTATTTCCCAAACCAGTAATTCAGAATTTGATTTCAGCAAATACAAGCCATAGTTGAATACTCAGAGATACTGCTTATTCTGGCCAAAGCTGATCAGAGCTGTGCCAGAATAGGAGTGAATTCAGCTGAAAAGGAACCCAAACAAAACCTGTTTTTTTCAGCTGCAGCATGTCCCTGTTTTGGGTCATCCGACAGTTCTGCAAACAGAAGATTCCCTGAGCAGACCTGAATGTGAGGTAGCCTTTCATTCCAATATTGCCACCAAAAATTAGGCCTTTCAACTACAGAAGTCTTTTGGTATTACAGTACCTAAAGATATTCCTACCCTCTATTTTTACTGTCTTAGGACTTGTACAGCTTTGTGGGCAGTTATCCTGTGAATTGGATTAGGGAACTGATGCATCTTTTTATACATTTGCTTTAAAGCACTGGTCATGAAAAGAGGACTAGAGAAGTGTCATGCTGTGGCCATTGTGGAGGTTGATGCGAATTTTTCCATGGAACAGTATGTGCTTCACACCACAGCCCTTGCATGTGCATGTCAGTGTGACCTGTCTTCACCCACTGAATCTTCTAGTTCAGACCAACCTGTGAACTGATAAATGCTTTTGATAAAACATTTAAATTGAGTGAATGCCTACAGCTCATTTTCACTTCTTGACTGATGTTAGACATAATAGTGTTCAAAGACTCTAAGTGAAAAGGAGGGGATGGTAAATGACTACCAAACCTGTCTGTGAGGACACTGCAACAGGGGAAGTGTAGAATTCCCCACAGATCTCAAATGTTCATCTGTCAATGGGTTTTGTTTTCCTTTCAATTTTTCCCTTCCCATTCAATCCTTAACTTCTTTATCTGTCTGCCAACAAAGGGTGGAGGGCCTAAGATAATTCCTGGTTTTGAAGGAGACACTTTGAGTACCATCCTTAGCCAATTTTACAAGGAATCTGTGTCTCACCTTTGTATTTAAAATTGAATGTATGATGGATAGAAAAAAACAGAAAAAGGATGACAAAAAAATTATTTCCTGTTCTAAAAGGTTATACAATTATTGATCACTTTGAAACAAAGTCCTAATAATTCGGAAAATCTTTTTTCTAATAGACAGGATTGTTCTCTCATTCTGCCCTGAGATGCACTGATTAAAGCTGGTGTCCTTCATACAATCATCTGAGGAAAGGGAGACAATGCTATAGGTCCACAGACATAAACTATAATATTTTTAAAGGTATCTAGAAATGCAGAAAGTTAACCTTGGGCATTTTCAAAAGTACTGTATTCCTTGTAGCAGCTTGAATAGTGCAGCTCTGATAGCCTCCTGAAGGCTTTGTAAATCTTGTCTAGGAAAATGGGCTCTACCTTTCAGAAAAAAAGCAAAGCAAAGCAAAGCAAAAAACCCCAAAACAAATTAAAAAAACAACACCCCCCCCCCAAAAAAAACCCCAACAAACCAAACCAACAAACCCCACAAAACAACAGCAGACAAAAACAAACCCTAAATCAGGGATTTCACAATGAGAGGAAAAACATACATTTTAAATATGTAAAAGCTGAAGTGATGAAAATAAGATCATCTCATCTTTAAAGACACTAAAGACCATTTCAGTGAAGGTAGAATCATTTTTCTGTTGTGCCCTCTCTAGTGATAAGTTGCCTTTAACTTAGCTAACTTTTTCTGAAGTCTTGCTTTCTTTCTCCATAGGTAAAAAAATAGAACTACGCAGAGGGCAAGGGAGACCCACCTCATCTCTACTTTTATGGAACAATTGCTGTCATATTGCAGGAACTTATCATTATACCAAGTGAAACAATGGAACAAACTCAAATAACATAGTAAAATGCACAAAGATTAGACATGCACCACACTTTTCCAGATGGTAGACCAAACTCTGAAAATATTTAAATTAATACAGGTTCATTAAAGCCTACATGCTTGGATATCATACACTTTTATCTTTGGAAAAGAGGTGATGAAAACAAATTATCTGTAGTTGTTCCATAATCTTTCTGCACTTCTGAAATTATGCAAAGAACTTTATCAAAATGAAACTAAATTCTTCCCTCTCTGGTCCCAGAAAAGAATAACAAGGTTATTTAGCCATCCTTCTTAAACTAGACAAACAGTATGGCAGAAAAAAAGTATCTTTAAAATTCCAAGCAGAGTTGGATACAGCCACATCTCTTTCAAAGAACAAGAAATCACGTGGAAATCAGCTACACTCAAAGCATTAATGAAAACAACTCATGTCTCATAAAATCCCCTCCACCCAAATAAGCACAATTCATTTTTGAATTACTGCCTGTCAATCCAGTGGATGGTATGTAAACTTGTCTTGCACAGACTTGACTTGTTCACTCTTTTACAGAGTTAATTTAAAACCATGCCTGCTGTACATATTTTAATGCAGGGCAGTCAATAATCTGCTAACTTGATACGTGGCTTTACAATTTATCTGAAAACAGACAATGAAGTTAAATGCAGAAGAAGGATGAAGACAGTCCCAATTACAGTTCATTGATAGTGTATTCTGCATCTCAAACTAAAGATTTGTAGTGGATCAAGTTATTTTGCTTTTATATCCCTAGAAAATTCCACTAAATTACCCATATTTTGACACCTGTAACTCAAGTATAAGAGAGAGAATGAAAACAGATTTTTCTTCTGGCTTTCTTGGCTCTTGTCTAGCGGGAAAGAAGTTACCAGGCTTTTTTGCCTTTTCTGGTATATTTAGTGAATGCCTTATGAAAAGGAAATGCTAGTTTCCTTCTCTCCATTTCATCCTTCAAAACAAAACAAAAAGAAGATGCAGAAGTTGTTACTGAGGCAAATGCCAAGTTGCTCATGCAGGCAAGATAAGCAAAGAAGATAAAGCAGACAAGTGCAGGTCAGTTCATGAGGTGTGGACTATGAGTACAGTCATCATTCCTTTGAAAAACACTAGTCAATCATCTCCTAACAATCAAGCTTCCACAGATAATTAATAAAAAGCTATACCTTCCCATCTCACTGTCCTGGCTAAAATGCTAGTTTGAAAAGCAGAGAAAGCCACAGCCACCACCCTATATTGAATGAAACATGTCTGAAGGATAATGCTGATCTGATAGAGAGGTCTCTCACACAATGGGCACAGTAAACAGAGGAAAGCTTTCGGAAATTGCAAAAGAAGGCCATGGCTAGGCTCTAGATCAAGCAGCACCTTCATAGGAGCACATGATGTTATTGTCAAATATAGGTTACCTCAAGGGGAAAAGGGGAAAGTTAACACAAACTTCAGAACTGATCATTAGTAGCTATCCTCCAACAAACTGACATTTTAATTCATTCCTTTCTTGTGATGACTTTATTGACTCATAACTCAGTAGAGGTTTTGTCTCAAAATCATGGGAATAAAGTCTCATTGAGATATGGTGGTGCTGTTTGTACTGACTGTGTGTGTGTGTAAAGGTCACTTGTCTTGCTTGTCCTGTGGGAAAAAAAAAAGATTCATAAAAGAAAATGTAGCTTTAGGTGAACCTTGGTGTCACTGGATAAGGGTTATGTTGCCCTGCTTCTGTAGAAGTCATGAAAAGAGGAAGAAAATAACAGGCAGGAAGAAAAAAGTGCTGCAGCAATGAGGTCAATGACTCCTAGATTTATAGATTTAGCTAAGTTGAGCTAAAGATAGAACTCCACTCTTTTCTAGTAAAGACAACAAAGAAAGCAAAAAAATATGTAAAATATAGCAATATAAAATGTTCTTTAATAAAATAATAAATTGCTAAAAGGACCAAGTTTTCAATTTTTTTGAAGGGCCAATACAGACTTTTCCTTTGCAGGATGTAAAAACATTCCTTTAAATCATTGACGGTAATTGAACATATCTGTCTGTAGATTGTTTGCTGTTCTGTGGATTAAATATGGGAAATGTAAATTGCCATTCTATTGTTAATGGACCCATAAAATAAACAAAGCCTTACTCTGATTAACTTTTGTAGGTGAGTATCAGAATGAAAGTTAATTTCTCATCTAAATAAACTGGTATCAAATAATTTAAAAATTTATACACTTGTTAGCAAGATGTACCTCATGGCTTCTTTCAAGAGGTGTGAAATGCAATGTGTCATACCTTTTACAAAACTGTCTGCAAAAATTACATTCTTTTGCTGTTCTGCCTGGTTGGTTCATGTACAGGATTTAAACAATGTCTAAATGTCTTTCACAACATTACTTCAGATGTCCAGACAACAAAAACCTTAACAGCTTTACTTGCAAAATAACTTATGTAATGCTGATGTTTTTATGCTATACTTTCTGCTAAATGTAATTTAGAACATGCTTGCATAAATGTTGTTAAGCAAGACTCCAAAAGAGAATTAAAAAAACCCTACAGGTACCTCACTAACATTCTTTAAAATTGCATGAGTATCTAAGTATGAAACCAGATTGGGATTCTGAAAAGGAAAGAATAGAATTTCCCCTAAGGATCTCTATGAAGATATTTTAGAAAAAAAAACCCAGTTTTTCTTCAGATCTTGTAAATTATACCCCTTAAATCATATAATTCTGACATTTATCACTACTCCAATTTGCTCCCAACTCTCAGTGCCTTTCAGATCAGTGATAGTTGAATGAATGTAACCACAGTTATAGAGCTGGCATGAGCTGCTTGCTAGAGGTATGAGGGACTCCACTCAAATGCTAAAACTTGTATTTAATGGTTTATCTATTCTGAATTCCTCAAATATTATTCGCTTTCCCTATAATGTCTACAGTTTCAAGAACATTGAAACTGTTTTGAAGAACAAGGAGACTAGGCTAGCACATTTTAAACAAAATGAATGTTGTCTTAATATAGTTAATATCATAGAATGATGGAATGGTAGAACATGTTGATTTGGAAGGGACCCATCAGGATAACAAGTCCAACTTCTGGCCCTGCTCAGGGTACCCAAAGAATCACACCACGTGCCTGAGAGTGTTGTCCAAATGCTTCTTGAATGTTCCAGTGCTCAACCACTTTTTGGGTGAAAAAACCCTTTTCCTCATATCTAACCTAAACCTTCCCTCACTCAGCTTCATGCCATTTCCTTGAGTTCTGTCACTGATAATGAGAGTGAAGAGATTGGTACATGTCCCTCCACTTCCCCTCACTAGGGAGTTGTAGACTGCGATGAGTTCTCCCCCTCAGTCTCCTCTTACCCAGGCTGAACAAACCAAGTGACCTCTTCCAGTCCCCATAAGGCTTCCCCTCCAGACCATTCTATTTTGACTGTACTTTGCTGAGTGTAGCAACCTGGTTCAACATTGATTCTACTTAAAACTAGGGAAAGAAGCCACAAGCGATCACCTAAAAACATTTGCACCTGCTAGAAGCTGATCAGCAATACCGGTAATACAATGCTACTAACACATTATAAAAGGAGTTCAGAGTTAAAACTTTATGCTCCTGTGAATATAAAGCAGCAAAGGATGCAGAAGAATAGCTTTGCAAGAAACCCTTTTACTGGATAAAGAATAGATAGAAAAATAAAATTAACAGAGAGTAGATAACAAAAGTTGAATTATGCAATGTTTTAGTTTTCTCTGCAATCACCACTTCTGTACTTCCTTTTTTTCATGCAGTGTTGGAGAGATTATTATGAATGTCACTGTCACAGATAAATGAAACTTTCTTTTGATTCTTCCGGAATATAAATAACAGTTGCTGGACCTTTATTCAATCTCTCTTGAGTGGGGTTCCACACCTTAACCTCTCCCAGGATTTATCTGAGTCACAATAAAACCTTGGTCATAACTTTTTCTCAAGCAAATCTCTACATTTTCTACAGATTCATAGCTATATTATTACACTTACAAAACAAAAACATGAAGTCCTGAAAGGCAGAATCATGTACAAAGCTGTGTGAAGCTTTGATTTTCCCATGAACTGAACTAATGTTTTCTTGGTGGTAAAGCAAAACAAAACAAAAAACCTCAACACCCCACTCAGCTTACCATACATATATCCCCATGTCTCTTGCAAGCTGACAGTCAGCTTTCCATTGAATAATCCCTCATAGCCTTTTCTCCCCTATTCATGACCCATCCCTTTTCCAAAGTCTTTGAAGTTCAGATCTCTGCTGAACCCAGGCATAGCCCTAGGAAGAGTTCTAGCCCACACGGAGCCAGTTTGTCTCCCAGTAGCCCAGCAGCCACTCATATCTACAATTCTTTGAAGTTATACCTTAGGCTGCCTTATCTGTGTCATTGTTCTACCTTCTAACACACTTCTTTAACAACATTGTTGCCACTCCCCAGGATATAATTCTCTGTGTTTAGGGTGG
>JAOXXN010000471.1:58731696-58746768 GCA_026770055.1 Myrmophylax atrothorax
TAATGCTTAACTCAAAATTCTGAGTTGTGTAACTCAGGGTAGCTAATTCATCCATTTGAAGTCTGATGGTCTGGAGGCTGGAGTAAGGTGGGAAGAGGGAAAGTACTAAACTTCAGCTATGGTCATTTGCCAAGTGAAGATAACAAGGCTTGTCAGGCGAGGTTGATATTTGTGACTGTGCTGGCACCCAGGCATCTGACCTGGGTTTTCACTTGTGACAGAAGTAGGATATATTTCTCTTGCCACAGCAGTCTTGGTTTGTCAGAGAGCTGCAGTCAGAGCACCTTAGGAACAATCAAGACCTTCTCCTTTCTTGCAAGGAGAAAGCAGGAGTGTCTCCCAGGAGATATTTCCCATTCTGTGCTCACACAATGTGGGTAAGAAACTAGGTTAGTTTATGTGTAGGTGGTTGCAGAGAGGAGGTAAATAAAGACACATACGTTTATATGGCACTTCATCTCTACTGGAAGTCAGGGAGATTTCGAACCCAGTTGCTGCTTATGCAGCTTTGAAAATCTTCTCCTCTGTCCTGGAGTTGAACTTATTAAAGGGAAGATTTCTTTCCACTTTCATATAAGTAGAGGCCATATAAGTGAAGGGTAAGTGGATGCTGCATACTCCTCTTTAGGATTAGCCAAAAAAATGCAGTCAAAACTTGAGTTAGATTCTCTTAAGCACTGAAAGATTTAAAGAGAAGTTATATGTGCTTCATTTTATTCCTCTTCTAGGCTTTTAAAAAAATATTAATAACCTTTCTTTTTCTTTGGTGTTCATAATAGCTTTAGCCCTAGTTACCTGTATACTATCACAGACTATTTTTATTCATTTACATTGCTTTGCATCTATGATAGTGAATGTCACTGCATTTTTGTCACTGTACCGTTTAGTTAACATGACAATTTTCTGAAACTCTTGACAGGCAGCTTTAGATTTTTTTCTGGTTCAAGTAATTTTGAATTATATGCAAACCTTCTTATTTCCCTATTCATTCCTTTTTCAGCTTTTTAAAAATATGCTGCATAGCACTTGGAACTCGCTTCTAACTTTCTTCTTTTGTCAAAAACAAGTATACACTCTACCCTCTGTTCCATATCTTTTAAACAGGTGATGATCTATGAGGGGACTTTATTTCCTGTGACAGCTTCATTTCTTTAACAATATTAGCTTGATCATCCCTACTGATATGCTGTTGACTTCAGAAGACCCCTAGCAGATATGTGAAATGGGAGTTTCCCCACAGAGCAACTCTTCCTTCAGATAACATCTAACCATTTTTCTACCAACTCTAATACATAGGATACTCATCACTCAGTATAAAGTCTGTTTGCCTGGTTAAGTAATGAATTTCGTATTTCTACATTCTCTCTGGGAGAGTCCTTAACATTTATTTAATTTACAAAATGATATTGGCATTTAGATGGTTATTCAGCTAAGTAGCCTAAAATACTGCATGAATATACACATCTGACTAGTATAAAAGCCATGTACACTGGTTCTTGGTTTCTTCAGATCTGTTTCTTCAGAAAGTTTGGTATCATATTGGCCAGGTTTTATTACTTCTGCATTACTATTGTTTAAACAATGGATGACATACTGCTGTGATTGACTACATTCACTTCTCTAGGTCCTATTTCCCTTCCTACTGCTCTAAATTTACTGAATTTCAGATGGAAAAACAAGTTAATAGTAAAAAATAATAAAGAAAATACAAAAATAATAAAGGAGAAAGGAAGTCTAGTCACTACTCAGTGAAATGCTTGACCTATTTAAGACAAATATTTCTAACTTGGTATGCATATGTAAAAAAAAGATTCAGTTCTTATCAACAAGTACTTTTGAATCTTTACAGCAAAGATGGACAAGAGAGAGAGCAGAAGGTAGGGGAAATAAATGGAAATACCTTAAATGACTAGATGCAGCTCCAGATGATAGATATTCTCAGAAAGATTCACATTGCAAGATAATAACTAGAAATAAAACTCTGATCGTACAGTAGCAAAGCAGAGAATGTGGTTGCTGATAAGAGTCCTGTAACAGAATCAAAGAGGGAAATGAAGAAAATGGAAAATAAAGAAAATGGAAAATTCGAATAGGAGTACAAAAGATTGCACAAGAAAAAGAGATGTGATGGGGAAAACTACATTTGAAAGATGGAGACAAAAGATGAGGGGAAAAGACACCTCTTCCTTTCTAAAGTACTTGCTGATTTTTTTTTTTTTCAAAAAAACTGAATCAGGCTAGACTAGAAATGGGACATTATACTTTACAGTGAAAGCCACAGAAAAGAATATGAAATAAGATCTCTAGTTTTAGCATACAAAGCATCTAAGCCCAGGACTATAAAACTTCACAAATGAGGCTTCCACTCAGCATAACCAATGCTTGCATGTCAAAAGAAAAATGAAAAGGTTGAGTCCTCTGTTATCTGGAAATAATTTGGTACCATTGACTTCAAATAGAGATGGAGCAATTAACATCACCACAGAACCTGGCCTGATCCATTAGTTTCCATTCTAACAAGAGCAAGCAGAGTTCTCTGTTAATTTGTGACAAGTTTAAAATAAGTCTGACCATTATAGCTCAGAAAGTGTAAGATGAAATCAGCTCTGCAGAGCAGCTGGAGGAAGTTCATTTTATGAGAGACAGCTCTTCATTCTCCATGCAAAAAACAATACAAGTGCTAATAATATCACTAATGTTTTTACATGCACACGATTACTATATATACATTGTGAAAGGACCAGCCCTACCTGGAAATCTGAGAAACACAAACATATTCAGGAAGGACAAAATGTTCTTTAATATTTTAGCATGACAATTAGATATATTCCTCAAGCCTCAGCTGACTCCTATTCACTCATGGTGACTGATGTAGTGGGTTCTAGTACCTCAAAACTCCAGGTGTGAGAGATTTTAACTCTGTTTAAGCCTGAAAAGGTATGGGCCTTCTTTCCTGATTTATTTCTTTCCCTTTGGTTTAGCCAAAGGAGAAACCCTGACTTGGCATCTATCCCTGCAAATTACTGGAAGAATGAGCTGAGCTGAGCTGAGCTGAATCTCTGCTTATACCACTGACAAAAGACAGCTTTTAGTAATCTTCCCATTCCTGTTAGTGTTAGATAGAAATTTATCCACTGTTACATCAGTTACATCAGTGTAGAAGTGTTCTAGAAGAAGAGAATGTGATGAGCCATTTGACAGAAGCAGATAAGTTTCCTACAGAGGAGAGCATATTTACTGGCGGGCCACCCAGTTTCCCAGCAGTGTGTCAGGAAAGCTAAACATAGCCACAATTCTGGCAACTGGAGAATAACAACTAAAACCATGAGTAGTAGGTCTTTCGGGCTCCCTGCAAGGAGCTGGAAACCTTCAGGTCATGGGACTTGAGTGAAGCCAAGACATCTGTGCTAGATGGATGTGGCCAAGGATATGTAAACCACCACTATTGTGGTGTCCAGGGAGCTTAAGGAAGTTCATCAATATTTTGTTTTTGAGAAATCTATATAAATGATTCTTTGTGGTTTTAATTCTTCAGAAAGACAAGTTCAATATACTCCTTTCTAGCAGAAATTACATTAATTTGTTCAAGTGAAGAAAAACTTTTGAAATTTTTAAGATTTTAGAATCTTCTGAGTCTCCTACTGAATGTAATTACATATTGCAATGAGCCTTGGTACATAGGAACCCAGCTACATCATTAAGCATCCTGAGAATCTGTGAGGCTTCAATGCCTTTGCCGGTTTGGGCCATACAATAACTTCAAGAAATGAATCTTTTATTGGGGAAAGGTCTGCAGAAAAGACAGAAAGTGCAAGCAGACAAATTATTAACCTGCAGAATTTAATGCGTATATTCAATTTTGCTGTTTCAATAGAAATTTTTTTACAACAACAAAGTTCTAGGACTAGATCAAGGTACTGGGACTGCAGATAATGCAGAGCATCAATCTCCGTCATTAACATCTATGTGCTCTGCAGTCCATGGTAGCCAGGAATAGCAAGCCCTGGAAAAAAAATATCTGGAAAAAAAAAGAAAAACCCCAAACTTCTGAATATATTAAGCTCATGAAATTGTAGAAGAGTTATTTAGAACTGCTTAGACCATTAAAGCTAGGAGGTCTACGCTGAAGAGAAATTGTTTCATTCCAAATACGTGATCTGCTTGTTCTTCCTTTCATGCATGGAACTTCTGTCTCTGGGAAGTGGCAGTAGAAGATCTACTTTATATAAACAATGAAATATTTATTGTACATTGGACTAAAGAGTTCAGCATGTAGGTCACACACTTGAGAACACAGAAGACCACATATTTGACTTTCTAATACAAAATTTTATCCTGGAGAATAAAAACATTTGTGGGGAGGAGATGGGTTTCTGTTGGAGGGGAGGGAGAAGTTCAAAAACTGGAGTTCTTTGGAGTAATTTTTTATTATTTTAAAGGAAAAGCTTGTTGCAGTTATTCAAGTCATTCCACGACTAAGAACTCTATCTCACATCAGTCCAGCTAACAGACAGCTCAGTAATTTGCACTGTCAGGATGTCACTTCCCTATTCTTTTGGCAACCCACCAAGAAACCAGAGCTCTTCTAACTCTTCATTTACCTGTAAACTTGACTGGGCTTCCAGGCCTCCCTAGTATTCTTCCTGTGATTCCAGTGGGACCTGCCTGCACATGCCAGCTATCCTACAGAGAAACCCACAATAAGGCTGACAGAGAGTAAGTCATAAATATTTTAAGAGCTTCATGTTGGAGTTTCTTAAAGTACAACATTTCATATTCTTCCACTACAGAAAATCTCATATTTCTTATTTTCTGCTCAAGTTAGGAAGAACATTACAAAAGAGAATGGTCCTGGTGAGTGGACACACAATCTCCTTCACTGATTTTCTTTTAAACTTCATTTCAAGATCTGAAAAAGGTGCTACTAGCCAGTCCTATAAACAGACACTCACATTCTGCCATTACCTAAATTGGTCCAAAAATTGATCCACTGATGTCTTACATTATATATAAAAAACCCCCATAGTTAGAAGGTGCTTACTTCTCACAGCTTACTTTTTGTCATAGAATTCCTCTGGGGGCCTGGTCTTAAGAAAGTTCATTTAAATCTAAAATGACCTTTTCTAGGGTGTATATGGTGAATGTATCAGTGACTTTTTAAAAGACATTTTACTTCACTTGTTGTCTTCTATCAACAATTTGTCAAAAAAATCAAATCCAAACAAAACAAAACAAAACAACCTCCAAAAACCAAACAAACAAAAAACAACAGAGAAGAGTAATGAAAAGCTTCATGTAACTGTGCCCTGATCCTCGGCTAGGGTTCAGTCACCATTGCAAAATAAAAATCACAGTCATAATGACAGTAAGGCAGCTTTGCTTACTGGTACACTCTGGGCTCACTCTTTCTGACTGATGATGAAAAGTCTCTTCTATTCCTACCATTTCCATAGCACTGAATGAGGTCATCCTTTGCAAACACAAGGGATCTGACATAACATTTGTAAGGAGGTATTAACAGTAGTAAAATGGTAAAAAAACTTTCAGAAATTTACGAAACTGTCCATGATTTTTAATGATTGTATATCAAAGAATGACAGGGGAGGGAGTGCAAACCAGACTATAATAACTAAAGGAAAGGCAGAAGAATAAAGAAATAAAGATAAAAAGAGGCAATAGTGATAGAGCTGCTAGGGCATTAGAAGAGAAATAGCACTTGCAATTTATCAAGTGATTTAAGCTCAGATACTACTCATTAGGGTGACTCCAGCATTCTGACACTTGCTAGAAGTAGAGGTCTATTTTCCATTACAAGTTAGCATCCAGAATGAAGATATATCCTCTTAAGACTCAGTAAAAAACCCCCAAACAAACAAACAAACATAAAAACCAAAATAAACAAACGAAACTTGAACACTTCTGTAACTTAACATGAATGTTCCCTCTTATTGTCAATGAAACTGTTCACTGTTTCAAAGCTTAGCATGTACACAGTGAGCTTTTCACCAGTTTGTTCATGTTTTATACTAAAATATAATTATCAGGAAAAAAGCGGCATGCCTTATATAAATAGTTATGAACTTATTGTTAGTCTAATTAAATTTTAGTGTGTAATCAAAATGCAACTTCCAGTTATAATCATTATGGGATAATGCTACAGGAACTAATGTACTATCTTCCTAGTTCCTACGCCTTTTCTCTAATGTTACTCGCACTTTTATAATGCTCCTCTAAATCCTAACACTCCAGGTGGCCTCTGTAAGTAGGGGACATGGAAGCCTTAATTAAAAGGACTCAAAAGTAATTTTATTTCTCTCTCCCAATTAACAGAAAAAAGTGATGTTTGTCACCTAACACATCTACACTCTTCTAAAACAAGCTAAAATTAGTTTAAGCTAAGACAAGCCCAGACAAATTCTAAGATCTCACATGCCTAGACTTTTTAGTAGTAACAAAAAATTATTCTTACTGCTCTACATCTGTGATTAAGACATGTAGATGCTTGTATATAGATCAGAAGAGAAGGGTAGGTACACAAACATGGCTTGCTAGAGCAAGAAGACCTCCTGTTGAGTGTCACTGTGAACATATGAACCCTAATATAATTGAATTAAAAGTGATACACACAAACCTGCTATCAGAGATGTTTTGAAAATCTGTTACCACATCAGAGTGCTAAAGCATAAGTTATAGTCACATTTCTCACACATTTGACATGTGGATGATGCCTAGAATTACAGACCTGTATCTGTTACTTCAGTGTTGTATGAATTTTTTACATCATGTTTCTAAGTATTAAATATGTAGAATAGGATAACTTCCCCTGAAGTCAGATGGCTTTGCTAGTGAAAACTCATGTCCCTCTTAATTATTAACAACTTTTGAAGAATTATCAGCTGAAAGTACAAAAACTAATGGAAAAAAATCTACTTGTATTTTTAAAATGTCTAGGAGAAAATACTCAGGAAATTAAACTGCCTTGAGTGATGGAATCAGCTTTCCCATGGGACTGTAGTGACAGATTATGTGCAGAGTGGGTTAGTGGTTAACACAGGACGTGGTAACAGTGTTGGAAAGATTCCACTATACAGTTTACTATAAAATAGTGCAAAAAGAGAATAAATAAAAAAGCTTGCTGAAGACTAAAATTTGCATTAATTAGATTTAGACAAGTTAGAGCTGAAAAAAATTTTGGTTCACAAAAAGACAATAGAGAATTAGGGTCAAGTTGCCACAAAATCTGATGGCATATATATATATAATTCTTGATATTATGAAAACTTTCTTTTAGATACATTCCCAGACTTAGGATTAAAATTTGACCAGAAAAATATTCTATATCATTTATTTTTAGTCCTCTCAGAGTAATATGTAGCCAAGAAGAGAAAAAATACTTAAGAAATAGACTTCTGGTCTGATTTGATGAATACACTCTAGTGTAAACACTGCTAATATAAGAAATAAACTACATGTTTAGAGAAAATATGCAGCTTGTTGCTAAAATAAACTTCACAATCTTTTTATTTTTATTATGTTTGTATGGCAAGGTTTTGGTAGCAGGGGGGATACAGGAGTGACTTCTGTGAGAAGCTGCCATGTCTGACCAAAGTCAATGCCAGCTGGCTCCAGGATGTACCCAATGCTGACCAACGCTTAACTCATCTGAGAGGTTGGTGGCTCCTCTGGGATAGTCTAGTCAGGAAGGAGGAAAAGCTGCACAGCTGCAACTGTAGAGATGAGTGAGATTATGTGAGAACAGCTCTGCAGACATCCTGGTCAATGAAAATGGAGATGCAGGAGATCCTCTAGGGTCTGGAGCAGAGATTCCCCTACAGCTTGTAGTGAAGACCATGATGAGGAAGCTGTGTCCCTGCAGCCCATGGAGCCGACACTGGCACAGGTAGATGCCTGTTGGAGGCTGTGACCCCATGAGAAGCCAACGCTGGAGCAGGCTCCTGACAGGACCTGTGGCCCCATGAAGAGAGGAGCCCATGATGGAGCAGATTTAGTGTCAGGACTTCTGACCCTGTGGGAGACTCTGCTGGTGCAGTCTGTGCCTGGAGGACTGCTCGCTGTGGAAGTGACCCACGCTGGAGTAATTCTTGAAGAACTGAAGCTTGTGGGAAAGAGTGATATTAGAGAAGTTCATGGAGGACTGTCTCCTGTGGGAGGAGAGGGGAAGAGTGTGAGCAGTGCTGCTACTGCAGAGGATGGAGCAGCAGAGACAAGATGTGTGAACTGACCACAGCCCCACTCCATGTTCACCTGCACCACTCAGAAAAGAAGGCAGACAATTCAGAAGAGAAGCTGATCCCAGGAAGAATGGGGGAATGATGGGGAAATGTTTTAAGATTCGGTTTTATTTCTCATTATCTTAGTCTGATTAGTAATAAACTAATTCTTTTCCCCTAGGTAGGTCTTTTTGACCATGATGGTAATTGGTGAGTGATCTCTCCCCATCCTTATCTTGCTCCATGAGTTTTTTTAGTGAGTACCTGCTGCCCAGCCAAGGTCAACCCATCACATCATTATTAGAAAAATGAATGGGGAAGTGACAAACAAGCACAGAGTAAATTGTAGGTTTATACTGTCTCTTGTACAAATTTTAAAGGATAAGAAAAAGAGGCTAAGAATGTCATCATATAATTGTTATTTGAAGAGAAAACTAGAGTAGCCATTGTAATCAGGCATCTGTGATGAAAAAGCTGACAAATTATTCTAAATATTACTTGTACTGGAAGTTGAGCAATAGATTCTAAGGTTGTTAAAATACAGAATTTAAATATATTAGTTACACTTTGGTATCCTATAAACTGAATTTATTGCTGGTTGCCAAATTCCTTGAGTTATGTCAAGACCTACTCTCAGCTTCAGGCTTGACTTAAAAGTTGACATTTTTGTGTTGGAAGTGCTTGAACAGTTCTATAAAATACAAGGCTAAAAATGTTCGTGTGGTGTTGCAGCATCACACGTTTGCTGTTTCAAATTACATCTCAAAACTGAACTTGTTAGTGTTGTGGTCAGGAATAGAATAACCTGTTGGACTGACTAACCTGAGATTTTAATTCAGTTATCCTTAAGAAGCTGACATGAACAAACAGATGACATTTTACCTTGAGATTACCAACACATGAATCGTGAAACACAACTTCTCAGTTACTTCAAATTTCATCTGTTGTTTTAAAAACACATCATCTACTCATTCATCTCAAATGGTCTGCAAATAGCAAGATAACATGTAATCCCTCAACAGTAGCCACTCTGCAGTCTAGGGTTTATTAAAGATTGTTGTGTTGGTGCCTTTTTATTTGTTGGGGGTTTTTTTGTTTTTTTGGTTTGGGTTGGGTTGGGTTGGGTTTTTTTCTGAGGTTTGCTTTGATTTTTTTTTTCTTTTTTATGCTGAAATAAATCTGCAATTCATGGGAGTTTGGCTCATTGAACTTCAGTTCTGTAACAAACAACATGAGCATGAAAATGGAAGAAAAAATTTGCCCTTGCAGAGATGTACAATTGCATACCAGATTGTGTTATCAAGAGTGTAGACAACAGGTCCTGGGAATTGACAATTCTTATTTAGCTGACACTTGTGAGAATACATCTGCAGTACTGCAATTGAGTATTGGGTTCTTTCAGATAAGAGAGATGTTGACATGCTGCAACTAGTTCAGGAGATAAGCCACTAAAATAGACAGGGAGTTGGAACACATGGTTTATGAGAAGCTGAAAGAGCTGTGTTTGTCCAGTATTAGGAAGAGAAGGCTTAGGGGAGATCTTATTGCTATCCACAACTACGGCCTAATGCAAGGATTTAGAGAAATGGAGACAGTACCTTTGCAAAGATGCTCTGTGAAAGGACAAGAGGCAGCACACACTTTCTTACCTCAATGAGAATCTTGTATTTTCATACACTGTCATAAGAGGGCCAAAAAGAAGACCTCTAAAATTCTGAACCAGTGTACTTTTACTGTATTTTTACTATTTTACATTCTTCTAGAATTCTCATTTTCACACTGAGAGAGGCATATGCCACGATTTGTTGCAAACAACTACCTATGTGGAGATGAGAGATTTTAAGAAGTTACAAGTGATTAATGATTGTTGAAAAGCATCAATTTTCCTGTATCCACAAGACAAACAAGGACACAAGATCCAACAGTGAAAAAATTGTGAAAGCCACACTTTGAAGCAAAGAGCCTGTCCCAGGAGGGAAGAATTTCCTTACTAAAAGATATACAAATTGAGGTCTGGAAAATCAGATGCAGAATCAGAAAGTCTTCAGTCTAATAACCAATTTGTATTGCTAGTGTCTTGGGAAGGATGAAATTCCTTTACTTTAAAAGAACCTTCTTACTGAGTGAACATTTTATCATACATTGCTTGATAAACAAAAAAAAGAAGAAGAAAAAAGACTTAAAAATGCATGGAAAGCCTCAATAAAAATACTAAGCTCATAAATATATTGCTTTCTCACATGGATCCAGAGTATTTTACAAGGTAAACAGTATTATTTCCCACTTTGAAACAGAAGAAACTGAGGCAACAATACTAAATGACTTGACAAGACATCAACTTATCTTGAATTGACAAGACATCAACTTATCTTGCACTTAGAGCTGGATTCTCTGAATATCAGTCCACTGACCAAGCCACTGACCACCACTTGTCACAATTGCCTGGCAGTATGCTCCAAGCATGCCAGTATAATTGCATAGCTTTCCTTTGTAAATAATAAGCCTTTTGGTCTTTTTTTTCTTTTTCCCTTGGAAAAAATAAAACCAAAACAACAAACCAAACCAAAACAATGGCTGCAGTCAGTTTGCATTCTGAGGTGTAGGCGAATTAGCTGATCATGACTCTATTAAGGCTGCTAACATTTATATAATCCTTAAGAGTCCCAAGGATTTTCTATTTATATAAGCAGTCACTGCATTTCAGTTTGTCCCGTCAGCTTCCTTGAGGCCTGCTACATATCTTGGCAAGAGTTGCTACATCCCCAAAGGAATCAGTGATTACTCTCTCAAGAGGAATTGCCACTACACTGTAAACAGTCCTCCTAACAATGGGCTACTTTTGCTGTAGGTGGACTTCTTTATCCCCCCTTTATAATTAATTTGAAACTAAAACATTTCACAAAACTGTAAATATAGAGTGTCTCGTGTTCAATAGGAAAGCATCTGCAATAAGAGTATTCCATACGGAATTAGCTTCTCTCCTTAGTACATGAATGCAGTACATGATATCAGTCAAGTAAGATTCAGATTCAATATCATCTGCATGAAGAAAATATATTGTATAAGCATTCAGTTTTGAAACCTTTAAAGAAAAATCTAATAACTTGTCACCACAGTTAACATAATTAGGCAGAGCTTAAAAGGACACTAATCATGTGAAAGAAACCCTGTGATAAAGCTAACTATTCTTTTATGTTTTGCCATTGGTTGATGACATCAACACTGACTGAAGTTACCAGAACAATAATGTGTAAAACAGAGGAAACTGATAGGTATTACATTTGAATTCTGTTGGAATAATTGTGCTGTAAGTGTGAATTAAAATATCTGAGACATATCTTTTTTTTCTAAAGAGAAAGACAGATAAGATACAGAAGATGTAAAATCATTACTTACTATATATAGCATTATTGTTAGCAACAATAATGAAGCAACATACAGTAGACCAAAAAGCATGCCTTGTGTGCACCATAGATGGATTAAATTCACCTTGCTGCAGAGTATAAGAACAAAGTTAAAGTACTGTATAAGCCCTATATAAGTCCAAAAAGCTGTGCTATTTCAGTTGTTTTTCAGACAGGAAGGCAAAAGCAAGGATACCACTTTTGGAACAAATAATTTATCTTTTTTAATTGATTTAGCATGCATGCTTAGATTCAGGGTAAGCACACAGCACTCATCCTGACAATTGCTTTGCAATGCGTAACAGACCCAGACAAGACATCGAAGACCCCTTAAAAGGTTGACTTCTTCCACAGCACTGTTTCTTAAGTCCAAACAAAGAAACAGCATTTAGTCAGCTATGTAAGTGCTTTGCACAGTTAACAATGTGCATGCTTAAGATCATGACTGTTTAAAACTACTCATGAGTGAGCTTTTGTCATCAATACTGCACAGTTTCACCAGTTAGTTATGCTTTACTTTGTGGTAATAACACTGCTTTTTTTTCCAGTAACTGACTGAGAGAAATCAAAACAAATTTATTCTTTTTCTTTATTCCCTTATATTTTTTCCTTTAATTTGGTAAGATAACGTGACAAACTGTTAGATGGTATCTGTATTTTAGACTATATATTGATTGAATGAATGAACCCAAGATAATTGCAAACCTGGTGTTGATAGAGGTGCCATCTTTCAAATAAAAAGCACAAATGGGGACCAAAACATATTAGATGTTAAATTTTGATAAATATATGTGCAATAGAGGTGAAGAAAACTATAAGGCAGGTGCATACACAAAAACACAAGCACAATTGCACAGTTAGTTTATGCAAGCCATTATCATGATTGCAGATGCAAATGGTAAGTCAGCTGTTTAACTGTTCAATTACTCATGTAAGTACTGTTTTCCTAAGAAACGATATTATATATATGTAAATTGAGAAGCAATGTGATTTGTTAGCATTATACTCACTTTGCACAGAGGTAAATAGCTAGCAAAGATGAAAGGAAACAGAAAATCATGGCTGCAAAGTTAAACGGCATTAATTATTGGTGGCACTGCAGCTCATTATACTGCAGAACCTCTTTCTGGATAGATGCCCATTCAATATCAGAGAAGATTATAAAGGAAAAAAAAAGAAAAAGATGACTGTGACAAGAAATTTTTCAAAGCTTCTGCAAAGATGACAGATGCCCATTGCCATGATCTGGAATCTCTCAAACAGAAAGACCTCTTCTGGGATATAAACTACTTCCATTACATTGACTATTTTTCTGTCAGGAACATATGTAATGATATACACCCTGTTTGTTTCAGTATGAGACTCCTAGTGAGACAGGAATATCTTCCAGTCAAAAACAACATAAGCAGGGATGGCTCTCAAATTTAAGATACAACTTTCTGTCAAAATATTCTGCATACTAGGCTACACAAAAATTCATGCTAAACCCAAAAGCAAGTTTTAATGCCTGGGGTAAAAATAACTATAAAAACTTCAGTAAAATTTCCATCTCCATGTGTTTTATACAGTTCCTGAATCCCTTCACGTGCCTAACCTCTGAAAGCGCCTTCACACTGTCACTTCAGGTGCTGCTGGGCTTTTCTTCACTCCAAATGCCAATCCTAATCCAAACCCTAACCTTAGCACAAATCCTAAACCTAAACCTAGAGCAAGGGCTGGGGCTTGGCTTTAGTCCAAGACCTAATCTGTGGCAATAAGAAAAGGTTCTCAGGAGAACTCTGAAGCCCAGCACTTGCTTTGACAGCCCCTTCCCATCCCAGTTACAGGTCTAGGCTTTTCCTTCCTCCCAGAAATAAATACACAAATGACCCTAACTTTGTCTCAGGAGGTATGATAGATACAGAACCTAGAGCTGTGTCTGGAGTAAGATAAGAATTGGTGACATGGACTGAAAATAAGTGAAGTGTCCTGGGTATATTTTTAATGTGTGGTGCTAAGATTGGGAAAGAGAATAGAAGCAAAACTGTAGTTGGAGTAGGGAAGAATTAGAAGAAATAATGGAATTCAAAAGCACCTCTTCACTGAGAACTTCTTCCTGTGTGCAGCTGGAAACCTTGGTCTCAGGCTCCATGTATCTCTAGGGTAAGAATTAGGGTTAGGGTTGGGAGAAACTCATAGCGTAGAGCTTCAGATGGTGTGGGGCTGGGAAGGGGATTTGGGAGGAAAGAGCAGACTCCAAAATACCTCTTTCCTGACAATTGTTCAAATCAGACATTGAGCTGGCCTTTTGGAAAGGCACTGCTGTTGTACCCATTAGTTGAGTGGTTTTGATCCCTCTTGTTGTATTGAGTAGACTTTGGGGGAAGTATAATACCGTTATTATAATTTTTAATCACACACTCCCAAATAACAATTTCCAGTGTAACTTAGGAAAGCATTTCAACATGAAAAGTATGTAATGAGGATGAATAGGAATTATTTAGCATAATAATACAGGAAATATGTAAAGTGGTGAGCTTGGGGACATGAAAAGAGAGAAGAAACAGTAAAAAGAAAGTTTAGGCAAGTCTCAAGGAACACTCTCTCCCATTAAGATTTGTTAATCAACTACATAGGTGAAAGTGCTCTTACTTACCATATTGAGTAAGAGAATGGGATGCTAAAGATTAACCATTTGACAGGGAATATTGGACATGGTTTAACAAGCCTTTCCATCAATTACATCCCTTTAAAAAACCATGGGTTTCATACTCTTTTAACATTTTAAAAACAGTATCTTTGAATGCTTAGGCTAGAAACACAGGTACTGGTTTGAATGGAATAAAATTCTTTCTTTGTGTGTTTTCCCCTGGTTTTAATAGGTGCAGTAGAAAACTTTCCCTGCTCAATAATTCATTATTTTATTTTTCTTTGATTCCCTATCCACATCTTTGAGGCTTTTATGGTAGTAAGAATATTATTTCTCACTAGTTAAACAAATTTAAATATTGAAAAATCTCAAAATATCAGGGATCAGAAGTTCTAAACAAATTTGGTTCTAATAAGAGAAGGAAGTGGTCAGTGTCAAGGGAAATTTAAGTAGAAAGTTAATATCTTCAGGGCTATTGGAAGCACTATTTTCACAATTAATTTATAAAGAAAATAAATAGTTTCTTCCTAATTTATAACTATTTTGGGTACATTTATAGTGATAATTATGGGTGCCTTTCTTTGCATTCAAGTGGTTTAATGCCTGTATGTACTTTGTCCACCTGCTCCTTATCTGGACTCATTCAGAAAGGATTCAGTACCATTTCTGCAAAAGAGGCCTTGCATGAAATAAATTAATTCAACAAGTCCAAAAGACCATGATTCTTTTATAACGGTGGATGATAAGTCCACCAAATATTGGTGAAGGTCTTCGGCTCTGAGGGGCTTAGTTTTGTGAGTGATAAATC
>JAOXXN010000471.1:58752531-58780242 GCA_026770055.1 Myrmophylax atrothorax
ACACAATGGGTGATTAACTCTGAGTCATGGGGTACTGTTGGAGCGTTAATGGCCCATTAGCAGCCACACCCCCTCAGACTGGGTGTGAAGGTGCTAACGACTCTCTGGGCAGCTGCTGCAAATGGTCCATGGTTCTCAGGAATGAATAGAGGGGGTAGAATACATGGTTTTGATCACCTATACACAGAGATAACTGGTCCCATCTGCTGACCTAGGACACATTTTAAATGCCATTTCCTTCTCAAAAAACCCCAAACAAACAAAACCCCCATTTTTTTTGCTTCTAACATAGAATAAAAACAAACTTTGAAATCTAAGGGGTTGCTACAAAACAGCACTGTTATCCCCTAGCCTCTCACATTCTTTGACTAGTTGTCAAACTATTTTCACTTTAGCAGGTTCACTGTATAGCTTTTTCCCCCCCACCATAGTGAGAGGAGAGACCCTTTCCTATTTCTTTAGTACAGAGGGACTTTCAGGTATAAAGCAAATTGATGGCTTGCCAACATGCATCTATATCCAAATATTTGCACAATCCAACATAAATTCACCACCCCATCTTGCTATGTGTCACTGAGACAATTTTAATGGAATACTTGATGAAGATGATGTCCATATTTTCATCCTACACATGCAAATTCATCATGAGAATTCCTGCCTTCAGCAAACAGAATACCACATGCAACACTACAAATTTAGATATACCTTCTTGAAAATATAGAAGGAACAAAATGAAGGAGATAATGACCAGGAAAAAAAATGTGTCTGAAATTGAAGACTCTGAGAAGGGTCCTACCTTTTTCAAAAAAAGGAAGGAGTAGTGGAGGGGGAAAAAATACTAGAATTATATGTAAAATAACTCAATCTGATAATCTGGAAGCACAAAATCCTACAGCAATCATGAAATTATAGTTTTTGATTCTCAGAAGAGCAAGAATTCAGGTCAGCTGAACTGCCACCTCAGTGATCTTCCCCTGCACTTGGCACTGGTGAGTCCACACGTTGAATTTTGTGTTCAGTTTTGGACCCCTCACTGCAAGAAAGACATGGAGGTGCTGAAAGATGTCCACAGAAAAGCAGCAAAACTGGTGAAGAATCTGGAGTGCAAGTCTTATGCGGAGCACCTGAGGGACCTGGGGTTGTTTATCCTGTAGAAAAGAAGGCTTAGGGGGACCTTATTGCTCTCTACAACTACTTGAAAGGAGATTGTATCCAGATGGGATTCAGTTTCTTCTCCCAGTTAACAAGTGACTGGATAAGAGGAAATGGCAGAGGTGGTTTAGATTGGATATTAGGAAAAATTTCTTCACAGAAAAGGGTTGTCAAGCACTGGAACTTCTGCTGCCCAGAGAAGCGCTAACATCAACATCCCTGTAAGTTTTCAAAAAGTGTGTAGATATGGTGCTTTTGGACATGGTTTAGTTATGTGCTTGGCAGTCATGGGTTACTGGTTAGACTTGATCTTTAAGGTCTCGTCCAACCTAAAGAACACTATGATTCTATGAGCTATTTGGAAAGTTGAATGTAATGTGCAAGTCATTCTCTTTTCAAGTCATTTGAGAATCTTTATTGTTTTTCAGTTTTCTTTCACTGACTAAATATATTCCCACACATTTCAGCCAGCAATGTCCCGAATGAATGTTATTCTAGAAAGGGTGCTACTTCTTTGTGCTCTTTCTCCTATCTCTTTTAATTTATTCCCTGGATATTTCATTAAGAGGCTGCAAGTTCTGAAAATATTAATAAAGGTTTAAATAAGACTAGTCTCCTGCCATTGGTCTCTCATCTCTCAGCCATTCAGTCTTTTCACCTAACTTGATACACAGTTGTAAATGTACTTTTCATGCATGTTCCTTTTCCGATTTTTTCTAGTGAAATGGCACATCACAGAAGCACACACACACACACACAAATAAAAGGGACTGTTCCTCATCTACCGTAAATCAGCAAAACTTACTAAAGGTGACAGATAAGGCCATTTCCAACTTCTGTTTCCAACTCTGTTTTGCTGGTGTCTTAATACTCTCCCTCCAGCACAGATTTTAAGGGTAAGCTTTAGTATACAATGATACCACTTGTAATAAGAAGTCACACAAAGCTATGTTGTTCTTTTGACTTTCTAGAAAGTGAATGAACATGCAGAGTTCTAGTTTGCTACAGCATATACTACATAGCATGTTACCACAGCCAGCCCAGCGCTGCAGAAGGGCAAGCCCAGTCTTTCAGGCCAGCAAAGAAACATCAGTTTTGCTCACTTCCCAGCCCAAAACTGCCAGCTGTGCTATGAGCAGGTCCAAGAAAAAAACTCCTGTCTTGGCAAACAGCCCATTCTAGAAATGGTGTTGGATTTGGGGGCAGGGAGTGGGGTAGGGGGGAGCTCATCCTTCATTTTGAGGTATTTTTAATGCATTAGTGGATGTACAATGAACAGAGCCAATCTTAATAGGACCCAAGTGATGAAAATAAATAAGCTCTCCACTGATTTATTACTCATCCTGTTAAAAAAAAACCCCAACAACAACAAAACAAAAAACCCCAAACCAAACAAAAAACTCGTGTTTGTAGTTTGAATTTATCTCACTTCAATATCCAACAACTTGCTTTGTCTGCTAAATTAAAAAAAAATCTGCTTCAGACTTCTCACTTGTTTAGGTACTTTTATAGAAAACTCCTTGTTCCCAAGTCAAACAGTGAGTTTAATTCTCCTGTGGTAAGCAGAATATTTCAGACAATGACTAATTCGTATAGATCTTTCTTGAACCCTTTCAGGTATGACAACCTCCCTTTAAAGGTGCAAATATTAGCTTTGAAGACAGTATTTCATTAATTAGTGGTAGCTGGCAATGTTCTGAATCAATGGTTTTTCTTTGGAGAATACTAATTTGCTGAAACCAAACAATTGTAGTGATGCATCTGGTGTGTCAAGTCTTTCAGAAACTCTTACCCCTGTGAGGCTGCTTTTCTGGCTGCTGCAGAATGAGAATTTACAGGCTTTTGATACCACCACCTCAAACCTCCATAATTTCTTAATGGCAAAAGTAATTATAACCTCAAATCCACTCAAAACTTCCTGTTTCAGTGATAACAAATTAGACAGCTCTACCTTATTTCCTGGAAGGAAATGAGGCTTTTCAGTTTTTCAGACTATTTGGTCTCCAGCTGGACCTAAGTGCCAGAAGTTTTTCTGGGATGTGTACCCTGGTTTATTGAACTGCATAATCAGATTTTCTGTCTCTCCTGTACTGGTTGTGCATGATTACTGAAAGATACTTCATTATTTTCAAACATCTGTGATACCAACTTTTGAAATTGCGCATTCAAAATTTTATGCCTTCCCATTTCTCACAAGAAGAAACAGGACCACTGTGCTGAGGAGATCAGCAGTTTGTTCAGAAGTCAAAATGCCTCTTACTGATCTGAATCTTTCTAATAAAAGATTACACTTGCCTCGGACATAAACAGGAGATAATTTTTAATTTCCCATTTTTAAATAAGGTCTGTGTCAACTCTTTGGATATCAAAAGTGATATATCCAGTACTTCAGCTCACCAGTAATTCTTTCTCCTGATGACAAGTAAAAGTCACTTTGATGACAAAAAGGCATGGTTCCATGAGAATTTATGCTGATAACATCTGTTCTAGAGTGGAGCATTCCTCCTCCTGCCTTGCATGACTACACCATGAGACACCAGATTAAAATCATGCCACAAGCTAGGTTACAACTCTTCGCTGTTAAGAAAGAGCTAGAACCAGGCAAGCTCAGCTTTAATTTGCTTTAAATTGTCATTGAACCATATTTTCAAGCTGTCATTCAACCAGCTTTTCTATAACAGTGTCACTGTTTTAATGACTTCACCTTTTTTCCCCTCTGATGACATGCTCATACCTTATCTCAGCACTGCCCACTCAGTTGAATCAGTATCTGTTTGTGCAGCTGAGCAGTGAATCAGAGAACTGGCCAGGTTAAAAATAACTCAGCAGAAAGAAGGTTTTAACTGATCAGTCTTTCAATCCCGCTCACTCCAGCTACACAAATAGTAGTAGGAGCAAAACTGGAAAGAGAAGCAAGTGTGTCAAGAATGATTAACCTGAAAAGGAAGAGCAGACCCTGACATCTCTGAATGAAATGTAGTAAACCTAAAGCCTCTGAACTCTCTGTTTTATTTTATTCCTGCAATCAATACAGATTACCTATTAAAATTACTATCTCTGAAATGTATACTAACCAGGATATTTTGCATAGGTTTTATATGATTCAGGTTGTAAATGACTCTGAGTCAAAACGTCACTGGAAATTTGAAGGTAAATTCCTTCTGGGTAGATTATGTTATCTGTTCTGTCAATAAAGATGGAAGTAGCAAAAAAAAAAAAAAAACCAAACAAAAAACATTCTCAGTTCCCTCAATCTCCGTCTAAAGATCTACAAAGTACAGAAAAGCTATATTTTTTCCAGGGTAATCAGGTGGCCCCTACCTATGATAAAAACATTTTGTATAACTATATCTTCTCTATTAATCAACCCACTGCCTCCCCAGCTTGGTGATTCATGGAGAATGAGATGCCCACCAGTAACTTATTTTCTATAATCAATCTCCATTCCAAATGGAACATTCTCCAATTACCACAGCTTTTAAGAAAATCCTTAGTTGGAGTGTTTTATACTTCGTAACGCTTGGTGCAATTTTAGACACACTCTGAAACTGGAGAAAGAGTACTTTGTTTTTTAAATGTCTACTGGATTAAGAAGGTACAGAGAAAGACTTCAGAAATTATTAGAGGGCTGGAACACTTCTCCTGTGAAGAGCTGGGGTTTTTCAGCCTGGAGAAGAGACAGCTCAGAGGAGACTCATACTTGAAGGGAGTTTTAAAGAAAGATGGGGACAACCTTTTTATCAGGGCATGTTGTGATGGGACAAGGGGTTATGGTTTTAAACTAGAATAGGATATATTTATACTAGATATAAGAAATAGATTTTTTATGATGAGAGTGGTGAAACACTGGAACAGGTTGCCCAATAAGGTGGTACATGCCCCATCCCTGGAAACATTCAAGGTCAGGCTGCACAGACTCTGAACAACTTGATCTTCTTGACGTCCCTGCTAGTTGCAGGAGGGTCGAACAAGATAATCTTTAAAGGTCCCTTCTAACCTTAATAATTCTATGATTCTGTGATTCTATGAACTTTCAGAGTTATCTCGCCTCCTGTCAAAATCAGTAGGAGTTAAGAATACTTAGCACTTGAAGTTAGTTCATAAGATGAGCCCCCAAGTGATATGCCATTTCCCTTTGTTACACAATTTGTATGAACTTTACTGCAACTAACCATTATAATATTCACAGAATAATTCTGGTGTAAGTACCCTCAGAAATCTCCTCTCCAATCTCTTGCTCAAAGCAAGGGATCATTCAGTCAGATCTGATCGGACCATAATGCTGGATACAAAAATCAATTCTGATATACGGTTGATATTTTCTTGTTTCTCATAGTATTTCCACAATTCTTTTTTTACAAATAGATTATAAATTGGTTCCATAACCAGTGCCTGTGTTGTGCAATGCTCCATTACATGTAAGTATCAATATCTAAGAATTACCTGAATGTAGTGGAAAAAAATCAAGCAAATGAGACATAGATTGTTTTTCTCTTGTGTATTTTGAGAATAAAGATTATTCTGCCTGATGTGCATGATTTTCATGAAGTTGTGTTGAAATACACAATGTAATGTAACCTAGTGGCTAACAAACCAATTGCAAGGAAAAAAATGTTTAGTTGAAAGCTATAAATCCCCTGGAACATGAAACCTGTTAAATTTTGAACTCTGCCCCTTTCTCCTTTGCTTACCTCCTGCCAGCTTAGAAGAATTTTCTGGTAGAAAAAAATGGACATTAAAAGAAACTGAAAGGAAGATTTATAGGTTTCTCTTCAAAGCACACTTTCCTGGTCTCACCCATTCAATTTCAGTCTTAACTCCCACATGCTCCAATTCACTACCCTCTTTCAATGCCTTCTCAGCTGAGATTTCTGACACTGGACTGAAGCTGCCTTCAGATGCTGTAGCAAAGTCGAGTCTAGAGCCACACTGCCATGAAGAAGTTAATTGTATGTTGGACCATTCACTAGCACTGAGCCCAACTGGCCTATAACAGGTCCATGTTCCTGTCAGACACCATTCTAAGATGTGTAACAATAACTTAACTACCTATTGATAATAGTCCCTAACCCAGGCTAACTTCTGAACAGTTATTTCATGGCAAATATTTCAGAGCATAAAGGTTGATCTGGGTCCAAAGCTTTTTTAGAGAATCTTCTGGCAATATAATAGTACATACATTTAAGTTGTGTTTCTAGGAACAGACCTCAGGCATGTGTATATTATTAAATTAAACAGTGCCAAGAAAATGTCATAACAAGGAAAAGGACTGAGGAGTAAACTTCAGTTCATGTCCCAGTTTACTTCTTTGGATCTTTGGCTGGAAATTACCTCTGCTACACTTCGGAAAAGTTGAGCTCAGGACAGACTTGGCAGCTTGGGCTGAAGTGCACTCAGTCCTTGTCACACCTTATCTGTCCAGACTCCATGAACCTGGACAAAGACCTGCAATAAGTATGAGGAGAGGCTGAGAGAACTGGGTTTGTTCAGCCTTGAGAAGAATAAAGGGACCTCTTAACTACCAATAAATATTGAATAGGAGGATGCAAAAAGGACAGAGCCAAATTTTTCTAAGTATCCAGTGATAGGAAAAGATGCAAAGGAAACAGGATAGAAAACAGGAAGTTATATTTACATGTAAGGAAAAACTTTTCCAGCAGAAATGTGGTCAAATGCTGGACCAGGTTACCCAAAAAGGGTTCATAATCTCCATTTTTGGAGATACTCAGAAAATGGATGGACAAGCCTTGAGAAATCTGACCTAGATTAACCTGCTTCCAACACAGTTAGGTAACTGCCAGGGTTACTTTTCAGCCTTAATTATCCAATTATTCTACAATTCTAAGAAAAGAAACAAAACTATCTATGTCCTTTCTAAGGAAGACCTGGAGCTTGGGAGAAAGTAGCTCTTAGCATGTGATTGAGGGTTTATAAGAAGAGGTATGATGTTTAGAGAATGAGCCAGCACAGTTCTATAACTTAAATGGCTTGACTGATAGGCCATTTGTGGGGATGGTAGTGTGGGGTTTTTCCTCCATGAAAACACAATGAAGACAAGAGCAAACTAAACTACAACCCATGCAAAACCACTGATTTGCTATGACACAACCTATGCATGAAAATAATTATTCACTTGACTCTTTAATTCTCTTCTTTCATAAGATTTCACTTCTGTGTACACAAGCTTACTCTTCTCTGTTGTTTGGACTTGGAACTTTCTGATATTCTTTCTGGGATTAGAGCTCTATGACATACAACACATGTAACTAGTCTTCATATCCTTCCATCTCTCAAATTCTCCATCTATTTCTAAATTTCCTTAGAATCAACCACCTTTCCTTCCCTAAATCTTCTTTCCTCTTCCTGCTGGCACTCACAAATACTTGGGATAGAGGGTTTTGTTTGATTATTTATTCCCCATGATAACTTTAGAAATAAAGCATGGATTCTGTGGTTCAAGAAACTGCCCCAATAATAGTCCCAGTAGGACCAGTTTTCCCAAACCAAGAATCTACAGAATGAAGCCCACTGCATGTAATCCAATGTTCAGCCTCTCTCCAGCCCTCCCTCAAAAATTCCTGATTTGGAATTCATTCCTTTTAGGAAATTCCTTAGTTTCTCTGCCATGAAACTGACACCAAATCTGAATCTAGTCTTTGGGCCTTAAAGACAGATAAACACTAACTCTGGAGTCAAGTTTTTTCATGGGCATTCATTAAAAATATTTTTAAGATGTCAGTACTGAAATTACTCTCCACATACAGATACTGCAGTAATGAAGCTGCACCCTGGGGCCAGTACACACAATGGAGGCCATCCCACAGAGCTATGTTTTGTGCCACTTACCCATACCTTTTTCATTATAGTTTATTTTGATTAGCAAACCTATCCCTGACTACCAGTCAGTCAGCCTGCACACAAAACTGTGCTGCACCCACAGACAAGAAAGTCAGAAGAATTTTAAATAAGCTCTTTCTAAAAGGTTTACTATCTAAACCAAATGCCCAAAGTCCTACTAGTGCATCCACCTACCCAATTTTCTACCTAGGAGGGAATTTTCATCAGGACAAGTGTCTCTCCATAAGTGATAAACAGTCTTGCCATGTGTTTCCATGCATGTTTATTTCTTACCTGTTTATTAATTCAGATCCACACAACAGACTTTTTGTTTCGAGTTTTGAATATGGTTTAGCTGGAAAAGCTTAGTTCACATGAATCTCTAAACATTTGTTCAAGTCTTTCTCATTCTCAACCCCCATCTATTAGACATTCTAGGTTCATAACTATGGAAAGCTTACTGTATCTTTATCAAATAGAAAAGAAAAATAAAACACAAACAAAAAAGCAGAAAACAAAAAGAATCCCAAAACTAAGCCAAAAAAGTCCCACCAACTTTCTTCAGATCAAATAAATTCAGTTTGATATAAAAGAATCAACTTGAGGCACCAGCAGTTGAGTCAAATACTGTTTAAGTCTGGAAAAAACAGAATTCAAAAAGGGTACAGGTGGTGTTCAGGCCTCAGTGCAAAAGTGAACATCATCCGTTACGAAAATTTGTCTTGAATCATTATGAAGTTTGTCTATTAGTGGGCAGATCTAGGTCAAATATTCCCAAGAGCCGGGCTGCTAATGAAACAGGTCAGAATCTAGTTGTGTTTTCATTACAATTTTCATACATTTTTTATGAAAGCTTGTATATGACCAGTAGAAATTTTTCTGCCACAGAGTTTTCTATCATTGCCCCGAAATTTTCTACATCACTAAGGATGTTTTATATAGTACCTCATGCAACAGGAACCATCAGGTTTCAATATCATTACAATACCTGAAATGTTCTGGAAAATATTAAAATATCTTCATCCTGCAGGAACGCAACACATCCTAGTTGCCACATAATTCTCACTTTGCTTCTGGTACCTTAGGTAATAAAAAATAGAGAACAGGTCCCAAACTGTCAACACACTGCATGGAACAATGGTAACTGGATGAAAGAGCCTCCCACTCCAAGGACACATGCACATCTGGCATAAACTGTTAAATACTTAATTACTGTGGAAAGAACTGAGCCAAGAGAGACTGCTGACCTTGGTATCAGCATCTCACCAAGGGCCCCCCACTACAACATCTTCCTATTTCACAGTGGAGCTCAGAGACAAGTTGGGACCTGTTATCATGCTCTTCCATCTGTTTTCCAAAGTGTGTAGTATCTAGCCCATGGTTTTAACAAAATAATGGTTTGGTATTCATCTGTTGCTCCTGTTTCAATTAGCACTGTTTCTATTTATGTAAGGGATAGAGATTTTGTAAACTGACTGCTTTAAAACAGAACTACGCATGCAACAGGAATGTGACAGCCCATACTATAATGGCATAACCTACTGGTACAAGAAATCCTTTACCCAGCCTTTTGCAAAAAGCATCCACTGTATGACATTTTCAAAGAAATGACGGTGACAAGGAGAAGCATATTAAGGACAGTGAATCCATATGTGAAATCTGGCAAGCTGCAAGATACCATAATACAGGACAAGATAAGTTGATGGAAACAGGTAACTAAGGTGAGTCTTTGAGTGAAAATTCTGCTACTGTCCCTGTGATGTAAAGGTTTCCTTTTTTCTACATCCGTCTCCTTCAACCAAGAGTGTATTTTTTTCAAATCTTGGCGATTGGTATTATTTTTGAAAGCCACCTCAAATGAACTGAATTTAGACTTCCTAATGACATTAGAAACTGCTTTATTTGTCTTCTTTTTCTTTCCGGTTACCACTCTGATTATACCTGCAGTCATTGGCCCCTAGTTGGTAACTCATCTCACTTGGATGTTGCTATAGTAGTCAATATTATTCCCATGAAAATATATTACTTTTCTAGTATGTTTCACAGATATTTCCCAAAATATTATCTGAATGGAACATAAAACTCTCTCATAACTGATAAACATAAAGCACATCTTAGTCTGCCCAAGCTTCAGCTCATGTGATCTACACTCCTCATACTCATTTACTAAGTCTGGCTAGTACATATCTCTTTTGTATTCTAAGGAGGCTTTCCCACATACTGGGAGAAAAAAAAACATTTGAGAAATAATTCAGCCTTTGTGAGACCTGACAATTCTTCCAAGAATATGGAGTTATCTCCTGGACAGTTAACACTCACTTCAAAATAACCTCACCACAGAAAGAAAATTAAAGAATCCAGTCTTACAGAGTGCTGTTCCCTGAGTACAGTGGACTTGCTTCATACTGAGCAAGGACTCCAGTGAAAGAATGTGAAACACTCAAAAGGAAAGCTCCTCACATATTTTCAATGTGTCAAAAATGTTATTGTCTGGCCCGCATAAAACATAGAAAGTTCTAGTCTGCTTTCAGAGATACGAGTAAAAGACATCAAACACAGAAACAGACAAAGTTACCAGCAAACCGCTACAGAATAATGACTCAAATGCCATTTCTTTATTGTTTTATTTAGTGCAATTTGTCTAGTTTCTTCCTTTTTTTCACCCATTAAGCAATTTGCAAGGTAAGAAGACAGGACTGCAAATTCCCTTTTCCTTTTAAAGAAGCCAAAATAGCTTTTGATAACACAGTTTTGACCTTATCCCGTTTTTTACAGCCTGTTTGCTATTTCTAACATATTATTCATTGCCCATTATTATACTAATAAACTTTATTATCTTTTATAATGCCACCAATGGTTACATGCTTGAATGGCCCTCCAAAAAGAAAGCTTTAATGACAGAACAAGGCAAACCTAATAAAACATTCTTTGTTCTCAGAGTGTATTTGTGATAATGGACCATTACCTTTTATTTATTATTCACATAAATGTATGATGGGATTTGTGTTCTCTCCAGTACTAACTGTCTCAACTTATGGAGACCATCCAAGTTTTTTGTTGATTTTTTTCTTTAGTAAGAAGATAAAGAAGGTATTGGAAAAAAGTTATTCAAAATATCCCCATATTTTCATCTTTATGGTCTCAGCAACTGGATGCATGTACACTCACCTAAGTGCTAAAGTCACCTCTCCTAGTTTCACACTGAGCTAATACTACCAGCTCAATTCATTTAAATATGTAATAAACAGGCAGAAAATTTTAGAAGGCAAAAATGGTACTGCTTCAACCTTTGAATTACTGCTGAAATTCAGTGGAATGTCACTAACTCTATAGTGTTATATCAGAAACCAGTATTAGATCCTGTAGGCATGCAACACAGGCAAAATAAAGAGCGCAAGAAACATAATAAACATCCATGGGGCATGTAGGTCCCACATCATAATGTCAAGTACTGTCTTAACACATATCTACATACAATTTATTAGCTTCCTATAGTTGTTTTTCCTATAGCTGTAAGAAAATAGAAAACCTCTCTTTGTCACATAATGTCTTAAAACTCTTTATTTTAGTTATGTTCAAAGGCCTTTTCCACTTAAGTCTGTTAAGTATCTCTGTATTAGCAAGATCTAAAACTAAGTTTCTTCAGTTACATCAAACTGATACGAAATACTGGACTGAAGGTCCATTCAAACCACAAGATCTTCCATCTTCCCAGTCCACTGGAAAAAGAAACAAAACCAAAACCTAAACCACACCATAACAACAAAATCACCCAAACCAGATACACAGCTCAAAAGAGACTTTGTATTTTACAAAAGTCTTTTTCTCAGTGGTATTAAAAATCAGCAATTAGACTTTTAATCCAAACTCTAAGCCAGACCTGTAAAAAAAAACCACCCGGAAAAACACTCAGATGCAGCAGACTAGACCTATGCTTGGGCTGCTCCTCAACAAACCAGAGGATCCTCTATAACTTCAACAGACACCAGGAGATGTCATAAATGCAATAAAACTGAGCTCCAAGGTGTACATAATCACATTTACCCTGAACTCCTTTTCTCCTACACCTCATTATGCTTTCCCTGTCAAAATAGGGGTGCAGGATGAGTATGTAAACAAGAAAGCAATGGCTCAGAACAGCTCTGTATTAGGTACATTTTGCCATAGATCTCACCATTACCAGTTTTATTTTTCTGACATAAGTGCCCTCACACTATTTCCATCAGCTGTCATACCGCAAAACCAGTGTTAAACAGGGATAAGACATCCTAATTTGAACCAACACTTTTCAGCATGCCGTGTACAATATAGGGCGAGTGCTAAAGACCTCTGATGTAAATTTAAGTGGAACACTCATTAAATGCAAGGCAACCATTTTTTGCACTCAGAATTCTGATACAGGCTCAGATCATAGCTTCATATAATATACATCAGTCAGCCAAGTAACACATTGTAAATTACTCTTGGCTTAAGCTTACAAAAATCTTCTGAGTGTTCAGATGTCTTCCTTTTTGAAAAGTACAGGGTATTTCTTTGGCTAACGTCTGTTAGCTGGAAAGAACTTGGAGGGGGTAATGATGCTCCAGTATTATTTTCTTATTCATGTTAGCTCCATGTGTGCTGGTTCTCCTTTAGAGGTAAACATGGGATGCCTCACTGTACACTTCATTTCTATTGAACATTGCCATAGAAGGTTTATTTTTCATATGTGTTTTTGACACATTGTACAAAAGGCAAAGGTCAATAGATGGTCTATCTGATCAGGCAGCATGACACAGCTCACAGAACCTCAATCCTTCTCTACTTGGATCATTTTAAAATGTATTTAGAATGCCTTTTTTTTTTTTGGAATTACAGCCAATCATGCTTCACACTCTTGTAAATTGTTCCATTAGTTAAGTAACACAGCTACGAAAAGTTCAGCTCAAGGACACACACATCACAGTCAAATTCTCTCCTAAGTGGGTAGAGAACTCACCCTAAATTAGACAAACTCTTTTTCTCTCACTATTATTTTCCTTTTAGATTCACATCAGTGTTCTTCTTAATTATTATTAGTTATTCTCCTGTATGCTAAGTAGCTTCTAACAGGATCTGAGTCACACACATATATATACTCATTATTATAGAAAAGCAATATTATTTTTAAATGATTAAGACTAGCAAGTACACAAAGAGCTTTCCACTCTTCTTATCCAGGGAACACAACACAGCAATGAATATTATCAAATCAATATTATTTGAAACTTCTGCTTCTTGCTCAATTCTAATCACAAGTAGACAGCTGGGAACTCATAGCTGCTCTGACATTTTTGTCATTAAGTCTTTACCCAAATGATGGTACAGTGTCATAATTTGCAAGTGATTTATTTATTTTTCTATTATTAAGGTCATTCTGAAAATATTCAGAAAGGGTTGCCAGAATAGACCCTGGGGAACTTCTGGTTACCAGCCTTCAGGGAGAGTAGAAATTATTGACTACTAGCTTTTGAGCCCAGTTTTTAGCTTATTCATTCTTTGTAGCCATTTTGCAGAATGCTAACCAAGTCAGAAAATATTATTTAGCTCAAGACAAAAAAATGTAGGGCTATCAATAGAGACTTTTATTTCCTCCAAGTCACCATATGCTCTTCTAATTTACAATACAGACTGAACTGGTGCCTGCTGCTTTGAGGACTGGGTAAGTTTGAAAATGGCCCTAAGAAGACCTAAATTCATTCAAATACATGTTTAGGAAAATGAAGGTGTTTGATTTTTCATCAGATTATTATCTCAGGGTATTTTTCCTGTGTGTTCTGGTGGTCTACACAGCTTGATCAGTATCTATAAGACTAGGAAGGAGTTAACAGTAGGAATTTACTCAAATTCTGATAGCTGTCTGGATTTGATGCTTCAGTGAGCAAAATTTGAGTAAATTCTTCTTTACTGCCAGCATCCAGAGCAGAGCCCACAAAATTTCCACTGAGACATTTTGAAGTCTAAGAAAATGCTGTTGGCTGAAGACAACTTAGAAGACAGGTTATGAGATGGAAGAGTGGAAAGAAAAAAGAGGAATTAGGATCCAGAGAAAGAAGGGAAAGATACAAGAATCATAGAATATTCTGGGTTGTAAGGGACCATCAGGATCATTGAGTCCAACTCCTGGCCCTGCACAACACACTGCAAGAATCACACCATGTGCCTGAGAGGACTGTCCGAATACTTCTTGAACTGCAACAGCCTTGGGGCTGTGACCACTTCCCTGAGGAACCTGTTTCAGTGCTCACCTACTCTGAATCACCCTCTGGGTGAGAAACCTTTTCCTGATATTCAACCTAAACTTCCCCTGACTCAGCTTCATGACATTTCTATGAGTCTTGTCAATGTTCACAACAGTGAAGATATTGATACGTGCCCCTCTGCTTTCCCTCCTGTGCATGTTGAAGACTGCAATGAAGTCTTCCCTCAGCCTCCTCTTCTCCAGGCTGAACAGACCTCAGCCACTCCTCATATAGATTCTCCTCAAGGCCATCCCCTTGGCCCTCCTTTGGGCCTCTAATAGCTTAATATGTTTCTTATATTATGTTGCCCCAAACTGCACATAATATTCAAGGTGAGGCTGCCCCAGTGAGGAGCAGAGTGGGACAATCCCTTCCCTCGACTGGCTGGTGATGCTGTGCGTGATGCTCCCCAGGACACAGTTGGCCCTCCTTACTGCCAGGGCACTGCTGACTCATGTTCAACAACCAGGACCCACAGGTTCTTTTCTACAGCACTGCTCTTCAGCTTCTAGTTCCTTAGACTATGCACACAACCAGGGTTGCCCCATCCCAGGTGCAGAATCCAGCACATGCCCTTGTTGAGGTTAGTAAGGTTGTTAAGATAGGTACAAAGATTCAGGAAGGGCAAAGAAATGTGATGAACTTCAGTAATTTCCACAGACTTTTTCTTCTATCTGTTAGTCACAGATAGAAGTTTTGTACTGTGGAAACTCCTGTATTTTAGTTCTTACTGCTAGTTTTTAACTTCCAATTTTTCTTGAGAATCAATATAAATTCCAATGATGGGTTGGACCCAGAACATGCTTGACAAAGACCACTTTCCAGAGCTAAAACATGCCCTGAGTCTTCAAGTATTTCGCTCTGCACTGCCTTGAAGGGTAGCTCCAAGAGGACCTCTTTTCCATCAGCTTTATGCCCAGCACTCCTGCACAGCAAAGTTTCTGGGTTCAAGTTCTTTGGATAACAGCAGAGAAATTTTCTTCTGCCCAGACTAGCAGAGCTATTTGGGTTCTTTGTCTAGGCTGACATGATAAATACCTGACAGATCCATTAAAATAGCATTTGCTTTTCCATCCTGTCGATACAGGTAGAATAATCAAAAAGAGGGATAACAGGGAGGAATGGAAGCTCCTAGATATACCTCCACTCTTGGAGACTATGTAAAATTCCATATCACATTTAACAACCTACAAAAGGAAAGAAAAAGCTAATATTTTGTAGCTCATCAGCAAGTCCAGTAAATCCTATCCCAAACCTGAAAAATACTAGAGACTTCACGTACCACTCAGGAATTCACTTGTGTGAAAGGCCATGCCAATGCTTGTCTGAAAAAGCAGTTTTCAGAGGGGCTTCCAAGTGAACTCTGTTGTCCTCGCTTGACCCCAGTAGTGTGGTATTTTCATAGCCTGCTTGAGTGTTACAGTCTTGACAAACACATGCAGAATATTTGCCTTTATGGTTTTTTATTAGAAGATGTGTAACACTGGCTTATCACTAGAACAGTGAGACAGCAGGAGACTCAGCTATCTTCCACATGGGTTGCAGGAAACCAATTAGGGAACCACCCCCTGAGGTTTAGTTCTGGTCATACCAGGACCACACCAGCTCCTAAACACCACATCTGGACCAGAGGGGCAACAACCACAAGACAGCATAGAAATGCATACAATTCTTTTAGTGCCATCCAAAACCCCAAGCAATTATTCAAGTCCTTACTTGTAGCAAAGTGCTTCCCTCTCTGTCAATACTAATAGATTTCATATTTCTCCAATGTTCTATTAAAATAACAGAAACAACATGCTTGGATCCTCATTTGTCCCTCCCCATCATCTTGACATGGGATGTCTTGGAGGAACATTCACTAATCAATGTGCACAATCTGTCTCTCATTTCCTTTTAGTGCACTTATTATGAAAAAAAAAGTTTGTTGTTTATTTTATTTTTCTATGCTACATTAAATGGACACAGAAGTCAGCTTGTAAAGATTTATGCGAACCTCTGAGTAAACTCAAGGCCAAGTAAGGATGCAAAGGGTGATCCCTTCAAAACAAGTAGATGTAAAACTTGGTGGTCAAGGGATGAATGCTGTTTCTGTATCCATAATTTATAAGTCTCCAAAAACTTTATCTATGTCTGAAATATTCTTAATGTTTTCCAACTAGTACTTGAGGCAATGCATATCTTGCTGGAAGTGGAGGGTAAGTAACCAAGCCTTAAGCAATACGATAGCACCCTGGCTCAGCCACCTACTCTTCCTGAAGTCTCAGTCATCTGAAGTACAATTCTTAGCTCTATGCAACCTCCTTGGCTCTTACTCTGTTTTCTTGTGAGCTCCAATCCTTTTCCTATCACTATGTTGGATGGAGCACAACCAAGGGGCATAAAGTGGCCAGCAAAAGACAGCTTTTAGATAGAGAGACAATGTCTTTGAAAATCAGTTCAGAAAGAAGCCTCTATCAAAGCTAAACTTACTTTTTCATGCTTTTTTTGATGCTTGTTAGACCTTAGGAATGTTTCCAGTATTTCTGTAGACAGCACAAGCACAACACAACAGCACAAAGAAACATCAGCTAGGCAGTCTCAGCAGCTGCAGGTATTCCAGCACATATTTCACACACAGCCAAGTGGACAGGTCTTCCCCTCTGAGATGAAGTATTTTTCACTTGGCTAGAAGTGAATTCTGTCCTAAAGCCCAGTCAGGTGAGACAACTGGTTTAATAATGTAGCACACATTGATGCTTGTGTCAGCAAGACGTAAAAGAGCAAGATAAATTATTTCTGCCACATGAAAACAGCACATGACAAAGGCCTTGCAACCAGGATTCAAGAAGAGAGGTGAGGGGCTTGGAGTTTTTTATTACCTCTTTTTCTAATGACTCAAAAAAAACCCCAGAAAATGCAATGGACATTTTCTGAGTTGAGCTGGTTTTTGTTATGTTTGCCTAGAGTGATAGTATTAAACAGCAATTCACAGCTGCTTCACATTTACACTGTGCTGTCATTTAGCACTAATACTGGGCTTCTGGGAACTCTTGGAGATAATGACACATGCTTTCATTTGAGATAGAATAATCTACATGTTCATGAAATCCACTAGAGAATACATCAATTAACATATCCTAGATATTAATCCATAAAGTCTGCTTGTATTCTTAGTGGTTGTCATTTACTGTTTTTAAGCAGTCCTATTCTGCTTACATTAAATAGCTGTTTATTTAATTAAAGGTCTACTGGTTTATTTAAAATTTTTTAAAAATAGAAGAGGAAACAGACAGGGAGAACTTTTAGACTCCTGAAGAACTGAGGAATTTTTATTTGGGAGAGACAGGAAAGTGAAGCACAGCTTCCATTTAAATATACTATAAGGAGTAGAGATGTGACAAATTCTTTTTCTTTTCTTCAATCATAAGATATTAAGTACTTTGATATTAAATTAGTCACATATTAATGTGTTGGGTTTTCATGGGGTGATCTCTGTGACAAACTGTTGGGTACTTCCCCCTAGTCTGATAGAGCCAATTAAAGCCAGCTCCGACAGACTTACCATGGCCTAGCCCATCGGTGGCAGTGGTAGTGCCTCTGAGATAAGAAAGTTGAGGATGGGGTGGAGGGGAATAAACTGTGCAGCTGCAGCTGAAGAGAATAGTGAGAATATGTGAGAGAAACAGCTCTGCAGACACTGATGAGGACAAGGTGCTCCAGGCCCCGGAGCAGAGATGCCCCTGCAGACCATGTTGCAGACCATGGCGAGTCAGGCTGTTCCCCTGCAGCCCTTGGAGGTCCAGGCTGGAGCAGAGATGAACCTGCAGGACATGGAGGACCCCATGCTGGAGCAGATGAGCCCATGAGAACCCCATACTGGAGTAGGCTTCTGGCAGGATCTGTGGCCTTGTGGAAAAAGGAGCTCACACTAGAAAAGTTTTGCTGGCTGGAGTTCCAACCCTGTGGAAAGGGATCCACTCTGGAGCAGCTTGTGAAGAACTGCAGCTCATGGGAAGGAGTCATATTGGAGAAGTTTATGGGGGACTGTCTCCCATGGGAGTGACCCCACAGTGGAGCAGGGGAAGGGTGTGAGGAGTCCTCCCTTGAGGAGGAAGGATCAGCAGAGACAACATGTAATGAACTGACCACAGATCCCATCCCTTGTCCACCTTCATCACTAGAGGGAAGGAGCAGTGCAGATGAGTCCAGGAAGAGAACAGGAGTGGAGGGAAGGTGTTTCAAGGTTTGGGTTTATTTCTTAGTATTCTACTCTGATTTGATTGGTGATCTCTCCCTCCCCTCAACTCGATCCACGAGCCTTTAGCTGTATTGTCTCTCCCCTGTCCAGCTGAGGTGGGGGGAGATAGAAAAGCTTTGGTTGGATACCTTATGGCAGCCGGAGTCAACTCACCACAATTACATGTGATTGAGAAAAAAAAAGATCCCTAGTTAGGAGAAAATACCTTTGCCTATTGAACAAATGTTGAGTAGTTTAGAAGAGAAGTTTGTTCATAAGTTTGAAACTGTTTTTTTCTGCAAGATCAATATAAATTGTATTGTAAGTATAATGGCAGTTTTAAAATTGCTCACCAAGCATTTTAAAAACAAGATTGTGATATTTCAATTATATTCCTAAGAATGCATAAAAATGTCTTCTAAGAAGTCTATGAAATTTATGTGCATTATTCATTTAGAAAAATAATTTAAGGAAAAAGCAACAACAACAAATAACCAACAAACTTCTTTTTGCATTTCATGGCAGCAGTTTGCCAGGTGTCTTATCTTCAGCACAATTAAGGCACAGGTTCACACATGGGCAGGTTGTCAGCACATGAAATCTCGATTTTTATTCAGGGTTGTCAAAATGCAAGGTTCAAGCAGATGAAAAATCTTATTAAAAACCTTCAAAACATCTCCATTCAACTCTTCTTTGGAACCATAACATAGGATTGTAAATGCTCTAACTGAACATTGATAGAGGCTCTATAAAATGTACCAGGTAATCACAAGATCAGGACTAAACAATCTTAAGATGTTCTTTTCCAATAGCTTTGTGTTCAGTGCCTTTTTCAGAAGGATTTTAGTCTGTGTGGAGGTCCTGTGTGTCCAAGCAGCACAAATACTGTAGACAGGGGTCCTCCAGTTTGTATGCCTCTGAGAAGAATTAATGAGAAAAAGAGTAAGAATAAGGGCATTCCTTGGCATGACAAAAACCTCCTCCACTGTCTGGGTAAATACAGATAGTCTTTCTATAAGAAATTCTTTCACATAAATGGTTAGTTATTGTACTTTGTACACAGAAAAGCGTTTTCTATCTTCAATAATCACCCCGTCTCTATACCAAGGTATCTGAATGAAGGTGCAAAATGAGTATGTACTGAAAATAGTCATTTCAAATGGAATAAGACTGACATAACATGTTTTTTTGGGAAAGAACCCTGAGAAAAGACTTGGCCAAGTCATACTTTGAAATTACAAAATTTTGATGCAGGGAACAGAATACAGATCTTCAAAGTCACAGGCTTTATGATTCTTCTACCAGAAAGTTTTCCCCCACTGAAGCAAGGAACACACAAAATAGAGAAAAAACAGAGTCTTTTGCTATCCATTTAATATTTATAACACTGTAATGAGTAATAGAGAGCTTGGTCTTTCTTGAATACAGAGTATTTCTATTCCATTCTTATTTTGGGGAAGATAACTAATTTCTCATTAATTGCTACTGAAACTGCCTCAGAGCTCTCTGGTGTGTTTAAAGGCTAGTTCAGGCTTCATCTGAATCTTAAAGATGTCACTGATTGGTGATGAAATGGAAGGGAGTTTCAAGGCTTACAATTCCAATTCACATGTTCTACAAATTTCCATTTTGTTTGTGGCTTTTACCAGAGTTTGCTGTAGGCTTATTTTATTTCTCATGCCCAAAGAGTAAAATGGCTAGGAGTCTGGCAGTTTGAAGAAAGTTGTTCTGATTTCCAGGAAAGCAGGTGTAGAAATCTGTAAAATAAATTAAAAAACCAATCTTGCATATCTTCAACACGTATTTTCCTTTTGTATTTATGAAAATAAAAATCCAGAATAACATTGAAATTCCTTCAACTTGAAAATGGATATCATGTTAGGAAACGTTAAATATATCGTAGCTCAGGAAGTTTTGTCTTTCCCTTTCACCAAGAGGATAATACTGGAGTCCCTAGACAGGGACTAAGGTAGATGTCATATAATTATGGTAGTTGTTATGGCAATTAGAATACTCAGAAACCATATTTTTCATGTTTTGAATATTAGAAATATTACAGTAGTGTGGAAACCAACTGTGACCTAATTAGCATTGATCTAAAACGGGAATAGGTTTAGTCACAGTTTTGAAAATACACCAAAGAGTATCTAATGCTGATGACATCAGCAACAGGCTCACAATGAATGACAGGTTGTGATGCCATCAGCCCCTTTCCCCTGTTCCAGTTGGTATGTGTGCTCCAGAAAGTACAGCAATGACAGGAGCAAAGCATTGACTCTTGGAGAGATTTTGCTGAACGAGGCCTGTAGGTCACATTCTTACAGCGTTTACATGTGTTCACATTTGCTATTATTAAACAATATAATGATAAGGACACAGGTCTAAAGCTGAACTTGTACTACGTTTTATTACCTTCTTATTATATTGTAAGTCAGCATACATAAAATGGACTGTATACTTTAAATAACATCTTTAATCATTCTGGATTTAATGTGACAAGTGCCTGTGAGACAGAGATGCCCAGAGATGGCACCTAGGCTGGCCATAGCATTGTGAAGACTGTAGCTAAGGCAATAATTTGTAATTCAACCAACCATATCAAGCAGTGAAATGGATTTACGATGGTGTTCTGTGAGAGAAATGAAGGTCAGTTTTCAGCAGTAAAGGTGCTGTTGACTGCAGAAGTATGTGATGAAATTATATATAAGTTTCTGTTATCCTTAAAAAAGAGAAAAGAAGCTGAATGAACTGCCATTCTGTGGTTTAAATGATTCCCTGTCCTTTCTGCAAGACAAGAGAGATGATCCTATCAAGAGAATGATACATTTTTATTCACCTTGCATCAGCTAAATATAAAAATAACATCATGTCTGGTTGAATCTAATTTTAGAGTAATATTTCATAAATTAGAATTTTTTTTAGCATTTCAGCAATAAAATTAACAATAAGCATTTAAAAAAATGTTACTATAGATATCTTCTGCACAGATGAACAGAATCTTTGTAATGGTTGTTTGGTAGACTGCTGCAAAAATTGGGGCATTTGCTATTAATGTCCTGTGGGGGAAGGGGAGAACCTGCTGTCTGAAAAAACTTTCATTTTCTGTTATTACTTATTTTTTAAAATGTGCAACTACAATAAGAGCATCTCACCATCTTGTTTCACCTCATAGCTGCCTGCTAGGATCTTACATACAGATGCTCACCTGCATAAGTATCTCTAAAGCTGTCAGTATAAATATAGGCAAATCTACAACAGATGCACTGGTGCACCTTGGGAAGAATTCTTTGTGGACATTAAAACAACAATTCTCCCTTTCCCATCGTATATTTTTCTTTTTGATCTTGAGGTGCACATCTGTGCCTTTTCACTTTAGCACTGTACTTTGCCTTTATAAAAATGGCTTTATCCTACCTGATCCCTGCCTTGCAGTCCTGATCGTGAAAACTGTTTTGCATAGAGCCTAAGTTGTGTTTCTTTTTAGAATGTAAGTGAAAAAAAAAAAAAATCCAAACATATAAAAATTTAAGAGAGGGGTGGGAGAGAAAGATAAAAATGCATATCTATGAGTCAGTCAACCAGGTTAGCGTGAAGCATCTTTATTTTAATTTTTTTTAAAATTGTTGGGACTAGAATGATAATAAGCAAAAATTGAAATGCAGAAAAAAAATCCATAAAAGCTCTCCTCCAACTGAGAATTTCAAACAGCAAGATTTGAGAATCATTAATTATTTGACTCTGATGTTTGCCAAGAAGATTGTCCAAACACTGTCTGGGAATTTTATATGTTGTCCTACCCACTCAGCTCCTAAAGTACAAGCTATGATGAAGGCTAAGACCCAAAGTCATGAAAGATTCAAGGATCAGTTGTCATCAGAACAAGAGAAGGTGTGTAGGAATTTGCAGGATTGCTGGAAAGAAGCCAGACATGTATTCATTTGATTATGGTACTGTGGAGCAATGGATAAGGTTAAAAATTAGAGGAGACTAAGAATTACAGGGTAAAATGCAGCTGCTGCTCCCCAGATGGCACACGGTTGACATGCCCCAAAAAGGGTCCCTAAACAGTGATAAGAACCTACTACAGGAAATGGAATGGAGTGGGGAGTAGCATGGAGGTGCCGCAGTCTCCCTTCTTATGCATCCATGCAGGGAAGGGAACATGATGACACTTCGTAGTTCAAAGACTGCACTGTGCAGCAAGGGAGATAATGCCAAGGAGGACTACCTACTTATGACTAAAGTCACTCAAGCTCCATCTAAATCTAAAGAGATAGTGTAAATGTAAGTTGGGAATAGGGGGAAATTGGAGGAAGACTCCACTGAAACTGCTGGGATCAGCTGAACCTGTCTTCCCCCCTATACAGATGCGTACTGGTTAAGAAACATATTCTATGCATGCTAACTGCTGTTATTAGTATTAAAGCTTCTGATTGTGCTTACTGTTTATTATTAGTAGATTGCTTTAAATACATTTTTGCAGTCTGGTCCTATTACCAATGACTTAGAACCTTATTAACCTGTCAGAATCTGTATTAATAAAGTGTTATTCCACAAAGTGTTAGAGTGTGTCCTTTATAAGGTGCTAGCAGTTGTTGGCAGGGAATAACACACTGAGAAGGGCTGCTGAGAGGTCGCCATGCTGTTGGCTTAGTCTCCCCTCCCCCCAGAAAAAAGTCAAATTACCTTCCAATCTTGTGAATCTGTTCAGGGAAGGGTCCGCCTTAGAGGGAAATGGCAGACTGGTTGGACATAAGGATTTCTGCTTCCTTGGGGCACTGACGAACAAATAAATCACTAAGGGTTGAGAAAATCTCCCCTCTCTAAGGGTTGGTAAACGTCCTTCCACTTTCACGTGACAGGTACATAAAGAATGAGGGATGAATCTAATAAATAGTGATTTTGTATTTAGTCCCTGATTGACTACATTCCAGATATGCTGAAAGCATAAATTAATCAAAACTAGATCTGCAATGGAAAGGAAGAAGGTTTGATCCTCTTGCTAATCCCCACCAAAGGAATAGAATACTGTATACTGCAGCAACTATTTTGATCAATGTCTAACTTGCACCATTGTGATGTATTCTACAACAAATATGATGCATTATATAAACTCTCTTCTTATTCTGTTTGAAAAAATTTCTGTAGCTCAAGACAATATTTTGCAAGAAATACATTGGAAGGCCAGATTGTATTTTATAAAAATAAATAAGGAAGGTATCACATTGATTAGAAGACTTACCAAACCTTAGAGCCCTGGATAGACCAATTATATAAGTGCTTGCTGGGGATGCTACTCACCTCCCATGGAGAGGAAAATTTTTCTTCATTTCAGCAGAATGGTAGGAGGTTACACACAGGATCTAAACAGTCAGAACCTTTTGGGTTGGACTTGGTGATCTCAGAGGTCTTTTCCAACCCAATTGATTCTATGATTCTGTGATTAAAGATCATTTAGTTCCAACCCCTCTGGCATAGGCAGGGGCACCTTCCCCTAGACCAGTGGGATGTACCAAGAGGTAGAATTAGCAGCATGCTAATTTTGGCTTCCCCTGGCCACTTGCTTCTGGGAAGTGCAACCTGAGCCCTGGTACATGAGGTGCCAGATCTGCACCCTGGCTCCTGCCTCTCCTTCTAGGAATTACCAAGCAGTGTGTTTTGTCCAGGCTGTATGGAAAGAGGTGCTGAGCTGCCCAATGCAGGCTGAGTTTTGGGGCTGAGCATCCCCCTAGAGAAGGAGGCTCAGCCCGAGGACCCATTTAGGCACCCTGATCCCTGTGGTTGGGTGTTTCTGCTCACCCACTGGCCACCATGAAGCTCATCTCGGCCTCACTGACTCCAACCACTCATGGGGGGCTGCCGGAGCAGGATCCAGGTTTCCATGCATGGTGCTTGCAGCATCCTCCCTGCTATGGTGGGAATGATCTGATTAACACTTTCCACACTCCTCCATCCCCCCCTTTTTCTTCTTTTAAATTTCTTTTAATAAATGAAGAGGCAGTTACTGGAAGTGAAAGCTTCTGTGCCTGCCTGCTGTGAAATTGTGGCGTGGAAACTTGTCTGGAACTGAAAGCCATGCTGCTGGAGCTCCACAGGCAGAGTGATCCCCCAGCAGCTGCCGTGCCGTGGAAATGTTTATCCTGGGGGAGATACAGCTTCTGAAGGGCACTTGATCCTCTTCTGTCTCTCTGCACTATACACAAGCCAACTATAATTTTACCATATTATATTAAGGTGTGCACCTAGCCTGGGCTTAAGGAAATCAAGGTGGCAGAAGAATGCAATGCTTTAGTTGGGAGGCAAATTGAAATTCCTGTGGCAGGCACTTTTGCCCATGGAAGCCCCCAGTTTGCTCTCTGCTTCTTTTGTAAGTGGACTAAACCATGGCAGGTGTCAGATTATCCAGGAATGCAGAGTCGAGGCAGTGATGCTGTTGAATGTTGTGGTGCTGGTATGTATTGAGGATGTTTTCCAGCAGGTGCCTTGGCTTTTTTTTGAGTAAAATAAAACAGGGAAGGAGGTGTTTGGTAGTGGGAGATTGTTCTGCCCTGTATTATCTGGTTTAAAGGAGCAGGAAGGGGAGATACAGCGTTTAGGAAGGCTGGCAAAGGCAGTGAGATAAGACATACCGGCACAGTGGGGAGGTGGGCACAAGCAGTCAGGTGCCCCAGTCCACACTGGAGGCTGTTTGCACCCCAGTTCTGCTCCTTTCAGCAAGATTTGGAGCTGGAGGTGCACTGACACCCACATTTGGGGGATACAGATGTGTCCTCAGCAGATGCTTTCTCATCAGCAGCACAGCACATGGGGTCCCCCAAAACCCACATCTCCCCACTTGTCCTGGAAGGGGTGTGCTGCAGGGGTACCCACACATAGGGCACAGATTAGGAATTTGGGGGATTTTGGGGGTGTTTAGACATTTGAGGGTATTTCTGGGCATTTGGTGAGTTCCCTGGACCGCTGTTAATCTGCAGTTACCACTGGCATCGGTGCTCACAGTGCAGCTCTGCAACTCACCAACCACCTGCTAACCAGGCATCATTAGGGAATGAGGCATCATTAGGGGTGAAGTAAATCACCTGGGCATGGGCATGAGTTGCCTGGCTCGAGATAGAGAGAATGCAGCCACAGGCTGAAGGCTGGTGCTGAATTGGGTGTAAGGGATTCAGGTCTGGCCAGGCAGCATGAGTGAGTTAAAGCAAGTTGCCCATGCAGAGCAGAAATCTCTGCTGCTGTGGCAGAAGCCCCAAGGCCAGCTCTTTAGCAAGTGTGGGCTGTGCTACGGTGCTCCTGCACGCAAGACAGTTTTGGTCACATCCAGTGGCTCTGCTGACACTGCTGTTTGCTTAAGCAGTTAGAAAATGTCAGTGGAAATTGAAGTGTGGTCCCTACCCTGGCTTTTGCCCTGTTGTGGCTAATATGGTTTCCAGGGCTCTACCTTGCTGGGCACCTGGCTGCTCAAAAGCGCCTGCAAAAAAGGGACCTCCAAAATCCCTGGGGTGGAGTGGGACAGGGAAACGCTGCCCCTTCCTTATCAGTGAGATAACACCGAGCGTGGATCCTGTCCCAAAGCGATGTGCCTGAATGGGACACAGGGATGGGCCCCTCACTTGGAGTCCCAACACTGGCACAGAACATTATTTGTCCCTCGACTCCAATCAGGATGACTCCTGGTCCATTTTAAAGCTTTTTTAATGGTAGCCAGGACTAATTCCATAAATGTCTTCCAAAGCTGGTCTAAGTTGTAAAAATCCATTCAGATAAGCCCTCCTGGAGTACAGGAAAATTACAAAAAATCACTGGCATCTCATTACGTTCAGGGCTGGAGGTGTCCTCCCAGCAGATGGGCTGGGGGTGCTGGTCCTCTCTTCCCTTGGTCCTGGAGGAATGGAGATGACTGTGTGTGGTGTTGGACATCTGGGGGCTCATCAAACCTTTTGGGTGACCAAAAAACCCAAGTATCACCTTCAGAAATTTCCTACTAATATACCCCTAGGCTGTCACTCCCTTACGCAGGAGGGTAAAGTGCCTGTAATCCACCTCAAGACCTACCTGAGATATATTCTGTAGATATTGATATATATTTTTTCTTTTTATTATTTTGCTGGAACTGGGGCTGGTTCTTTTGGGCTTGCTGCCATCTCACCAGCACCAGTGAAGCAACAGGCAGAATTTTCCTGGAAAAATGAATAAGCAGGTAAATTCCAGCCACTCTTGCATGGAGATGTGGGCAGGACCAGTGTGGTGGTCATTTATTCCCCTTCTCTTTTTAACTTCTTTTTTAACCCACAATGTGCTGAATAGTCAGAGCTCTCACTAATTTTAATTCCTGTTTAGCTCCCTGAACTGGGAGCCAGTCCATGCCAGTGGAGGCTTTTGAAATGTTTGGGGTTGGCAGGTGCAGGGGCATTTCCATGGTGATGCTGCAATCTCCGTAGGGCAAGCAGGCAGCAGTGGCAGCGTCTCTTTGGGACTCTGTGTGCTGCTCTTCAGCTTTTCGCTTCTCCCTTGCTGGGTGCTGAGTCTAAGCCAGTGCTCTCCAGTTTGTCACCCTTGGGTGCAGTCACTAGTTTAAGAGCTGAGCTGGAGCTTGCAGCCATCGCAGCCACCAATTGGGTCAGGGCACCAGCCTGAGGATGTTTTGCCCTGACATGGTTTTGAGGTCTGGTGTCTTTCCTGGGTCCTCAGTACAGGAGATGCTTCACATGACAGGAATGGACAGAGTTATACTTTTAAGATGTAGTAGACCTGCAGGAAAAAACAAATCAATTAGTTTAAACCCAATATGCCCCATCCCTGGAAGTGTTCTAGGCAAGACTGGACAACGTGGTCTAGCAGAAAGTGTCTCTGTCCATGGCAGGGCTTTGAAATGGGCTTTAAGGTCCCTTCAAACCAGAACCATTCCATGATTCTTTTGAGTATTGTTAGCAAAAAATCGCAATATTGGTAGAAGTCAGTGTAGCAAGCAGCAGGTGCAGGATGTCCTCTTGGGCATTTGGCTGTTCCCGTCTCTCAGCATCTTACTCTGCACTGGGTTTGGCCCTGGGTAATACCCAAAAAAGAGGTCATTGCCTTGCCTTTTTCTTGCTGGCAACTGTGGCTCAGAGGAGTGAAAGGCATGGGGAGAACCGGCAAGAAATTCAGCCCAGTTTTGTGAGTCCTGGACAGACATCCAGCTTCCTTTGAGGAATGAGATTTTGGGGGCTTACACTAAATAAGGCTTTCACTCATGGTGAGGTGAGG
>JAOXXN010000471.1:58793482-58815097 GCA_026770055.1 Myrmophylax atrothorax
AACTTCTTATGTTATCCAAAAATGAAAATTTGTGCTCATATTTTAAATGAATGAAATAGAATGGTTTCACATTTAGGAAAAAATACAAAAATTTCTCAGGCAGTTATGATTCACAAATATATAATTTAAATAAATACATATTTTTAAAAATATTTCATTTTGCTTCTAGATTAAACCAGGTGACAAGGCCACATAACAGATTTCTTTTTTCTCTCACTGTCTGGAATGACCCACTGCAAATTCATGGTATTGATCTAACTGTTTAGTCCCAAGATAGTGGTTGCATTTTTTCAGAGTTCTATGAGAAAAAGAACAAAAATTCCTTTAAAGTGCAAGCTAAGCAAAAGCTCAGCCTTGGAAACTATATTTTGTAAGGAAGCACGAAGTGAAGTTACTATTTAAAAATATCTTTTTTTTTTTTTTTTTTTTACAGGGAACAAGGAGTCCCCAGCCTCTTCTAAACTCAGATTTATACATACATATCTTTTGTATCACTTCAGCTACTCACTAGCCATTCAATGTCAGCAGATACAGATCAGACATTGTAGATTTTATTGGATTTCTCTAAGGAGAACCTGTGAAAACTTCACAGATTGAATTGAGGATTATTGTGGTACAGATGCGGCAAATATTTTTTTCTTAGAGATTAAAAGGCATCACTAGATGAACCTTTACTGGCTACCTGGAGCAGTAAATCAGATATGGTATTTCTTTTGTTTGTTTTTGTTTTTCAATTTGTTCTTATGTCCTATCTGTCATGTTCTTTGCAGAAAGTGAAGTTACTTTTGGTATATTTTAATGGTCACTATTCAATTTACACTGACTAATTTCTTTTCCTTGCATGCAACTGACTGACATTACTGGTTTGACATATCAATTAACACTTTGTCAGTCTTTCCTTCCCACATTATTCATTCGTAGGTCACCTTCACTTATATACCATCATTATATCATTTGATTGCATAGCTATTTCCATCACTAATTTGACACCTATATTATTAGAGCTTCTGTTTTCTTGATGCAAATAAGATAGAATATAATTTGACTTGGAATCCAAGAATGTTTCTCTCCTCACATATTAGAAAATTTCATAACACATATTTCATGTCCTCTTTGTCTCAGTACTTCCTTTTTTATCACCAGCTGCTTAGGTCTGGACACAGTAAAGGATTTATGTGTTTAACACCAGTGTAGTAGCAAAGTTATATGCATGAAAAAGGAATAGAGCTTCCGAAGGCATGGATTTGGGTATGTCAGAATAGGATCAAAAACAGCTAGTGCAGACATCCCTGTTCTTAGCCAATAAAGGTTATTAGACAGGAAAATAAGCAAAAGCACCCATTTTCAGAACACAGATTCAGAGACTCCCTCTATTCCTAGTGTGATTCGTAGACTAAAACCCTCCCCTCCATTTTCCCACTTGATTCTTTTATTTCAGAGACATAAGCCAGGCTCACTTCTGGAGCCAGGCTGGTAAAAGTTGTAGTGCTACCCAGCTAAAAGGCATGGCAGACAGATCTTATCTAGGACATGAAAAGCCAGAGTTTCAAATTCTTTTTCAAATTCAGATGTTTAAAATAGTATTTTTCACCTCCTGGGAGACTGCCCTAATCAACAAGTAAATATGCCTATCTGAGCAGAGCACATTCCTGTCTCTGAAGTTACCCCAACACAAGGACACACAGGAGTGGTGAGCAGAGCAGGGATGCTGCCGCTGTGGAGTGGAGACCTGTCTTCCCTGCCTCTGTGCAGGTACTGCCCCTTCATGGAGTTTGTTATAAACAGTTATTGGTTACGATGAACAGGAGACTGTCACAACATATGCTGTTACTGTGGTTAATTGTGGTTGATTTTAGAAAAATAAATAATCCTGCTTATCTGAAGGAAAGAGTAAAGTTATCCACATACCATATTAAATATTCTGGGGAGCAGTCTGCTTTGTTTCTTATTGCCTTCCCTTTCCTGGTCCATATGGCTAGACAGCTTTAGTTTGAGAGCAGAGAAAAAAACCTTCCATCACCTTGGAAAGAAATACCCTTATGAGGGGACAGGGAAGTTTCAGGACAATTATGTTTCAGCCACAAACAATAGGAGACGTAAGCTGCTAACATCAACTCAAGATTTGATTATAAAACCACTTTTCCAAGGTTTATGCAATCTCCATGTTTCCAGCAAAATCTTTTGTTCATCTCCCCATTTGAAGAAAAAATAAATAAAACTTCCTATCTCATGTGGCTTTTTTTTCAGATGTTATGATATTCATATTTATAGAAGAGTTTACATGTATACTATACTCCTGGGAGTTTCTTTCCAGTCTAAAAGACTGATTAGTATTTCTTTCATGCCTGAATAGAGTTCAAAATGATCTCTACTGGAAGCAAGGGAGGGGAATCCAGATCTTTTTCTCTAACAAATCCCTTGGGCCTTACAAGGGCTCAAAAGGTAAGGTGAAATAAGCATTACCATATAGAGATATTGTGCCACTATCTTTCTCAAAGAAATAACAACTGTTCTTAAAATCAAAATCAAACTGCTTGTACTAACTCAGAGAAATAATTAAATTTTGAAAATCAGTTTAATTTTGTTATTTCTATGGCTAATCATCCTTTAGCATGGTACAGTTTATTTAATACATCCTAGCCTTTTGTAGCTATGCAGTTTTGCTTTCTATATATATACTTATATTTTTAACATGTGATATGTTTAGAAGATTGGGATAAATGAAGTCTGCTTCCTCAATCTATAAGTGTAGTGATAACTGCATGTTTGTGAAGAGCTTAAAAAGCTTGGCTTGTTTTAATCCAAACATTTTGTAAAATTAGCCGATGGCTGCTGGCACTGTAGCATTATCTCACTGAAACAAGTGCTAGAAACTCTAAACACTTGTATGGGAAATGAAAATATTACTGAATTTAAATTATCAAAACAACAAGTTCTTCTCAAAATTTGCCCATTTTTTGATTGCAGCAATGGTATACACATACACCAAGGAAGGAAGACTGCTTATTTTAAGGTGGTTAATTTTACACACTGAAATAATAATGGCTTATTACTTCTAAAAAGGAGTTGTGGATTCTGCTCCTTTACTATAAGTATTGTGATTTAGTCATTATGGAATTGATCACAGCAGAGAGACCATTTCAAGCATCTGTAAGCAAATACTTGTCATAGTCTCTGAGCATACTTCTATCTAGTTTTATAGCTTATGTCATAAGGCCACACATAGGAATAAATTTTCCTTCATGTAGGATCCCTGGAACTGCTTGTACTGGAAAAGCAGGAAGGAAGCTGATTAATAAAGGGCAGAGGCATGATATCACCCTTCTCTCATGCTGCAAAGACACGTGAACACTTGTATGAGACTCCCTTCCTTCTGCCACTGTCAAACACAAGTAATTTCTGTCAAAAAAATTAATTGCCAAGGTAGGTTGTCTTGCAGCGTTGGCCTTGGCAAGGTGGCAATACCTCTCCTAAATACTTCCTTTCTCAATATAACCCCTTTGAATCTAAGTAAAAATTAGGGTCAAAATTAATATCTTCCCTAGGCCACAGGTACATTTACCACATCTCTGCAAGGAATCTATAACCTACTGCAGTGTTCATCTGTAGTTCACCACAACGATACCCTAATTTCTCTCCAGGCTACATTTTAAAATCTTATTGACTCCTACATTCCCCTGGAGTCAGAGTTCCTGACAATTGCAGGATTGCAGGACATCTCAAACTGTGGCACAATGAGGTGAGACAGTGAAGCCTGGAAAGACTAGGAGTGTAGGTCCATCAGTCCACCTCTGAAGCACTTCCAACCCTGCCTCACACTCTTTCTGCAGGATTTCCTGGGCCAACACTCCTCAGGAAGTTTTCCCCTGCGCTTTTCTACCTCTCCTTCACCTTCCCCAGCAATGTCCTCCCTGAGTTTTTTGCTCTACTCCCAAAAATTCTCTTGCAATGTTCCACCAGACCCTAGCTCCTCACATGCATTCTGCACCCCTTGTCTATAGAGTCTCCACTCCTTCTGTGGGTAATTATGTTGCAGAAAACTAGCACCAGCTGGCTGATATTTTTATAAGTATTATAAATCTCTGTAATTTCTACTAATTTTGAACTCTGAAAGTCATTCTGTTCTCAGATGCTCGGTAAATCAATTTTTTTTATGAGTATGTGTATTGTGTCACAGTAGCTTGCATATTTACTTTTCTTTTTTACAAGCAGAACTTTTAATTTTCTTAATTTTTTAGCAAAAACATGAATTTCTAAAAATTAATGATCTGCAATCCTCCATAGACATCACTTCAAAAGAAATACAGGTGGGCAACATATGTTCTCTTCTTGGCAATCTCAGCTAATCTAATGGCTTCTGATAATATCTAGCAAAGGCCTCACAGCCCACCAACTGCAGGTACTGCTGCTTATGGGATTTGACATTACCTGCGCCAGTTGTGGTTTCTTCTCCACAAGTGGCTCATCTTATCTCTAAACAAGCCAGATAGAATCACTGGAGTTTTTAGACTTTCAAAGAAAAGGTAGATAAAACAAGTTAAAGGCAATCTAGGATGAGCTCAAATTTTTTCCACCTCTCTTTTCTTAAAGATGATTGCAGCTCCATATGTTAGGGACCCTAGCTTAGATACTGTAGTGACTCCCTGGCTAAGTGTGGTGGATGATTTTCTTGTCTTGAAGACAGTCAGTATACTTAATTTTCTTATTTATGACACTATCCACGCATTCATCTGGATGTAAATATTCCTGTTTTCCCTCTGTTAAAAGTGAAGGGAATTAGCTCTCCCGTCACAATTTTCTTCTGTGATGTTGTTTCTCTGCAGATTCGGTGGCAATCTTTGTCCTCTGACCAGGAAAGCAGTCACTGTGCTGTCACCCTACTGACAATGACAAAGAAATTGGTATCCTTCACGATCAGTCTTCTGAAATTAAAACATCTGGCTAGGGTCGGCCTCAGGGGCTTTAGGGTTGGGTGTTTTTCTTCTTTTTTTTCTTTCTTTCCTTTCTGTAAAAATAGAACAATGCCTGGTAATCTGGTATAGACTTTCTTCCAGACTGATATTACAAGAATCCATAATCTTATAATCAAACAATGAATACCGAAAAGGAACCACTGTTTCATACATCAGGGACTTAATAACAGTAGTGGTTTTTCCTCTGTGTATATTCAGTAAACATTTGTTTCTGTGTACAGACTGTGGGAATTCACAGAGACTAGCATGCCCATCTTTTGCACAGCCTCTTTTTAGATTCAGGTGGATGACTTGGCAAGGTGCTATGGGACTGCTTGATGTGCAGATGCTCTGAAGTATAACAGATTTGATTAGAATAGTAGGCAGCTTGATTTTTTGTACAAGTTTATCTCCTGGTTTCTCTCTCGTGTACCACAGCAATAAATGAATGATAGCTCTGAAGCCAACTGCATGCCATGCAACCAAGTTCATGTTTGCTTTCAAGCTGGAAGTAACACGGACACAAACACAAGAAAAGGAATCTGGTCAACACTGTGCACCTGTCTGACCCACATACTGAATTTGTACAACCTAAGAGAACTATAAAAGCCACCTAGGTCATATTTTAATTACTCTGAAAGCTTCTTTCTCCTATTCTTCAGTCTTTAAATCCAGCCTTCTAACCCTGCACAGACATTTTCACTTCAGCAGATGTTTCCCCTTTGAGCTTTTCCTATTTCATATATTTAAACTGAAGTCTCAAGCTGCTTACACACCTCTCTCTATTTCAATGGATCAGTTGAAATGCAAGGAGAAAAATAGCTCAAGCAGATGTTTCAAAAGTTAGAAATGTTAGGGAAAAAAAGTGGAAGTTGCTAATGTGGATTTTATATTTGTCTGTAGCAGCAATAACAGCTGCTCACAGACTAATAGCTACGTCTATCATTTTCCATGGAAACTGATAGCAAATTTGAATTAAAAGAAGTTTCTTTGAAAAGCTCACATGGAGTAATATGATTTATTACATACAGTGAAAGACAATGAAATTCTGCCAGAGAAACCTTTATTATATTTCAAACAATGAAAATGACAGACCTGTGCCTCAAGCAATTTAGCAGGTTGTGGCTTTCCTGTGTGGGGGTGTACAAAATGCTGAGAAAGTGAGAAAGAGAAATTATCTTCTCTACGCTGTTTCACAAGATCTAGTCAGTCACAGACCCATACTCCTTTTGTTTCTTTTGCTCTTAATACAGGAAAAGTAATTCAAATATACCTCTAGTGTATCTTAGTTGTAGTGACTGTGCCTCTTCAATACAAAAAAGCAGGCTTGGTGCATGTCTCTGTGCACTCTCTCCTGATTTGAGTGGCTAATGGCATCCAAGAATGCAGAACACCAGGAGCAACACCAAAAGGTTTATAAGCTATTAAAGGTTGTTCAGGCCTTTCTATAAGTGATGCTGTGGTTGTGTTTAAAAAAAATACATCCTAGAAGTATAAAGAGGGGGTAAAATGTTGGGAAAAGCCAAAGCTTTGATGTACTTGTTAATGCTTTTCGTTCTAGTCTCTTCTTGGACACAGACATTTCCACGAGTTCTGAGGATAAGAGTAGAGTTCAGCTCCAAGAAGCAACAGAGGATGGTTCAACAGAAAGGACTATTTCTGACAAAGACCAGCTCTATGAAACAGAAGACATTAGAAGCACTGTTTTAACTTCGCTTTTACAGTCAAAGTAAGGCCGGTGATGAACAGTGAGAGTTAACACAGGATACACCATCACAAACAAGTACAAATTTGGTACCTGATGGATGAGCCACTGCACATAAAACAATATGGCAACTATTCCAACTTACAAATGCATTCAATAAGACAGTGAAACTAGGTGGTGTGTCCAAGGCCAGATAGCAAACTGTGGCAGAATTGAAAACAACAAAACTCCACTCCTCTCACACACTCTTCTGTCCTAGTCTGAGTCTCAGCCATGGACCTTCATTATGGGAGAGTTCTGCCTTGCAAAAAACCTTGCAGAATCCTATTGAAAACCTCAACCCATTTCCCCTTCAAATCAGTCACTGTCCAAAATTCCTTTGATTGCAACAGAATCTGAAGTGGATCCTTTATGAGTGAAAAATTAAGGAATTATACTCTCTTTTTTTGGTTTTCAGTGATAGACACTTTCACACTACATATTGGTGTAAAAATGTTAGTCATATGGTAAAAGCAGCATATGCCAAACTACTATGTGGGGTTTTTTTAATGCACTCTTATAACATGTGTTATTTTTTCTATACTGAGAGACAGAAGAATCTCAAAGCACCTGAGAGAATAAGAAATGCACAAAGCTTCAGGGAATACACTTCAGAAAAGAGTCATTATGTAAGCAACAGCAATTATATTTTAGCATAAGTCTAGTTGTTCATGTACCAAAAAATATGTTTGAGTTTTGGTTTTAGAGTAGAAATAAATCTTTACACAGGAGAAAACCAGGTTTTATGGCAACTAAAAAATTTGATGGTCTTGCAAAAATGTACTACACATACTTAAATTCAGACCTATATACATAGTTAGCACTGTGGGAGGTTTACATTATCTTCCTCTATTTTTGATTAGTGTTTGAAGCATTGTTAACATAGAATAGGGTGCAAATATTTATTCTCTTTCTCCCTTGTTTACCTTCCTTCTCTTCCATTTATTCTTTGGACCAGAACTTGCAGCTTCAGCTGAAGTGAACTACAAACAATTCATTAACTTCATATATGCAGGATGAGGTGAATCTCTTACACTTTTCTACACAGCATTTCCTTCTCAGCCAGTTTTCTAAGTGAAAAGGGAGTAAGGCTGCTCACTAGATTCAGCAAAGTTATTTGAGCATCGTGTGATTCTCTTTCCATAATAGTTTTTGCTTTGTAATTTCAAATAAAGCATAAACAAAGCTGTTCTTAAGTGAAATTGTGAATTTATAGGCTAAGTCTGTAGCAAAGTTCTATTATGTTTTCTTTTGTATACTTTCTTGAAAGGGGATCACTTCATGCAAAAATAAGCAAGATGCATACTGATGTTTAGGTTAGTCAAACGTAAACTCTCAATTCTGAAGATACATTTAGACTTCTGTCTTTTGGTACAGTGCTATTTGACATGGGGTTATTGATCAGACCATACCAACCCACAACTCACGGAAGGTGCAGAACATGTTATAAGCCTATGCCCCAAGCTGGGCCCACTCTGAGAAGAGATTGGTCCACCAGATTTCCAGATTTCCATTGGTCCCTTAGTACTGAGCTACTCTGTGACTCTCGGCCACAGATTGACATGAAAACCATTTTTAGCAATTAATTTTCCTTTTTTTTCTTTTAGCTAGTAATGTTTGGAAGCAGGTGATAAAAAATAAAATCAGCATTTGTGACTGTGGCCATACTTTGAAGAAGTCAGCGTAGAACTGTTTATATCATCCCTTCTAGACACTTGACTCAGTAATGAACTTTTTAACTCTATGGTCTTGAGGTCACATCATTCTCAAAAAAAACCCCCAAAACAAAACCCAAAAACAAACCTTAAATCAGAAAGTGAGTGCTGGGTTTTTACTTAGAGAAGAATAAAAATGTTCATATTTTCAGAAGTGAGTTCTTGCCATTTCCTTGGAAACAATATTTTCCAGCATATATGCTTTCAGTATTAATTATTTGAGTTTTTAATTCTCTTTCATTAAAATAATATCAAAATAATATAAAGGGACTGTTCTTGAAAAAAACCTTACAAATTCCTAATCGAGTGATATTTGCACAAAGCTGTGCTTTGGTAGCATATAGTGGTTTTCCTGTGAAACACAGTATGACAATGATCTCAATGTAGCATTTGGGCTGCAAAATAATTACTTTAAAGAGATATCATTGCAGTCAGATAATGCAATTTGTTAAATTTATTATATTTATGCTTTAAACATTTATACAATAATTTAAGAATAAATTAGCAAAATATTTTAAAAAGCAATCTTTGTCACCAGGAATGATTTTATATTATAGAAAAGATCCAGCAATTAGTTCACTTTCATATGGCATGTTAGTCTACTCTTTGATTCAATAAAAAAATCAGTAATGATAAAACTTTAGTGTGCTAATTATTTACAGAAGTATTGATTGACAATGCTTCCAAATTAATTCCCATAATCACAAACCAAAAGAGAAGCATCTTTCTAGTTCCTCTATCTCACACAATTTCTCTTTGTTCTGAAGGGTGTACCTTTCCCCCTCCTGGTCATTCTTCCATTCCTGACAGGCATTGTGGATAGGAAACCAGGCAGTAGCTGCCTCTCTGGGTGTAAACATTTGCCTCATTCCTGCCTGCACTCCTGTGAATGGGTTACAGGAAGGCAGACTCTTCAGTGACCACCTAGACCCAAGGTCACAGTAGCACTGAATAGTTTACATTAGAAGAGGTCTCTGGGGTTATGCATCCAACCATACAAAAAGGTTTGTCTTTGAAGTTATATGAGATTGTTGAGAGTCAATTCAGTTGAGGTTCAGGTGATTCCAAGGACAGAGATTCCACAGCTTCTCTGTGCAAGCTGGTCAGATACGTCATCATCCTCATTGTGAAGAATTTTTCCCTTAGATTCCAATGGAATTTCTCTTGTTGAAGCTTTTATCCCTTGCATCTTGTCCTCTCATTGAACATTTCTAAGAGTGGCTCTATCTTCTCTGATAAACAAGATAATTGTTGATGTATCTTGATTTTACATAACTTGATTTTAGTCAGCTGGATAGTTCAACACTTCCTCAGTGATTTACTACTGACCAAGTGATGGCAGAGTAACCTGTAAGCAAATCTTACCAAGAAAGAGCACCTTATTCATTCACACTTGCCTTCCACCACACTCGCTTGATTACTTGCATGTTGGAACAGACTGGTCTTGTGCTTTGAGGAGCTTGATCTGGAGTTTTCCTTCTCTGACCTTGGCATTACCTTTTCTGTTGCTCACTCTTCCTCCACCACTTCCCCCTACTTCTCTCTGAGTGATGATTTCTACCTTTTCTTAAATATATTTTCCCAGAAACACCACCAGCTTTGGTGATGGGCTCAGCAGTGTCCTGCAGAGCCAGCCTGTGTCCAGTGCAGAGCAGACCCTGATGCCCTCTCACATAGGCCACCCCTTCAGTCCTCTCACTACCCAAACCTTGCCACCCACACCAATAAAATTCCATACTTCTGTGTATTTCTGAGAGACTGTAGCAATCGTAGTGCTTACACCTGAAGATACCCTGAGACTTTGGGGAAATGTACACCTGCATTTTTGTGAACTATGATAAATGCTTCAAAATGCTTTACAGCTTGCAGTGATGTCACTATAGATTCTTGCATTAACAACTGGACTCAAATTACAACTTGCAGCATGTGACTCATTGGAAAGTTATACATACTGTGCAAAATGAAAATGGTGACTATTTCTATTAAATGTTGCTCTGAATTTGCAATCTGTAATCTAAGATCTTAGTCATTGCTCACTTGCATCATAGTGAATTGGTTTAATTTGATTTACTTAAGTAAAATTGCTGGCAATTTATACTAATTTAGTGTCAGCTTCAGTTTACTTCCAACTCCATATATCACTTTCATTAAAATCTGTAGAGATTATCACTTAAAATGGAAAGGACATTTCTACTCAAAACAACACATTTCTTTTAAATGTTTAGGACTTTGTAAAGTAAAAAAATTGTGGAATTTCATAATACTGACAGAAAAGGCCTGCATTGTTTATTTAGTGTAAAAATATGGCATATATGTTGACAAAGGGGCAATCCTGGGGTATGAGTGAGTGGGTGAGTTCTTCAGGGCTTTTTAACTTGTACTCCAAACACAACAAAGGTAAACTAAAGGTAGTTAAAAAAAAATCCTTTCTATAAGAAGTATTCTGGTTTTTCTGGGTATTTGCAGCGCATAACTGTTAATTTTTATTTCTTTGTGTCCTGCTGTGGCATAAAACTATGGTAGTAGAAGGACAACAAAAGTTTCCTACATTTCTATTTCTTATTAAGTGATGGTTCCATTATTTAACTTTTATTTATTTATGTTCTATTTCTTCAAATATAAGCTATTATTAAGACTAACCAAACTGATTTAGGTTGCATAACAACATTGAAACTGTGAGTTCTTTAGCCTTCAAAATAATCCTGAAATACTTCTTTCCTGTACCAACATATTACATATTATTGGCTCTCCAGGGCCAAAGAGCCAGGTCTACACAAATCCTGGCTCCTCTGTGCTGCAGAGCTACTGCAGTCTGGCTGTAAAGGCAAGCTGAGGGAATTCTGGCAATTCTGTCTCTGGAGCAGTGCAAAGATACAGACTGGCTGTGAGAATCTGATGCAGAACACATTTCCTTTGGTTTAGGATTTTTCTACATAAATGCCTACTCATTTTTCTACAGTACCTGTATTCATATACCCTAGTCACATTTTGTGATATGTGCTTTATCCTTTCAATCTCACAAATGTATTAATTTATTTGTATGTCTTTGAGTTTTTACCCTGCCTTGCTCACAGTTCTTATGAACACAGTCTGCGATACAATCACCTTTCTGACACCTTAGTTTCATTTCCCTTTCCCTGCTGCCTTATCCAAATAGACCACAAATAGCATAGCTCAGAAGGCAAATTTGATTGTCCACACCACCACCACCACCAAATGTTGTCATACAAGGAAGCTAATACATTGCATTTTCATCTTAATTCCTTTCCTAATGTCTGCTTAACCTAAGGAGCCCAAAATGGAAAGAGGATTCTTGGTGTAAAAACAAGGCTTTAGGAATGGAAAGTGTTCACACTGTGCTTCAACAGGAAAAGCAACAAATAAAATGACAAAGTGGCTACTCCACCTCAGGACAGCTTTCCTAATACACATTGTGCAAAATTTATGCACTACACACTACAGGGTGTTTAAAAAAAAAAAAAAGAAAAGAAAGAAAAAGAAAAAAAAAGGAAAAAACGCCATAACAACCCAAAACACAAAGACCAAAACAGAATAGTTGCAATAGCAGAAAAAAGAAATTGTATTTTGATAGAAGAAACCTAACATAGCATAATGTAGTTCTGATCAGCTGCCTTTTTTATATATTGCTTTCAAGGGAAGAATTTAAATTCTTTATATATATTCATAGATTTTATCTTGATTTGATGTAAACAGAAGAGCTACTCTCTGGATGACATAGACCTTCACAGACTCAGTAGGCATGCACACTATCATCTGTCCTCTGTTTGGTACCTGCTCACAGATTGTTGACAAATATCGAACATTCCTCCTTGTCTATGACATTTATACAGTAAAGGTGTGGCTGACATTAACCACTGCAAGAAGAACAAACACTTAAAATAATTTTCTGCAGTTCTTCTCAATTATTTTTATGGTGGCTGAGCCTGCACTTCCCCTTTCAATGCACTGAAAGATGCTTAGCAGGTTGCAGGGCCTTCTCAGCCAAAGCTCTAAAGTACTGGTTCTGTCTGCATTACATCTTCTTACTTGGAAACTTGATGATATTAACCACTCTCTTTCTTAAGTGCAATACTTTAGTTCGGTAGATATTCTCTCTTTGACCTTTTGGGGTCAGGCTCAAATAGAGGAAAACCTAACAGTGCTCCCTGATAAAACTTTCATTCTCTGATAGCTGTATTTAACCCCAGGGTACACCAATCTTCTCAGTAATTCACCTGTTGCTATTCATGTTTCAGTAGAAAAGTTACCCAATAAACACAGGTTGATTCACTTCAAAGGAATATTTACCATTCAATCTTCCTCTTTTCTGCAGAGGCTTTTGTCTAGTGACAAGAAAATGTACAGCAGTGAAGTTAACATGCCCATGAGAATCAGATCACATGTATTGAATTGGACAAGACAGGGGAAAGCGAAAAATATAAATAGGTAATTGATATGTAATGTGAATCTAAAGCATTAATGCATTGCTGTGGATTTGGATGATTTCCAAACTAAGCAAAAGTAATGGCTACAGAAAAGCGCAAAGGTGCATCAGACAGAGCTTGAGATCACCATGATGCAAATACAATCTTTCTCTCACCAGCTACTGAACGCTCCATGACCTGTGCTGCATGTAGTGTTCCTGCAGAGTCATGAATTCTGTGACTGTCACCCTTCTCTCACCAGACAATATCTCATTAGATTTTAAGTAAATACCAAGATCAGTAAGCAGTTGTAGATTGTACACATACATTGAGAATCATATACATGTATTACACTGTATAAAAAAGACAAGGACTGGGACAAGTATCAGAGAGACAAAAATGGAACACCCAGAATAAAAGGTGGCAGCAGATGCAGATACCAGTATTACCAACTGTTATTAAGTATTTTTAGTTCAGCTGTCAACATCAGTGCGGATTTTTTTCTAATACCAAGGACAAGTAGAATGAGTAACATTGGGAAACAGACTAATGCATGGAAGTAGAGCAGACACTTTTAGTAGCAACCTAAACTAAGGAAAAAAATCCTACATCCTATCCCACCGGTGTCAAAAATATGGTGTTTTCTTGTCACATTTCTGTACTTTCTTTGGTGATATTACTATAAAGACAGAGAAGGAAAATTGATCTTTTCTATTTGCAGTATTTTTAGCTTAGAGGTCAGACAATTTGGATCAAAGTTAGGTTGAAAAACAGGTAAAGATTCATGAAAGATCATTAATACTCTATGGAAACAAGTCTAAAAATGTCCTCCAGTCTGACAGTTCTTTTTGCTCTCAGGTTCCTCCTCAGCTATACAATTTTTCTCAATGCATATCAGGACACAGGTCTAATTTGTGTATATCATGTCTTCATTCATGTTTCTCCACACACAACTCATGGTCTATTAACTTCATGTGCCAGTTTTTCTTTTGTCCTGCACTTACCTTCATATGATCCCATTTTCTTTCTCATTACCATGACTAAAACTGGAGCACTTTTTCAGCCATTTTAACCACTTCCAATTTTCTGCTTAACCAAATTCAGCACCAGTCCATCAATCCTGCCCTCTTATTGAATGTTCCAACAAACATGGTATGGCTCAGACAGAATGTAAGAGGATCTTAAAAATGCACATGCAGATTAAAAATATGACAACATACTAAGAAAGTAAGACTGAAAATGAAGTTTTCTAGCATTACATAAGAAAAATTATAAAGATTGGGAAGGTGCGGATGAAAGTAATAGTATCATGTAGTGAAAGCAAGTGTCCGTAAAATCCAGCTCTAAAACAAATCTCACCTAAACCAGAATGGGGAAAATCAGCACCTAATAAAATTATTTCACAAGTAAAAGTGTAAGTTCTGCTATGATGATGCAACTCTGCTTTGAAATTCCAGCCTGACAATTAAGATAAAGACAATTTTGAGGATCAAGAAAAACATAATGATCCTACAGTTTGATGAATATTATAATTAAAAGTCTCTTAATTAATTTGAAATAATGATGGAATCAAAACTTGTATCTTAATGGAAGATGATAATTTAATTGCAAAGCTGCTCCAGATGTGAATACACCAGAGGGATATACAAGAACGTGTCAGAGTTCAAGTTTATTTTGCTGCAAGGAACATAAGGACTTTTCATGGAATTATACAAGAGTAAATACATTCAACTTATGTGGTGAAGTGCCAATTTACCTATTACATTGTTATTGGAAAAATGTGGACTCTGATAACATCACAGATAAAAAAACACTTTTGGAAGAAAGACACCTCTCAAAACATTTCCTAAAATCCCTGCCTAAGCCACACAACAGCTTTTTTCTACACTATAATACCCTAAATATATTAGGTTATGGGAAAATCATTACTCCATTCAGACCACTTCAGATTTGAGATGTGTACATCTCGTGTGGCATATTACAGCAAATAAGAGGAACTTTTGACTTGCATTCTCCAGAGAACAAATAAAAATTAAGCACAACAAAATAAAAATGTGTCTCAACAGAAGTAATCCTTCCACAAAAAGGAGCTCAAGTATCAAATTCTCATCAGATTTATCATGACATTAATAAGAAGCAAGAGCGTTGCATTGCTTTTTCCTTTCTAAGCCATTTACTAAAGTATTTCACTGCAAAGTTTTCCTCAGACTTATCATCAAAATAAAATTATAAGATTCCATGTTCCAAGGTCACAAAATTTCAGGTTCCCCAACACTCCATGTCTTTCTCCTGCAGGAGTTACTGGAGCACTGGAGCAGGCTCCTGGCTTGGCCTGTGGCCCTGTGGAGTGAGGAGTCCACACTGGTGCAGGTTTGCTGGCAGGACTTGTAGCAACCAGGAGACCCACATTGGAGCAATCTGTTCCTGTAGGACTGCATCCTGTGCAAGGGACCCATGCTGGAGCAGTTCATGAATAAATGCAGCTGAGGAGTTCATGGAAGGGCTGCCTCCAGGGGGAGGGACCCCATGCTTGCTCAGGGGAAGAGTGTGAACAGTCCTCCTGCCGAGGAGGAAGGAACAGCAGAGACATTGTATGATGAACTGACCTCAGCCCCCATTCCATGTCCCCTGGCACTGCTGCAGACAAAGGGGTAAAGAATTTGAGGGAGTGACGATGGGCCTGGGAGGAAGGGAGGAGTGGGTAGAAGGTGTCCTTAAGATTTTTTTATTTATATCTTATTATCCTGCTCTGATTTAATTTTTAATAAATTAAGTTCTTTTTCCTGAGTTGAAACTGTTTTGCACATGACAATAATTGGTGAATGACCTCCTCGTCATGTCCTTATATTGACTCATGGGCTTTTCATTATCTTTTTCTCTCCCTGTCCAGCTGAGGAGGGCAGTGATAAAATGGCTTTGTGGGCACGTGGTATCCAGCCACGGTCAAGCCACCACAGTGTTTTATCTCTAATTTAAATGCATATCCTCTCTTATCAGCTCATTTTTTTTATTTCATATAATATTTTTAAAAATATTGAACTTCCATACATATATATTGAGATAGTCTTTCAATTTTATTTTGGAAGATGTTTAGAATGCTCACAACTTTTCCTTTTACATTCAACTTGAAACATAATTTTTTGATTACACTTGTTTAGTAAACTGTATTTTTAGTTAGATTTTAACACATTTTTGAGGGAAGCAAAAGTATTTCCCCCCTTTCTTTCTAGCATAAAAGAACAGGACTATTGGAGTGATAAAAACTGCAGATTTTTTTTCTAACTGTTTGGAAATACAAACCATTTGAAAAAATGTTGTCCAAAAAAACTTTTTCCACAATGAAATTGCTGTTGGAAAATGTTTGGGGAAGAAAACCAGTACTGCTAACAGATCTCCTGTAGACATTCAACAGCCCTTCCATTCTAACAGACAAATTGTTTAGATCATGCATATAGCAAGAAAATGCTCCAAGTGTTGTGTATAAGCCATCTCCCTGAGCTATTGCCCTTCAAAAAAACCAATGCAAATACCTAATTAATTTTTCCCTAGGAGTTTGATTCTTGATGTTCTTGAAAAAGAAGCTGAATCCCATCTGATTAACAGTTTTCAAAATGGGACACAGTAGGTCAACATAAGTCATTTTTCAAATTGGAAGATCTTGCAAAGAACAATTAAAACCCAAACAGAACACTACAGCAAACCACATCAAATGAAAGTTAATCTACAGAGTAATGTCCTATTTTTTGCCAAGGCTCACACTCATTTACTTCTATTTTTGTCAATTTTGTTGATTCAGTGAATAAAATTATATACAAGTCTTTCCAAAGTAAAGATCTACTTTATAAATTGGATAAAGTAATAGTGAAAATGCAAATGACTTAAAATATCTAAACTTCATTTTGAATTCTGTTTACAATAAAAAGATGGCAGAGTCTATGACAGCAGTATTTCGAGTGATTAAAAAGCCATAATAGACAAGTTTTTCAGGGTATGCAAGTATACCACAGAACTAAATCTGCATTTCAAACCAGAATTTGTACTATGACACTATTTTCCATCACAATTTACAAAGATCTATTCCAGGTGTTCTCTAATTAGCAGAGTAGCAGACTTCCGTTGCCTTTGACATTATCTGTATTCACAGATTCGCATTGCATTCAGCAGCTTCTTAATCCCTCAAAGGCATTTTGTAAAATGTAAAGGATAAAGCAGATTATGAACTCTGAATGATCACTGTAACCTGTGTCAACTCAGCCTTTCTCACAGAAGCATTGTCCTTTTTTCCCTTAGAAACGTGGTTTTAGCAGTGTACAAAAATTCCTGTCTAAAAAATTTTTTGTCACATACATGTCTTTCTCCTGCCAGAAACTTTCACCACTTCCTTTCCTTGTGCAAGCTATTAACATGTTAGATCAATTCTGACATATTCAGAAAATGGCAAGCAATTCCTTTCCTCACAATTCATCCAAGGATTCAGTGAACTCAAGCAAACAAGGATGAGTTACATTAAAGGTCATAAATCATCAGAAGAAAAATTCTATGATAGCAGACAGCACAACACTAATAGTAGGCTCTTTACAATATATTTAATCACCTGTATGAGGCATGTCACGCTTGCACAAGTTCAGTCTGCTGGGGTTTATGACCTCTACTACATTAACTTAGCTAGTTCTCTCACACTGGCACTCATGGAATTGGACTATGAGTGGTAAAATAAATTTTTCATTGATTTTCTTTACTGTGAACATATTCCCACTCTATATATTTAACTTTTGTTATCTTTAAAAAAAAGAGCCCTAATAACAAAATACTAATATTGCTTTTTTTAACCACCAATTTTTATACATTGTTTTCAACTGCCATTCTCAAGACAGTCTTTAAAATAAGTTAGCTGTAATTGCCATCACTTTTGCTCTAGACAATCCATTAAATACAATTTTTATGAGTTGATAACCAGTGGATATATTTGAGTTTTCTAAACATTGACATGTACTTATATACTGCTAACTGGACAAGTCTTGTGATAGAAAACCAGAGGAGTAAGTATGCAAATGTACTATGCTTTTTCTATATGTTGAGTACTCAGGAAATATTGGAGAGGAGATGAGGCATCATACAATTTTCTTCCTCTTACTGACTCACTGTTAGTACCACAAATCAGTGCACTTTTAAGGTCAGTGCAGTTATATTGCTATAAAGTCTAGGTTAATTATCATTTTTGCATAGTTTCAGATCATTATCCTCTCAGAGGTTGACTTTTCAGCACACAAGTGAAGGCTGGGAGTATATTGGGCCATGTCACTTGGAGTGATATACAACGTCTACTGCTGCTTCAGAGATTCTAGTGACGTCCTAAAATGTTTGCCACATTACCTTTTCTTCTACTACTATAAAGAATATTATTTCTCTACCTTATGCAGGCATTACTGATTTACTGAGATATTCTCTACTGCTATGATTCATCCAAGTGAAAGCCAAACAAATGCCACACTAGTGCATGTATAATAACAACTGTTACCTGGCGGAGCTTCTGTCACTACAAATCACCTCACCAGACACTGGCATTATCCTTTTTCTCAGCCTCAGTGGGTCATTTGTACCTTCGGGTGAACACAATATTTGCAGGTAATGTTTGCACCCAGTTGGTTGATTTGGAGTCTTGTGCAATGTGAAGATCAGAGGTGAAATTGCAGCCAAGGGCTTTCTCCAAAGACAAAGGGAGGTGTGAGAAAAGCCTCTGGCTTTTGAAAGGCAAGGGGTGCCCCTGGGTTAGCAGGGCAGTACAGGCATTCACTAAGCTACAACTTTACAAGGAAAACAGGATTGTTTTCATCATCTTACTCTTATGTTATCATTCACACATTAAAACAATGAGGATGACAAATGAAAGTAGCTGTTAAAGCCAGGTAGTGGCATAAAAGAATGAAGAGGTAAATGCATTGCCTAAAAGCAGTTATTTCTCACCAGACCTTTTTTCTTCATTATAACCTTTAAAGAAGCATGAGCATGTAAAGACCATTTAAAGAGTATGCAGCATGTTGAAATTTGGGGTTATAGTGAAAGAATCAAATATTTATTTCAGAGGTATAGCTTAGGAGAATAATAGTATAAAAATTTATTTAATGTACTGCACCAGTAATTAAACATGTCAAGGAAATGAGTGAATAAATTGAATTTGCTGTTTAGCTTGTACTTAATAACCAAATTTTTTGTGGAATTAAAGGCATGTTATAAATGTATTTGAAGAAATAAATAAAAAAATCAGAAAATATAGAAGTTTGGAGATTGTTGATTACCATAACACTTCCACAGCAAAGCTAGTTCCATGCTGATATATAGCCACTGTCTATCCAGCACTACAACTTCTAAAGAAAAAATTGGACTCAAAGTATGTGATACATGTTTGCATGTAATGGAAATCATATATCATACAACATATTATATGCTCTAGATCTTTTAACAGGAAAGAACTACAAAGGACTTAATCAGTATTAGTAAGAAAGAGAATTCATTTTAATTGCATTATTCAGATGTTTCAGCATTTGTACAAAAGGCTGCAGCCTTAACATGGCATATTGGCTGGTTTCAAGTCTGAATTTAAATTATTTAAAACTTTAAATATTCTAAATCATTGTAAAATGCTGGGAATATTCAGGATATTCTAGGATTCATCTTTGTCAGATGAATCTGACAACAGATTTTAGTAGCCATATGCTACAGATTCATAGAGAATAAAAGTGCTCAGGTATCTCTGTTCCATAAAACCTAAACTGCCAGATCATGAAAACTACTTATTCCAGTTGCTGTGCTATATGACTTGTTTGCTGTTGTTGTTTGCTTCTACGGAACTAAAAAATCTAAACCACTTTGTTGTTCAGATTTCTTTTAGGAAAAAGTCAGGAACTGTCCAGAGAAAGACTTCACCTACATTAGCTGGGAAAAGAAACCTGGCCTTAGTCATCAGTGGATTAAAAAATGGAGGTTCCTGGTGCTATTAAACCACGCCCTGAAGAAGGACTAAAGCCTCTTACAAAATTCTATATGTCTTTGATACTTCAATATGAGGATATAATAATATTTGATGCTATAATTAATAATATGGCTACATATTTCAAATTATTGATAAAGTCAGCACAGTTTATTAGAACACTAATAAAGTTTAATCGTATTCAAACAGGTGCAGAATGCACATTTTTGTGAAGAAAAAGTATTTACAGCTGCTGCAAGTGAGCCCAAAATAATTAATCATTAATCAGAGCCAATTGAACAAACTGTTTAAAATATGTACAACTGTGGGCTCTTGGCTTAAAACAAAATTATATGTTTTCTTTGCTTCTCCCACACTTCCCTTGCTATTCTTGCTTCCTTTAAATCATCAATCCCTTTATATTCTTGTATTCTTTCAGGCACAGAGAGGTATTTATCATTCAGCTTACTTCTACTAAGCAGGACATCTGTGCATGTTTATTTAACCAGTTTCAAGATTGGATTCTCAGTTTCATTCTCTGCATGGTTATCCCTACTGTCTCCAGTGGATTTGTCTCCATAACAATTTGTGGGTATTGTCTCCAAAGCATGTGCCTTTCTTGAGAGCTCACATAATTCAGGATATGTTTTCAGGTACACAAAGGAATTCCTTACTTCAAAACATCCAGAAGGATTATAGGTAGAGAAAATGTATCTCAGGTGACAGGATAGAAATAAAATATTTTAGTCCTCATCTTAAACATATGCTTTGCCAAGTTGCTTATTTCCTCTCCTATTTCAAATGACCTAAAAAAGGAAAGTCAATGAACATGCCGTGAGGTTCCACTGATTAAGACACTGGGATAGTCAGACTTCTACTCCCAGCCTCAGTTTATCTTTCTACATAAGCAGCTATTGGCTAATTTTTGGAATAGTCTTACAAAGAGGAACTATAAGCATAAAACATTATTTTCTAACAACCTGACCACAGAGCCAGAGATGGGGTGGTCCTTGCCTAATGGACAGAAGGGCAGCCTTGTGCAGTGTAAGGGTTTGAAATTCCTCGCCAGACAGTAAATCCAAGGATCTTGCTTTTATCTTTTTAAGGTTGGGAAGCATTAATTGTAGCAGGATTTTTTTTTAATAGAATCTGCACTGTCAGTATTATATGTATTACAAGCAGAGCTGTCAATCTTAGCCCTTTCAAAGAATTTGGGCTCAGGGATGTTTAAGCAGTAAATTGCAGACAGAAACAGGATAGAGACAAATAACAAACACACAACTGCTGCAAGGGGAGCAGTTCTTTTCTTGCAAAGACTAAAGGAAGGCACCTAGGAATTTGGGTTTTGTAGAACTGAGTGTACTGTAAAGTTTTAAATGTATGAATAAGACAGTTTTGTGGATTTGTTAGACACTTAAATTTGACTGGTTTGATACGCAGTGACAGCTGCTTATGAATATTATCAGCAATTAACTCTTGATCTATAGATAATTTGGGAGAAAATGCTTCCTGCATAGTTATCTGTAGATCAACTGGAATAATTTGTAAATGTCTGGGAAAATGTATAGTTTTAAACATCACAATTTAAATTGTTAATATGTACATAGCTTCTTATCAAAACCAAATGTAAGATTTTGTGTATTAATACAGAAATATATTCATTAAGAAAACAGTCAATGAATGCATTCAAATCAGGGTTTTCTTTAAAATTTTAGTAAAACTAATATGTACATATGTATGTATGGCCAGACTTCATGAACGAAGATTTGGGCAGGGCTCTCCCCACGTGGGTGTGCCCTTCCAGCCTGCACAG
>JAOXXN010000471.1:58815197-58839170 GCA_026770055.1 Myrmophylax atrothorax
ATAGTTGTGTAGTAATCCACCAAATAAAGAAGACCACATATTTTTCCAGTTATAGTAAAGCAGCTCAAATTGAAAAAAAACAAAACAAAACAAAAACAAACAAAAAAACCAAAACAAAACAAAAACAAAACAAAGCCAAAAGAAAACCAAACCAAAAACACTGTCAAATTAAACAGATTAGAAAGGGAGATTCCTCCCTTTCTCAGAGAAAGTTCAACCTTTTCTCTGATACTAATTCATATCTTTTTGAGGCAGATCTTAATCTTACATGAATGTCTCAAAAATAATTTGTGCAAAAAATTAAGGACTGCATTAGTTTGCATATTGCATCTATCTGTAAAACCTCTTCTAATCAAAGTATCTATACACTCTACAGTTTTCCCAGGTCTCTTCACTCATTTTCAAGACAGTACTTAACTGTGTTATAGTCAAGTGCACATTATGATTCTGCTACTTTAATATCCTAAATCCTCTTTTCCACTAAACACAAACCTATGTTTGAGTAGGCAAATGAGTGGGTAATGTCAGTGTCTTGCAAGTATTTTCCTATATCATGGTAATTAATCTTAGCACATTTCCTAGGGACAGCCTTCCTGGAAGAGAAATAGTATTCAAAACAAAAACATGGCATGAAAAATGTGACTGCTTTGCATTTCCTTGAATTCTGTATTTATTAAAAAAAATACAACTGGTTTTCTTAGCAGTTATGGAATGCAAATTATTAATTAAATTAATGACATTAGAAGAAACTAATTTCTTTCCTACAAATGGTAAGTGGTACCAAAATTGAAACTGACACTGCACTTATTTTCTTTTCTTTTTGTAAAATGTTCATAGTTTTAAGTGATCATAGAATTTCATCCTGCATTGCATAAAAACAAAAGAGACATTCTAATAAAAACAGTCATTCAAATTTAAACATATAGGTATTTGTCTCATTTCCAACAATGGCAAAAGAGTAAGTGCTTAGGAAAAGAGTATAAGACTAGAATTCAAATCCAGATTATACTTTGCATATAGTCTCCTGAAACAGTTTCCAAACACAAAATTCTCCTACCTTTCAGGTTCATTAAGCAAGATAAACTTTTAAAGGGTAAATAAATTACTCAGCATCTTCTGGGCCCAAGATCTGACTAGCTGACATTAACAGATGTGATTTATCCTAATGAGGTCTGATAATCCTTAGAACTCATTTATTCCTTCTTCAAGTATATTCCCTGTAGTGATATGCAAAAACAATGTCTTCATTCTTCTTCCTTGAGTATAGGAGGGTGTAAACTTCAACTACCAGAGCTGGTAACATATCCCAACCTAGCTTTTTGGAGTTTGCTCACTTCGGACACAAATCTTTGTGTGAATCAGGCTCTTTGATAGACTTTTGAAAGTTACAATTCTTATTTTCAAATGAACAGTCTCATGAACTTTAGAACCTCTTCTGTTTCAGTTTTAAGTTCTATTTTAAAGTGATAAAAATGCACTAATTAAATTGAATGTGTTAAAATGTCTTATAGACCTCTTAAGTCACTGTAGAGAAGGAGAGGAATAGTTACAAGCCAGCAGTTGGATTCTCAGTAAATACTCAGAATATATCAGCATACAGGAAAAATCAATATTTTTAGAGAAAGTAGAATATAAGATGAAAAATTACGAGTCACATGAAATCTCATAATCCTATGAGTATCATATCAGCCTAACAGGTATTCATTTTGGATAAGTAATCTTAATATCACAGGATAAAGATTATATAAAGGAATTGCCAATATTATGTTATGGAAATGAGAAAATTCAGGGTTAAAATAGAGATGAGCGATTTCTTTTCATCACCAACTGGAAAGATCAGCAAAAACTCACATGGAGCATCTTTCTATCTCTCTGTGGGAATTCTACTTCTTGTGATCTGCTGCTGCCAGATTTAATGTGCTGAATTTATTATACACAAAGTCTTCTGACTCACAAGTCCTTTTTATTTCCTCAGCACAGACACTGCTTTATGTTGTTGCTCAACATCACAAAATGGTTAAGTAAGGTGTGGTTTTGCACTATATACTCTACATTTTAAAAAAATTACATTAAATATGTACTAAAAGTAAGTGTTTGTACCACCTGCATGTTACTTGTAAAACAGCCTCCAATTCATTCTTGAGCTTCTTCTTTTCATCATATACAATGATCTCTGTGTTGATCTCTGACCACATCACCTGTCCTCCCTGAAGAAGGTATTAATCTGGTCAGGAGAAGAAATAATTTTTTCCAGTTGTGAATAAAAAACCCAGAACAATTATTAACATCTTTTGCTCCATTTTCTTATTTGAAACACAGTGAAGCAGAGCTAAGAGCTGAGAACAGGTCCCCTCTGTTATTTGGATTGGTGGTATCACGGCACTACTGTGTGTTAATCAGTGCGAAAAAAGGGTGGGAATGTGTATAGAGTCACTGACATTTGGGTATCTTTTATCTTGCACACATAATTTACACAATTTAAGATTACTCAGATATTTTTGTTGGCTAACATAGTAAATAGCAAGGAATAACATACAAGTGACATAAGCATTATTTTTTTTACCAGTCCCATGGCAGGGACAGCAGATGAGCCAGCCAGGGAATTCTCAGGTCAGTGGGGAAGGGTTGGATCTGTTACATTTTGACTGGCTCGACGTTGCTGAGTTTTTGTCTTCTGATGCTCTGCTTTGTCTTATTTGTTTTATCCTTTTCCATGTCAGCATTCTTCCTCTTGTATCCTTCAGCAGCTGCTGACTACTATCTCAGCCACTGAACTTCTGTTGGTTCTTCCTTTTCTTGTCTTGCATAGCTTTATTTCACACACTTTCTTATTTCTTGATAACAGTTTCCTCAGTAAAACCAAGCCTCACAGGGCTGTCATGCACCAAACTAGGCTTGGATCACATTCAGCTGAACTCTTAGGATCTGGGTTACAACAACAGCAGCATTCAGAGCTAAACAGAGTTATTTAATGTTAGTGTTGAGCCTGTCTGAGCCTAGTCTGAGTATCCCTACCGAGCTCAGTGCCTTATCTACTGGGCCACATTGCCTGCCCTCAGTAATGGCACATATATAACATTGCCCAAACCACTATGCTAAAGAACATCATTAAGATTGCAAAGTCATTATTCAACATTTGCAGATGCTGTAATTAAGTTAATGATATTACCTAATTTGCTGTCTTTTCTATTTATGTGTATACTAATCATATGACCACCTACTCTTTTAAATAGAAGTCTGGCATTATTTAGCCCTCATTTAGGAAGGATCTACTCAATGTTCTGTTGCCTTCCACTTCAAATGCCTTATTTGTTATACACTATTAAAGACAATTATTAATTGCAAGTGGCATTCCCTCTAAAGTTCGTCTCTGCAGTTACCTACAAAGTTTAACCACAAATTTTGGCTGTACCATTTAGGTCAGTTGGACCTCACTTCTAGACCAAAAGACATTTATCTAACACTTCGTGGTCATTTCCACTCATGCTATTAAAATATAAAGCTCTAACATCAAACAATCTTCAAAATTACCACAGTTTATTCTTGTACCAATAGTAGGTGATAGCCTAGTATTAAAAATGTACTACCCTTTCCCTTCTAATTTTTATTGTCACGAAAAATAAAGGCAGTCAAAGTCAGGAATACCTAAGGGCTGTGGGAAGTCATTTACAATAACAAGCCCATAAAAACAGGGTCTGAGCATTTGTGTCAAGTAAAGGTGTAACTGTTGTGCATGCTGCTCTTTGCAGGAATTCTTGGTCTCCCTCGATGACTGTCCAAGCATACAGGAAGAAAGAAAGATTGTTTTAGAAATATTGAGGGATAATCCATCTGCAAACAGTTTAATTCACTGTCGGTGAATACAAATCACAGACTTTTAGGTAACAGCTATTTCCATGACTGACTTACCTTGAGATATCTGGTTAAAACTACTTTAAACCCTAACTACCTTTTTTCTATTTCTACAACCAGGTCCAGTCCCAATTCCAGTCTCTGAGTTCTTGAAAGATGAACCAAAACACTGAATATATATATTTATACAAGCAAGGGAAGTTTAAGACAACCACCTGTTCTCTAGTTTAAGAGCAAAGTCTTTATTGTGCAGATCACTAAGGCAATATAAGCAATGTGGGTTGAAGGGGAAACCTTGTGTCTGAACCAATGTAACAAAAAGGAGGTGTCTAAATCTCACATACAACTACAGTTTCAATAAGTGTGTTTGGTGTCCATCAGTGCTCACTTCCTAATGTCTTCTTTGTTGTCTCCAGGTCCTCCCAAAAATCTGGTAATTCTGTGAAACAAAATTATTTTACAAGAGGAGAATAAATAGGTATCAGCTGTCTGCAGAAAGTTTATTTTTGCTCTGTTCCTTTAGCCAAAATCAAGTGTTTCCTTGAATATAATTTCTATTGTGTGTGTGATTGGCATATCAATTGTCTAGTATTGGTATTTTGTTACATGTTACTATTTCCAAAATCCTTACTCTTATTCCTGTCAGCCTACAAAAGTAATATTGTCATAACACACCAATGCAACTATATCCATAGAAACCCTAAGAATGAATCTTGATCTAGCAAAATAAATGACATGTACATTTTATTTCCTTTCTCATAGATAAAGACCTACACAGATGAAAATAACCTTAACAGAATGGAAGGCTATATTATTTCAGTAGATAATCAAACCCTCTGCTAATTCACAATCACACTAGGTCTGGCTTTCCTATTTATAGTAAAATTTCCTTTCATTTAACTGAGAATTTAGAAAGCAAGCTCAATTAGTTGGTTCAAATTAATAATTGTATAATTTGAGGATCTATTAACTAATAATGAGAGGTTTTACTTTCCACAAATAAACTAACAATTTTTCATCTTAAAGATCATAGAGTTCTGCTTTCTACTCGAAGAAATTCCCTACAGTTGCATATGACTTAAAAATAAGTATGTCCAATGTTTGTTGAAGTGAGGACCATTGATTACTTTTCCCTCCTGTGCAACTCAAGTTCAGTGTCGTTACTCTGCTGTACTGCATGCATGAGGTATTGTCTGATACAGGGTCCAGATTTTTTAATAAGAATTTTGCATTTTGGCAGTCAGGGAGACTGTCTCAGATAATTTATGAACTCCTTTGCTCACAAATTAAACTGATTCAGTTCTGGAGAAATCCAGGGACAATATTTTGTGTGTGACAGCATGATGTATGTTTTCCATGATGAAGTGATACTCTCCTAACCCCTCATCTTTCTGTAGATATTAAGCACTGATAGTCTTCACTTTTTTGAAAATGACCTCCCTGATTTATAACATTCATGCTTACTAATTTATCTATAAAGGCCAATTAGCTGGCTGAAGTGCTCAAATGAGTCAGTAGAAAAATAGCCATTGCAGTAAGGACTTACCCACTGTCAGTATAAATCATTTCTTCCTTTTAATAAACCACCTACCCCCAAAAACATAATTTTAGCTGTCCATTACCTATGTCTTGTTCACTGTTTCAGGTTCAGTTTTCTATGGGGCAATTAAAGTTATGTTTACTGGAATGTATTTCCACACAATTTAGAAAGAAGCCTTAGTTGGAGAAAATGGAAAGAGGAAGCCAGAGGTTTGGATTAACTGAGCACAAATTTTGCAATAGACTCAGAGCTTAGTAATGAACAAGTTATTTTTATGTCTCACGACAAAAAAAGGGCAAAATACAAATATCATTTCATACTAAAATTAAACATATAAATGAAGATTGCCCTGGTGATTTTCCTAGAATGAACTCTATTAAGGTGTGAGCTGCCATAGAGCTGGGAGTTTGTTTGATTTTACGTTCCTTTACCCTACCTCTTGTTTAGTAGGTTAGGCATTTTGCAGATTTGAAGAGTTCACCAACAGCAGTACTGGGTGTGCTACCATTTGTCATTGGAGCAATTTTCTACTTGAGAGACACTTGATGTCCTATAGTCTGTTCCTTCCTGTGCCCTCTGCAGTTCTACTGATCTAAATAAATCAAGGTCCCTTTACAGCAACACATCAACATGAAAATGACCCAGAGCTGCTACCCAGCTTGTCAGAGCTTACATCTTCTTATAAGTTCTTCTTAGAAGTTTTTACCTTGCAGTTATATAGTGAGTTTGGAGGAGATGAGGGAATTATCTGCAAATTGCATACATATATTTTGTTGCATAGCCAATTTACATGGATATATTATTTGTCTGAGTCTTTCCAAATCCATCTTGAGTATATATGCTCTCTTTAAAGTACTGTAAATCTAAGTGTCCCCTAAATCACCTTGGAGACTTCTGTCAAACAGAATAGGATTAAAGCTATCAAGCGTTTTCCAAGGTATATATTTTTCTAAAAATCATAGTAGTGGTTTCATTTTATGTTTCTGACAATAAAAAAAATTATTGATTTATCCAAAGGAAATAAAGAATCTTTCTGAAAGTATTGAAAAGGATTCTGAATTAGAATGGTGAAGTGTCTAACGGCCAATATTCTAAAGCAGAAAGCAGCTCTCTGTCATGAAAATATATGCAACAGTCAGGCTTTAGCTAAAATGTGTTTAGATTTAGAATTTATTATTTATTAAATAAACTTGACTTTCATTTGTCTCTTTCATTATCTCCTTCCTTTTCTATTGTTCTAGGATATTTTATGGCTGTTTGTATTCGAAACAGAATGCCAAGATTGTAGAATGTTTCCTGCTAGATGAGTGGTTTGAAAAGTCCAAAGAAATTTATAGCAAATGGCAGCATTATCTGATGAAGACTTACTGGTTGCTTTCTCTAGCAAAGTTGTATGGTTTTGTAAGCCTGGTGCTTCATTAAGTAAATGTCTTCAGTTTTAAGATGCAGTTGCCTCATACCTAATTTGGATAGTTCTAACATTACAGTAAAGATTTTTATGTAGCAGTTACTGAAAATAGCTTTGCTATCTAGTATCTGAATCATTATTTTAATGCACTGAAATATAACCACAATTGAATCACTTCACCCTCCTCTAAAAATCCAGGAGTGAAGCTAAAAGAAAGCAATAGGATCATCCAGGATCATTAATAATGGTATAGAGTGATTATAATGAGAATAGGACAAAGACCGTCTTGGGATATAACTGCAGAAGGAAATGGTAAAGAAAAAAGGAAACATTGTGAAGAACTAGGGAACCTAAGCTCTGGGGGAAAGTTTTATAAAGGTCAAAATTCCATTTCCAGCACTAAACAGCATACTTAATCTTTCTGGAACAAAAAACTTTGCCATTGAACTGGAGAGACTCAAAGACAAAAATATTTGCATGACACTTTGAAAATCATCTAGAGTATTTATCTATCCAGCTCTGGAGCTGATTACATAGCTAAGGCTGTTTCTTTTCTCTGAGGGGTGAATTTTGGAGTGGGAATTTGGGGGTTCTTTTGTGAATTTTAGACACCTTAACCACATGCTTGTCTCAGTCCTACTTAAAGCCACCAAAAAAAATCAAAGCCTTCACTAGCTACTTCTTCATAGGTCTAGAAGATAATTAAGTTCTTTTCCTTAAGTACCTCCAGCTTGCTGAGTACCATTCAACTTAAAAAGGAAGGAAAAGTCTAATAATGTACATACTGAAGTGTGCTCAGCTGTTCATAGCTCATAATATCTTTCATAGAAGACAGGTTTAGCGGCCCAAATTACCAGGACAAATTCAAAACCTTCTTCCTTTACTCCCATGCCCAAAAGAGCACATGTGCAGACATGCACACACACAGTAGTTGGGGAGGTATGTCCTTTGCACTGGAAAAAAGTTGCATAAAAAATTAAACAGAAACTTAGAAAAATATTGCCCAAGGGATGAGAATGACTTCCTGGTTTCAAAAAGTGGATGAGGTGGATGCGTTTGCAAGCACATAAACTCATCTGTCACTTAGGCTTCCACTTACTGATGGAAAGATGAGAAAATTAGCTGAATGAACTCACAGCTGCTCTAATACTCAAAAACAAAGGTAGTTTTCTACACGAAAAACTTGGCTCGGCATGCATTCCATCAGGATTTTATTCTTCTATCCTGGTAATTAGATTGAAGATAAAATGTTACTTTCTTCTCACATTTCTTTTCTTTTGGTACAAATAAAAATGCTATCTCTGCTATGCTTCATCTGCAGTTCTGTTAGTTTTTTAAAGCTTAATTAACAATTTATTACATATTACTGTGATGCATTTAAAGGAAAAATGTTAGCATGAAAGCTGAATGCCACTGTATTATTTTGCAGACTTCATTTTTTTCCCCAAATAATGAAACCATGGCAAATAAGATTAATTCTAGCAAAACATGTCAAAAAGAAACAATAAAAAATAAAAATTAAAAAAAAATGAAACACTAACTCAATAGCACAGAAGCCAAGTTCCTGAAGGCAGAACTTGCTGCCATAGAACACATCTAGACAAGAGCACAGATACACAGTTCCTCTAGGGCAGTGCATAGCTGTGCTTTTGTCCCACATTTGCACAGTACTGTTACCACTCCTTACCCTCAATGTTACAATTTCACGTCCACGACTCTCTTTAATGTTCTTCTGAAGTAGGGCCCAATCCTGTTCCCACCTATCTTCACTCCCCTAATTCTCTACCTGGCTTCTCCCACTTCATTATCTCTGTCCTTGCTCTGTCACATTAGCTTAACTATTCCTTTATATTCAGCGTGGAAGGTACAAGTCTTCTGCAAGCACAGTAAGCTGCAGAAGAAGTTTTGTACATACAGCAATTTGTAGCAAATGTAGTTGGTTGTACAGAAATTTATCTTACAGACCAAATGGGAACTTCCTGACAGAATAGGCCACCGCTACCAGATTAAAGTGATCACATTCCCTTACTGGTACATGGAACCCAGATTTGTAACACCCACTCAAGGCCTACTGAAATCTCCTGAAATAAAGCATAACATAAAAAAATAGTGCAAGCTGTCTGAAACATCAATGCACTAGTGATGCTTCTAGGCAAGATTACTACAAAGGATATAGCATGTAACTCTTCACAAGTCATTTGCATTACATGTTAAAAAGGGTCAACATTTAAGACCGTGTATTTATTTTTCATATAAAAGACTGGTTTTTGCTGTTGCCTTTGGTGGGGTTGTGTCAAAACCAGAATAGCTTGAGGTACCAAGAGTAGTTTCAACAAAATCTGAGGATCACAGAAATATTCCTGAGGCTATTGAGCTTCAATGACCACTGTCCATAAATTAGTTTTAAGAGAGCAGTGAATTTATATGTAAAAACCATAGTATTTTAAGGGTTTCAGTGTGGCAGAAAGGGTTCAGATATTCATGGGAAAAAGAACCCTTGGATCACATGAAAAACAGACTGAAAAACTCCTTAATGGAAATGATTAGTCAGTCTGCAGCAATAGAAGCTCCAGCTCATCAAGTTGCAGTTTGGAGCAGGATAGAGTTCATTTTCTTCTTAGTAGCTGGTACACATTGTGTTTTGGAATCAGTGGGACAATAATGTTGATAACACATTGATGTTTTGGCTGTTGCTCAGTAGTGCTTACCCTAAGGCAAGGAGTTTTCAGTGTCTCATGGTCTGCCAGCAAGAAGGAGCAGAAAAAGCTGGAAGGGAGCCTAGTCAAGAGAGATGACCCAAACTGGCAAAATGGATGCTCCATATCATAGACTATCATGTCTAGTACATAAACTGGGGTAAGTTACTTTGAGGGGGGATGATTCCTACTCAGGGATGGGCTGGACATCAATCAGGGAGTGATGCGCAACTGTAGTGTGCTTCACTTGTTTTCTGGGGTTTTGGGTCCTTTGTCCCCCTCCTTTCCATGAAAATGATTATTAGCAGTCTTATTATTATATTTCAATTTGCTTTAATTCTTAAACTTGAGTTTTGTTTTACTTTCTTTTCTTTCCTGATTCTTCTCCCCATCCCACCACAGGAGCATAAGGAGCAAGGATGCAGCTGTGTGGGACTTGGCTGCTGACTGATGTTAAAACGTGACAGATACACAACTCAAAGCTTGAAAATTGGCAGGAGAGTTGCATTGTTTTTCACCTGATATAAACTGCAGTACTGAAGTGTAAGAAATAAAAGTTAAGGTTTGAGGGAGGGGAAACACATTAACATCCTTATCTTAAATTATTTTTGCAGGTGCAGTAAGAAAGGGAATACTATGTTGGAATGAGCAGGTTTGCTGAGATATGCTGCAGTGCTGTGCTTCATCAGTGTGTGTGTGTTATAGGAGGTGATTTCAGCTGCATGGAGAAAATAGCACTGACATGCTAAATAGTCCTGATTTTTTTGTGTATGGGCAGGTTCTATTTTGGTATAGCCTTTAACCCTGAAACTCCACAACAGCCCCCATATGGTCAGCTAACACAATCCCTTGAAACAAAAACAGAAGGCAAAAGACCTATTTCTCCTGGTTTTGTTGTGGGGTTTTTTTGGTTTGGTTTGGGGTGGGGTTTTTTTGTTGGGTTTGTTTTGGGGGTTTTGTGGGGGTTTTTTTGTTTTGTTTTTTTTTTTTGAGGGGGGGGTGGGTTTAGTTTTCATAGGGAGTGGAGGGAGGTTTTTGTATGTGTGGCTAATAGTAGCATTTGCACTTCAGCTAGCTGGATGGGGGTTTTAAAACACTTAATATTTGCACAGAAATTCAGTGTAACTGAAAGGTATCTGAGATCAAAAAGCCTACCAATGCCATTTATTCAAAACCAAAGTTCCCCCCACCCATCCATCTGTATTTCTTGCTACTTCCATTATCTAAGTTTCAAATGTTTTCAACAAAAAAGATATAATTTTGAGCCTAGTGAAAAGCATTCTCTGTGAAACAACGGAAACATCACATATATCCAATAGCAGAGCTTAGTTGTAAAGGAAAAGGTTATTGAATTGGAGGAAACTTCATATCTTGTTCCCATAGAATTAGATAAAAGGGATAATTTGAAGTGTATTGTTGTAGAACACTGAGATTTTGATTTCATGGGCATTCTTTGTTTTTTCTGTTTAACATATTTAAATTCAGATAAAGGTATTAGCATAAGAAAGCTATCTTAGTAATGGAAAGGGAAAGAGGAAAGACATCTGTTGTTACTTGTAGGGACAGAGCTGGCAACAATGTTTACCAAAAAGGTTGTCCAAATTTCCCAAGCAAAGACCTGCTTTTCACAGGCTCATTCTGTCATGAACTTTGAAGACATTTAGGCTGAAACTTTCAGTGCTCCAAATGTCTGTGTCAAGTGAACTGTGTGTGCATGTCCAAGGAAAGCTTCAGTCCAATCAAAATAAAAGAGCTTGTCTTGACAAATTGACCAAAAGCAAAGAATTATCTGTTTAAGGCTTACAGACTGCGCTCTGCTACAAAGCTTATTAAGCATATCCTTTGCCCTCACTCTGAGAGCATTTGATGAGATTTAAGGGAATCTCTCTTGACCACATGTTACCACTTCACAATGAATCATAGAATGATTTGGGTTGGAAGGGGCCTTAAAGATGATCTAATTCCCACCACCCTGCCATGGACAGGGACACCTTTCACTATATGAAGTTGCTCCAAGACTCATCCAACATGGCCTTGAATATTGCTGCAGAAGGAGTCAAAAGTTTCATCTACTTGTTATAGCCAAATGACCAGGGCTGAGGCAAACAACAACCCATACACAAAACTTATATAAGATCAACAGAATCCCCCTGGATTTGTGTATCTTAATAATTGTGGCTGCATCTGTCAAGGGATTTCTATGAATTTTCATTTTCTTACTTCTCTGGACCATGCTGTGTGCAGACACTGCATCAAAGAGGAACATAGAAATAAAGACCTGGCCAGTATTTGCCATGTCACTGCCTAAATCCAAAAGTACACCATTACCTTCATAAGCTGTAAAGAAACATATTAGAGGTAAAATAATGGGGGACAAAGGTCCTGGGTGAGAGATCAGGACTGAGGCTATGGAAAGTATTAGTGAGGGAGAAGACCTGATACACAAGAATGTCACTGACTGAGGCCATAACAGAAGATAGAAGAACGTATCATCCTAGAATGTTGCATATACACCCACAAAAAACCAGAAGTCACATAAACATATATGTCTGTTATCCCAAAAAATTGCTGCAATTTTCTTATTTTGGAGTGTGCCTTAAGTGCTGGTTTTGACTGGAATAGAGTTTATTTGCTTTGCATTATCTATCATGGATTGCATCTTGGATTTTCACTGAAAACAGTGTCAATAACACAGGGGTGTTTTAGTTATTGCTCAGCAGTTCTTACACAGAGTCAAGGCCTTTTTTGCTTCCCACCCCACCTCACCAGTGAGGAAGCTGGGGATGCACAGACAATTGGGAAGGGTCAGAGCCAGGACAGCTGACTCCAAATGACCACAGCGATAATATCATATGGCATCATGCTTCACAAGAAAATTGGGAAAAGAATTACAAAATGACAGAATCAATTAGTTTGAAAAGATCCCTGAGATCATAAAGTCCAACCTATGACCAAACACCAGTGTGTCAACTAAACCACAGCATGGAGTGCCACATCCAATCTTTCCTTACAGACCTCTAGGAAATTACTTCACCACATCCCTGAGCAGTCCATTCCAATATCTAATCACCCTTTCTGTGAAGGAATTCTTCCTAATGTCTAACCTAAACCTTTCCCGACACAACTTAAGATATGGCTTCATCCTATCACGGGTTGCCTGAGAGAAGAGACTAACCCCACTTGGCTCCAAACTTTCAGGAAGTTGTAGAGTGTGATAAGGTCTCCCCTGAGCCTCCTCTTCTCCAGGCTAAACACTCCCTCAGCCACTCCCCATAAGACTTATGCTCCAAGCCCTTCACCAGCATTGTTGCCCTTCTCTGGACTTTCTTCAGCACCTCAAAGTTCTTCCTGAATTGAGGGAGGAAGGGGAGGATATTTGGAGTTATGGATTTATTCATCTTCCCAAGTCACTGTTAGTCATGGCAGAGCTCTACTTTCCTGTGGATGTCTGAACACTTGCCTGCCCACGGGAAGTCTGGAATGAATTTCTTACTTTGCTTTGCTTTTTTCTGTGGCTTTTGCTTTACTTGTTAAATTATGTTTATCTCAACCCATGAGTTTTCTCACTTTTACCCCTCTGATTCTCTTTCCCATCCCACTGGGATGGGTACCAGCTGGGGCTAAACCATGGCATCTTCAATTTTTCTATCATTTTACCTGTTTCTCTTTTTTCTAACCCAGGAATATACTGTGTATATGCATGTACCTGCATGAAAAATACAATTAAATGAGTAATTGTGACACTTCATAAGACTGAGGTGTACTCTCTACTTTAAGTGATTCAGCCCTTTTGTTAGACTATCTCCCCAAAATATTCAGTTTTCATTTTCAGAACCAGAATGAGTCTGTGAAATTAATAGCTGTATCGTTTGACTAATTTTAGGAAAAAGCCCTGTTTCAGTTTCATCTTTCCCTCTAGTGATATTATTAACAACCACAGATTTAACTCTTACTGAAAATCTCATGTTCAGGTTTAATTGATGACTTCAGACTATAACTAATGTGTTAACAATTTATTGCTCATATTATTATAGCCCTAAAATGACACCCAGGCACTCACCATCTTTCTTCTACTCATGATTTGCATCAGCAAGTTTTTTTGTTGTAATAATTCAATAATATGGCAGAAGCTGAGACACATGTCAAGAGTTCTTATCAATTCTTTGCTTCTCCTACATGCCATTGCAGGCTTCAGGCTGCAAGTTACTGTGAAAGCTGTTTTTCAGAACCAGTAATTATGCTTCCGTAGCTGATGTAACTCTAACAAACAGCAGCACCAAGAACACAAGAAGGGCTTTGGAAGATACATTTAATCTTGCAATGAAATACATTGTTTGTTTGCTTTTGAGGACGATTTAAGGATATTATTTCATTAAAGACAACTCAACATTTTCTTGAGATTTAATTCAGGATTAGTACATATTTATGAAATCCACTGTTTTGCAGGAAATACAATTTCAAAAAAAGTATTCTATTTGCATAGAATTAAAGCTGATAACTTATAAGTAACATAATTAAGAGTAATTTTCCCATAGTCAAGTTATGTTAATCCTAAGAATCCAGACTAATACTTAAAATGTAAATAATCCATGAACTTGAAATGTAAAGAAGCCATGAAAAAAATCTTAATTGAAAGCAGTGTAAAAAAAATACAGAAATTAAGGTGATTTGCATATCCTGATCTACATCTGCACTAAAAGTTTCTTCCTTCTATCCCTCACAGGATTTTAACTATTGTATCAATAAATATACCTGAATTGCACATATAAAGTTGGAAAAATTGTTGTATTCCATCACTATGTTAAATTAATTCTAATGTGAGTTGAGCTAAACTGCAGTATTTCTAATGCATAATAGATAGCACCATTTGACTATGCTTTAGGATTATGATTTTTTTAAAAAGTAATTTATAATTTCCTAATTGCTCCAATAGAAATAAAAGGAGTCCTTAAAAAGTAAAAAAAAAAAAAAACAAAACAAAAAAACCCAAAAAACATTTTTACACTCTCACATGCATCCACATTGAGAAAAGTGCAGATAAGATTTATCAAGCAAGCACTACAGAAGAAAAGAAATTGACATAATTTGATAAAAGTAACTCTTTATGTGCATCTTGGCACTTATGGCCCTTTATCAAATGCTTTTGTTCACTCTATTTGGAATATTCCATATCCTCTTTTTTTAGACATAATATTAGAAAACTTGGTAAAAAGGAATATTGTGACATCTGGTAATACAAGGTTGTAAAAGAAAAAAATTTCAGTTTGAAGTTCACAACTCTACAGAATAAAGACAATTCTGCTCATCCTAGGAGTATTCAGAACATTAATTAGGGAAAACCTAAACTTTAATATCACTATTATTTAAATCTTTTTAGTATTTTATGGTAAGGATTTCTCAACTAGAATTTTTTAGATTATCTATACTGTAATTAGGAGTATTATTTAACATTGGCTCTTCCTACATTACTTGCACAACTGATAGAGGAACTGAACTATTCCATATGAAAAGGAGAAAAAACCAAAACTTGTCAGAAACTGAGTGTCATAACAACAGAGCAAAGACAAAGTTCTTCAGTTAGAAAGATTCAGAGATTACTTGGCAGAAAAGAAATTAACACAGCCTCAGACTTCCATCAGGTTATAAGAGCTGGAGATACAGCCTTAAAACAGCAACAAGCTTAATGTACTGCGCACCACAAAGTACAACAGACCACACACAGAGTCCCCAAAACCCCCTCAATGTTAGTTTTATTCTTCATATGTCAAGAACTGCCATCTGTCTTAAACTGCATGCATTCACTCATTTAGTAAAATCAAAACTGGGCAGCAACATGGTAGCACAGAGCCCTCCTGTTCATTGCTTTCTATGGCCAATCCCCAAAGACATTTAAACTCAATAGCTAGAAACCTACAAGCCCAGACAAATTAATAAAATACTTGCTATGACTTGACAGTTCTTAGTCACATATGCAAGAAAACACTACTCTTTTCAGCTATAAGGAAAAAGAGCCAAATAAACTACCTTCATCCACCCCAAAAGGGCAGAGACTGCATATATTCCTTCCTCTTAATCTGAATTAATTGACTACAGGTGCCCCTCTGCAGGAGTTGTGCTGGGAAGAATCACTGATTTAAGGGTTTTGACAGGTCCTGTATAGCACCACAGCATTCAAACTCTTCTGTGTCTCAGTGTTAGCAATTTATTCCTCAAAATATTTTCTTCCAGCTGAAGCACTGAAAGACACTCTTTTCATTTTTGAAAGGAAAAATGAGGCAAATATTGGTTTGGGGAAAAAATGCAAGATGAACCAGAGAGGTTATATTTTTAACAGGAATCAGCTTGTGAAATCTTACGTATGTCTTCATGGGGAAACAGTGTGTTAGAGGGATAAGTAAGGCACAGGAAATAGATCCCTCTACATGTATTTCAGTATTATCTACAGTGAATTCACATTTTAGGTTACTACATTCTTTACACAAACTTTTAGGTGTGGAGTGTAAGTTGATATTTGGTTATGGCAATTCAATGGCAAATTGCAATGTTTGAAAGTGACTCAGTGACTTAGGACTTCCCCTGCACATAGTCACTCAGAAGTTCAAGTTCTTTGGAAAGCCCTTTTGATTGTATAAAATATTTATGTTTATATACATCAAAATTTAAATCACATGGAATCAACCACAAAGTTGTAAAAACTGATGCTGCATATTTTTGTAACTGCCCTTCAGAAAACAGTAGAAGCAGTGCAGTATCAATACACTATTTCTTACACTGCAAGGAGAGAAGAAACCATTAAAACAGGTACATTCATTTCTAGTCTGCAAACAGACATCTAACCTTAATACAGATACAATTTTTAATTGAAATATTAATAAAACTCAGAATTAACCTTAGGACTGTCTAGTTCATACATATAACATATTTAGTTTAGTCACTGTTTGGAGTTTCAGACTGCACTTCTGCTGACAGTCTAGAGAGCTCTAGAGATTTGCGTCTGTCAAGGCACCCCCTTCTGTACAAAATTTACTCCACTTAATTTAAAACAGCCGGAGATTAGAAAAGAAGAAATTATCACTCATAACCGTGGCTGGCAGAGAACAGATTGGGGTGACATGGCCAGATGTTTATGCTGCTTCAAGATGAAGACAATATTTTTCCTGACTGCAGCTCAAGAACCAGTTCAAATCTAAAGAAGTGAAAAAATTATGCAAGTGAAACCAGTGCAAGCATTACTCCATAACCCTCAAAGCTCTGGTCCATTGTTCCCAGATATCATTTAAATATAGAAAAGCCAAAAAATGGAAAACAGGAAAACAAAAGAAAGAAAAAAATGAAAAAACAAAAAAACACCAAACAACAACCAAACACCAGACCACATCTCAATGGTTTGTAGCTTCTACAGTTGTCCACACCAAAGCACGTGATGAATTCCCTAGTCATTTATTTTGAATACGTTCAAGTGATTCACCTCAGTCTGTTTTGCAGCAAAAGCCCTCCCTAAGACAATTAAAGCAGAGTGGCAAATACAAACAGAATATAGAGATTTGGTCATTTCTTAGCCCTTAAGCTCTCATCCAGTCTACAAACACTTCCTATATTTTTGAAGAACTATTCTCAAATCTCATCTGTAGTATAGGAATATAGTAATATAGAAACCATGACAGAGAACTTTTGAACTTTGAAAATAGACTTGAGAAAATATCGTAAGAAAACTTTCAAACTGATAATACTCAAAATGTATTGTGAAAAGCCAAGAAATTGCATGGTGAGTTTCAGGAGAAAATCTGCTGTATATAGTCTGATAAGAGAAACCTGTAAAGCTAACCTTAAAAAAAAAATTACCAATTTTCCCATGTCATGATGCCATAGTACAACACAAATGTAATAGAATAATAAAACAATCCCAGTCGCTCTAAAACAGGCTCCAAAATCTTTCTGTTACAAACCCCTGACTAAGCCAAATAGAATAATTCATTATTTAAAAGGAAAAGTAATAAGTTGGATTTTATACCAGGAGAGCAACCTAATCAAGGTGGTGTTGGATGCTGATAATGAGACTTTACTGAGAAATCTGGAGATTGGTTTATTACCTTCTTATATGTTATTTCAGTTCAGAGCCTATTTATAAATGCAGGCACATTCTCTGCTAGGTCATTCCAATTACTTGATATACAATTCAGCTCCTGAATCAATTCTATCAAGTCGAAGATGATGCACTTGACAAGATCCTATTTGCTGAACAATGGTGGATAGAAGCTTCCTTAATAAAAGAACTAAGAAAAAAAACTGTGAGGAAGTAAGACAAAGTGGAAAGTTGTTCTACAAATGCAGGTCTGTTTTCTGCGGCACAATGAGTCACAGCCTAGCATTCATATGGTGGAGTGTTACTTACTTACTTACAGATGGAACTGTCAAAATCAGGATTTCATTTTACAGGATGACAAATGTAGTCCTCATGGGAGAAACTTCTCAGCACAATGAAATCTATTCTCTAATTTCAGCATTTTATAAATAGATCCACAAGTCCAGAAGGCAAAAGATTCACTCTATGTTCATTTCATTTTGCCTCAACCTTCTTCTAACTACTATTTGTTTTATAAGGGTTTCACACCTTATAACCACCTTTGGCAGCCATGACCAAATTGCAAGGGGATAGAGGGTAAAGAGGCAGAAATGCCCCTAACCTAAAATGTTTCTCTCTCCTCCATTAGAGCAGGAATTGAGACAATTGCCAAGATGTGACAGAACCCTTAATGACAGTGGGATATAATTCAGTTTCTTCCTTGGTCACATCCCTTAAAATTACCTGTGGCTATTTCTGGTTATAGCCCAATGTTTGGTTCACTTAACAAACTTGGCAATACTGTTACCACATTTTACTAAGTTTGATGTTCCATTAAAGTTTTTACATTATTACTGCTACCGAAAAGTGGCAGAAACAAACTCCTTAACACCAATTTATAGGTGTTAAAAAAGGCTTTATTCAACACAGTGGACGTTTGGAAGATAGCTCTTCTAATTGAAAGTGCCAAATGACAGATAGACAGGGCTTTTAATCACACATAGAGTTTAAACATTCATTAGTCTCATTTACTTAATACATATTCATTAGTTTGCTTTGCATAGTCACACCCTTATTGGAAAGCCTTTTTTTGGTCCTTCTGGGTCTTCTTCTTCTTCTTGACCTCAGTTCTTGAGCAGTGACAGCATCATAGAGTTTCAGCACCAAAATCTGTAATGTTTGTTCTTTATCTTCTCTGAGTACACAGAGCTTAGTTTACATCCTGTTTGTGTGAGTTACAGCCCTCATTTAATTCTCTAGGACTTCTTTAAGATTATATTACTCCTTATTTGGGCATTCCCAGGTACATGAGTCATGTTTCTATTTCTCCTCTCATTACCTATATGCATGAGTTAAATAACATGATTACATTGGTGTTCTAGTATAATTTATTCCATTTCCCAACCAGGAACAAATTCTGTTTCTTGACACCTCTAAGAACATAGAGAAGTATAGTTTATGAATGCCAGTCAATAAAGAAGCCACTGTAATGCTAACCATTTCAATGGTGAGTCCTTGAATCCTAATACAAAACACTAAATCTGGAAAAGGCTACACATCAGAGGAAGTCAATCTCTGCACTATCTGTACAATAGAAAGTTGTTTCAAACACTCAGTGAGAAATCAAACAATGAAATCTGATGGATTTATACAATTCCGCTTTTCTTACTTATTTCTTGCCACAAGCTACTTCTAATGATTCAACTGCACTAATCTACTTCAGAAGCTACTCTTGACAGTGAGTGAATCGTTCATAGAAGAATCATGGGCAAGGAGGGATAGTTTTTTGTATACTTAGAAACTTGTTCCCACAGAGGTATTTTTTTGGTTTAACATCTAGGGATTCAATCAGTGATCTATGGCAAAGAAATGTAGATTTGATCTTTTCCAGCTAGCATGGCTCCACTGGGGTTGTCAACCCTGTCATATGACAATAAGAAAAACACCACGTATTTCAGCATGAATCACTTTCTTATCACTGAGAAATCTGTTAGCTAAAATCAGCGTTCTCTTCAGAGCTAGTTAGTGCCTTTCTTCTTCAATCCACAGCCTTTGTCCATGACCTGTCTTATAACTCCCCACCTCAGCTGCCTGCTGCAATTTTAAGGAAAACACATATATACAGTTCACAAACTCCAGAGAGAAAGGTAGCCACTTCTTTTGTGAGTCTTCTGTCACAAACATGAAGTTTGAATTTGTGGTTAGGGTTCCATATATAGATGTCCTGCTGCCAGAGGCTTCAGAGGACAGTATAGCCAAAGCATCATGTTTCTTACTTTATTCACCCTCTGATTTCTACACCATGGTGCTTCTGCTCCTGTGCATCTTACCCGTACCTGTGATGGTGAAAAATGAGTATAATATTCAAGATAACTAAAAGGTTGAAAGTCAATGTGATTGTACTGAAATGATTCTAAATTGGGACAATGGAATACAGACTCACTTTTATACCTGTAAAGAACGGTGAAGATTATACTGTGACCAGTGCTTAATGCTGTCTTCATTTGTTCAGCATGAGTTCACTTTTCAGATGGCTCCTCTGTATCTGTGGGAGTGTGTGCAAACTTCAGTACTGGTATTTGTGGCAACAAACAGGTGTTGCTTGTCAAGTTGGTTATAATATCCATAATAACTAGTTTGCACAAACCAGCGTGCTTGTATGAGGTAAACAGATGGCATTGGATGATGATGCGAACATTTTTTACAAGCTTTTACAAATATTGATCCAGGATAGTTAACAGTGTCAAATACAAACATATTTAGCACCTCTCTTCAGTTCTAAATCAAGGTATTGATGCATTTGCTGTTTCTCTACCCATATCCATATGCCTTAAGACATACTATCCCTCTGATACGATGCTTGACTGTACTTGGGCAGTCTTCAGTCCGGAGGGATTTTGTTGTTGATGGTAAGATTACTTCTCCATTAAAGCATTTTGTTTTAATCATGAGATTTCACCGTATTTCAAAATTCTGTCATTGCAGCTTAGATCTTCCAAGTGCACAGTAGGCAATGCTTTCACCTCTGATACAGCTCATGCGCTTGAGAGGAAAGCACATGTGTAAGTGTTTGTTGAATACTGTGAATAAAGCCTCAGTTTTGTCAATGTTGTTCAAATTCCAGGTGCTTACATCTCAGATCAATGTTTCCTGTAAGTCTTGGAGTAAATTAAAATATTGAAAAACTAATTAATTAATTATTTCTCTAGACAGGAAATTATTTCATTTAATTCCCTAAATGAAAGCTGAATATTATTTACTGACCTTCTCTCAGGAAACAAGTCATGGTCATTTACATGCCTTCTGCCCCCTTCATTTGATTTTCTTTGCACAAAAGGGACTAGTGCTCTCTGTTTCATCACCTGTAGGAGCCTCTGTCAGAACCAGCAGTTCAATGTGCAAGGGAATTGTGTACATCACACAAAGTAACCAGCTGACAGATCTAATAGGCTTCACCTCAGTTAATTCTATCTTCCTTCATGTAAGCTAACTTGCTAGCTTTGCTTTACCTTAATAAGGAGAAAGAGGCATTGCTGGATATACAGCTCATGTTATTTTTCTTAGATTTATTTTTTATTAGAAAACGCACTATATTGATTACATTGACTATAAAGGGTGACTAGAACAATTAACTCCTGATGTAGACACGGGGTCTCCAATCAAAAGAGCTTACTATTTAATTTGGAAGTAAGATTCAATCCACTATTGCCAATCCGCAGACTGACAAAGTATCAGAGAGAGACTATCCTTCAGTGCTTATTCCTGACTCTACGTCTTGGTTTGAGCTGGCAAAATGCCAACTGTCCAAGACAGAAAGAATTCCTCCCCCCCAGCCAGCCAAGAGGAGAAAAAGAAGGAGAGGAAAAAAAACTTCCAAATTAGGTTTATGCTGAAACTAACTATATGTATTTATACAGAAAAGAAAAAAATTAAAAGAAAATTACAATATAACACACACACTTACACAAGTTATGTATAACAAGAAATAACCTCCCACTTCCCAGTAAGCACAAATTTTACTATTCTAACTACAAATCATTTCAAAGAAGTTAATTCCCCAGAGACAGACTTAAGCAAAGAGAAGAACTAAGAATAAACATTTTACTTCCCTAAGATATGATGATGAGCCGATGCTGTGGGCCCTGGGCCTCTGGTCCCTCCTGGGACTGCACAGTGTGTTTTGCTGGGACCACAGCTGGGAAGCAACTGACCAAGCCACACCCACACACTGGATTTTACCCCCTTTTGAGGTGATGTCATATGGTATGGAATACAATATCATTGTTTAGAAGAAGTCAGCTGTTAGCTAGCCCAGCCCAACTCAAGTCACCTGACAATTCCAGGCCTAGTCTGGACTTTAAAACCTAAATTTAGGCCCACCTAGGTGAACCCATAGCACCAAGGCACAGGCTTTGATCTGTTTTGCCCTACAGCCTCATGTAATTGCAGTAGAGGAGCTGAAACAAGCCCTCTCACAGGATCCAATCTGTTATTCAACAGTTCTCAGTGGGTCCATGTTCCTGCCCTACCTCTCCCAAGGGGACAGTGCTACACTTGCCCTTCAAAGGCAGTCTTCTCTCAGAACACAGGTGCTTCCAATTTGGCAGAAGGCTCACCAAAACTGTTGTATGAACGTCTCCCTCCAGAGGGAAATTGTGCACAAAATGTGGATTCCCCAAGGTGTGCTGCCCCACAGTATTGCAAATTTTATACGTACCAAGAGAAATAGGTCAAGAGGTCACTTGACATTTTATAAAGTATGAAGATGACATTCCCCTGGTATTAGAGACTTGCATATTTTTCTCAAAGAAAGGGATGCTCTAAGTCATTCTGCTGCAGTGAAGGTTTTTGGCTTTGGTTTGAAAAAGTAAAATTTCAAAGAACATTTTTCAGCAATAGAACCCACAAGTAGACAAGATAAATTTTGCACTACCAGCCTCCATCATGGCACCTGAAACACAACAACTTAAATCAAGCTGGTTTTCTTCACTCACAAATCAAAATCCCCAGCACCAGCTACAGAAGTTATCAAAAATTCAAAAAGACCAATGCCCTTTCTTTACTCCTTAGACTTCAGCAGAAATAGCATTAGAGTCACAGGCATAGCTCCAATAGGCAGGATAGACCAAAAGAGCCTTAGTCAGATGCTCAGAGGAAGAGATATTAAAAAGCACTTCAAGAAACTGTTTGTCTAAGGTCTTATATATGCTGGCTTTTTATATGATAGTTTAAATTAATTAGTAACTGGGTTAAGGGATAAAAAATCTTTTACAAACCCTTGAGAGACATAGTTAAAAATAGCAATACACTTTATATTGTCGTCCTTAATTATATGATTTTATAATCCCTATCTTCAAACTTAATATTTTATGAATCCTCCATAATATATTGTTTAGTCAGAGTCCACAAGCACAGACAAATAAAATCCCTGAGCATGCAAGATTTTGTGAAAAGGTGTTGTAAATACTGAACTCCACTGGAAAAGTCTTTAAATTGGCACATCTATTTTACTGCTGGGAAGCAATAAAATTGTTGCATACTTTCTGGTATCTAATCTCTTAATCAATATGAATTCCCAGTAACAAGCAATGAATTCCAACCTAATTGAAACAATTAGCCTAACACTGTTGTCAAGAAAATACACTATTATAAATCATGACATATTAAGTATTAATTTCTTAATCTAATTTGAAGTATGACTGCACACAGCCTCTCCATGATACTAACTGTTGATAATACAAATGTTGGCTGTAAGCCTGCAAAGCGATCAGTGTGAGTTTATATTGGCACGTAGGGTCTGCACATTTCTGTTACTTTGTAGAATGTAGCATACAGGGAAAATGGAAATGAAGAAATACTGCAGAGCTGGTTTATGGTTTGCTCTCTCAATCTAAGAATCTTTTCTGCAGAACTCAAGATCACCTTCGTAAAGCCTGAGAAACATGGCTCAGTATAACAAAACAACCTTGAAATAATTCATTACTAAACAACAATTCTTAATTTTTTAAATTAATTGTTATATTCTTAATAATTATTAAGAATTTAATTCTTAAATTCTGAAGCTGGAGTTCTTAAAGTAGAAGACTTAAACAGTTTATTATATTCATTCTTGGATTGTGTGATTAAATGAAATTATTCCTCTTAGGTGAATGATAATAAAACATAATAAGCCATAATAAAACTTCCTCTGAAAAACAGATAGTTTCTAAAAAGCTAATATAAAATAGTAAAGATAAGAAAGTGTCTTGGTTGAGCTGGCAAAATGCCAACTGCCCAAGAACAGAGAAAAAGTGTTCCTCTCCACCCCAACCAGCCAAGAGAAAAGGAAGGAGAGAGAGGGAAAAAAAACCTTCCAAACCAGGTTTATGCTGAAACTAACTATATATTTATACAGAAAAGAGAAAACTAAAAGAAA
>JAOXXN010000471.1:58839270-58866402 GCA_026770055.1 Myrmophylax atrothorax
AGGGAGGGAGGGAGGGAGGGAGGGAGGAATGCAACCTTAATAATTTCTATTTCCAGATAATAACAATACAGTCCCTGGAGGTTTTTAAGCTGATTGGACGTGGCACTGAGTGCCATGATCTAGGAAATGGGCTGAAGTTGTACCAAGGGTTGGACTTGATGATCTCAGAGGTCTTTTCCAACCCAATCAATTCTATGATTCTATGATTTCTATCAAAACCATTTTCTATGACATACTAATAATACAAACTTTCATTTCAGCAAAAATCAGAGTCTCCTTGTATAAATTCAGATCCTTTAGATGTTTCTGAAATACAGGATTCTTTTATTTATATTAGATCTAGATTTATTTAGTCTTAGGCACCCAAGTGTAAATGTAGATCTATATCTCAGTTTGAATATATCTTTCCAGATCACACCAGAAAGCCCTGAAAAGCACTTCACATCTGATGACTGGTTATCTTAATTCAGGAAGCTCTGAGTTCCATATGCTGAGCCTTAGAACACTGAAATAGAGCATCTGTTCTACTGCATCACATTGCACATTTAGATGACTGTCGTCTTCTATGTGGTTCAAAGCAAGTGGGAAACCTACTTCAAAAAAATCAACAGGCACAAAGACTCCAAAACCCTTAAGCTTTTACTCCAAATTAAGTTACAACTCAACCTCTTTCTCAATTTTTCCAAAACAATATGCTACTTTTAATTTTTATTGTTTAATATAATATTTAAACCTCTTGTTCTCCTTATCCTCATCAGTGGTTATCACTGCCATTCAGTTTGGTGATACTCTGCTTAGCTTGTCCCAACTTGCACTTGTATGATCAGGTAAAGGAACAAATTCCTTCATGCCTACTCATTCTGGATACAGACCCATAGAATGAGTCTTGTTTCCATGTCATGATAACAAGAACATGAGTGAAGAATTCCAATATATGAAATTGGCATAATATCACTTTTTTTCTTTTTTTATTTTAATAAAAATAAGGGGGGAAAGTACTAACCATATTTATTTCAAGTTTGCCTTGGTATTCTATTTGAGATGTCAATATATTTCATGTTGATCTTTCATATGTTTCTTATTTTGACCTATGGTTATGCCAAAGTCCAAAATTCAAGTAGTATATGGAAATATTTTTTGTTTTGTGTGATTACAAATGGAGGCAAGCTAGGATGCTTCCTGCTATGTCTCACATTTCAGTCATGGGATAACGGTAATCATCTTAAATGTCTTTATATGACATATGTAAATAGGCAGAGATGAAGGACTAACTACTGAAGTGAAAGATGTTTCTGCTTTAGGCAGAGGGAACTGTAGACATTTATGTTTCCAAAAGCCTGAGCAGTTTCAAAAACTTCAGTTTCACATCAAATATTCATCTACTCAAATTCACAGACTGCTAATTTGGTATTAGAAACAACATAGCAAATATAAGTACCTCATTTTTCTGCTAGCGTTTACGTGATTGTTCCAAAAATTCATAATCTATGTAACAAAATAAGGAAACAACCACAAAACTCTACACTCCAGGAAAACCTAGGGCCACCCAGTTTTGCTTTCAAATTTTATTAGAGTTAAACTCACTTCCTGATCAAAGAAAGGTGCAACAACAGTCCTTAGTCATGCCCAGAAATGCCATGAAAGTTAGAGAATTAATGTACTGGGAAATGTGAGAAACACCTAAATAGTCAGGACTACTGTCAATCATTCATCTGTACCATCACTTGATTGACAGCAGTATAAAATTACCTGTGATAGAAAAATTGAAAATTAGAGTGTTATTCAGCATTCAATAGATTTTTCTAGAAACTTCAATTTTTTTATTAAAAACATACATTGATAAGCAATAATGAGAGGCAAATTCCTTTAAAATGGAATATAACTGAAGATCAGAGTGTAGTAGCAAACACTATGCACCTCTCAGAAAACCAAAAGTGGCAGCTACTGTCCTGTGTATAACTCCACTTCTATTTGATGTATCTAGTTCTCAAAAAGATACACAGGTAAATTATTGCTATTACGGCAACATATACAAATTCTCTTTACTAAAACTAGTGGACTGAAATACAGTGGGAAAATTATCAGTTGATATAGAACTGATCCTAAAGAACAAGGAAGATGTTAACAAAGATAAGACTACAAGATTAGACCAAGAATTAAGAGGGGAAGGGACCACACATTTGTTACATTCTTTGATCATTTTAATATGGAAATGAGAAATATCTACTGACAATTGTTTATTTTAGAAAAGACTAGAATGGTCAAATTAATGTTAGACTTTTAAATATTTTTTGCTAGTAGGAGTTAATCAGGCCCTTTATTTTGTGATATTTGATATATATATTTAGAGAATTATGAGTGTTACTAAGATCAGTTACCTGAATAAGAGACAAATATACAAAGATAACATGAAATTATTCTGGAAAAATGTTATCATAGAACTGTAAATACGGTGTAAAGGAGAGGGGGAAAAGAACAATTTAGGACAACTAGATAGACATAATGATGTAATATTAGTTTGATTTTCAGGCACATATTAATCAAAAAACACAGCCAAAACAACTGCACCAAATCATAGATTCAGAGAAGAGTTGAGGTTGGAAGGGACCTACTGAGATCATCTAAGTTCAACTCTCCTACTCAAATTGCTCTCTGGGAAATCTGCACTAGCGCTTGGTCACCCTCAGAGAAAATAATTGCTTTCTTGTGTTAAGATGGAATTTCTTTTCTTTTTTTTTTTATGATTTTCTTTTACATTTGTCCTTTCAGTAGGCATTACTGAGAAGAATCTGGTTGTCTTTTCTTCATTCTCTCCCATAAGAAGAGAATACACATGGATAAGGTCCCCTCCAGAGTGTTGTTTTCTTCAGGCTGAACAATCACAGCTCTCTCAGCCTCTCCACAAAAGATGCTTCAGTCTCTTAATAGTCATGTGACCCTTTGCCAGACTCACTTCAGTAAGTCCACATGACCAAGTACTGGTGATCCCAGAATGTTTTCCAGAATGTTGTAGAAAAAAAGAAATTATACTAAAACTATGGCAAGCGAGAAGAAAATCTTCAACAGGTTTCTGCTAAGTTCATTTTTTTGTATTTGTATTTTATTCTCTTCCAGATCAATTAAAGACTTTGGAGACACCATAAGCAGAGGGAAACTTCTGGAACATGCAGAAAGAGGACAAATTGAAGAAAACGAAAACCAAATAAATCACATAGATCATGACTTAATTGTTTCCTACAGATGTAAGACCACACTGATACAAAGGAAAGCAGTGCTGCAGAAGCAGTAGCTGTCAGGACAAGGCACCTTGTGAAAAACAGAAAATCAAGCAACTTACAGCAACAATAATCTGTGGACAATCTGTGGGAATATTGATCAAAGTATGTTTAATGGATAATTTGGAGTGAGGATGAACAAGTAAAAAATGGGCTACAAAGCTGTTCAAACCTTACCTAACTACTCATTTTACAGTTTCTGCACATAGTACTTATTTTCTCATTGTTGTGCTCTGGGTTTCATCTGCAACTGAAGTGAGCAGATGTACATGCTAAGGCAACTCATACATGCTCTGGTTCTTTTTTGTGACTATGTTGGATACTATTCTGCTGATAAATGTACCTCTGCCTTATCTTGGCCTTCACACCCTATCACAGTATGGTGACAGACCTACCCAGATGTTTTAGGCAAATGTTGTCCTTAGGCCACTATCTATTGCAGACAACATGCCACGAGCCCTGCTATTCTTCCAGTTATGTTTTATGATTAGTATTTATATTGCCTGGAGGTCTCAAAACTCAATCTCCTCTGACTGCATACCTCTGTAAGCAAGTAAACAACAGAATGGTTGAACTCTCAGCACAATCTATTCTCAATACCTCTCCTCTTGCTCCAGCACAAACTTAAAGTCACAAAGATCTCACATTTTGCAGTATATGAGGTAAAAGCTATGAACCACCACTTCTTACCTAAGACTCATAAAAATTAAACACCTAAAGTTCTTTCCCATTTTTAGTTCAGGGATTTCTTTTCCTGAAATTTTAGATATAATGTCATTATTTTCTTGCTGGGGATAGAGTTCATGAAGGATAAATTGGTATGAATTACATAAATTAGTCCCTTGATTTTTTTGCTGATTCATACCTATTAAAGATCAATGACAAATCTTCTTTCCCTCTCCCACCTGCAATTATTTTAAGTTATACTTTCAGTTACAACCTTTTCTTCCCATTTTTTCTTCTCTTTCTGTCATATACCCACAATACAAATCTTTTGCTCCTCTGTGCATAATTTTGCAAAGAGCAAAACTATGCTCTCAAGCAGTTCATCCACAACTGGTGTTACTACAATTTTTCATCTCATCTGTTTGTTTATTTTCTCACTTGCAGGAATTTTCAATTTTGCAACCAGACACATTGGCACAATTATTTTTACCTTATTTTATGCACCCTGCTGTGCATGTCTACAGGCTCACAGTCAAATGTCTGCTTCCTCAGCAGCTGATAATCTTCTAAGCTCTGTGGGACTTGTTTACTAGTCTGTGCCAAAGGGGCACAGTGTTCTTTGAGTGGGTCTCATAGAGAGGTGTTGAATTTTTTACCAAGAGGAAAATCAATAGTGAGCAAAACCAAGGATGAATTTTCTTTTGCTTAATTAACTCAGAAAACTGTACTTTTTTCAAAAGAGTGGCCCATTTACTCAAGTCTGCAATAGTAAAGACATAAACATACTTATTATTTGGGTTATTTTTTTTTAACTAAAGTATAAACATCCAAAGAGAACCTGAGAAAATTAAAATGGGATTTTGCTTCTTTCTTAAAATATCCATGTTAAAATACTGGTAGACGGTGGACAGCATAGGTACATAAAACCACTAAATAGTCTAGGTAAGAGCTTAATCATAATCATTCCAGACTTGCAGTTGCTCTATATCCAGTACCTGATTTGAAATCACACCATCACTTTTTTTTTTAACCAATGACTTATCCTGTGACATAATTAAGATGAAACAAATAGGATTTTCCCCTCTGAACTCTGTTGTGCATGGGAGACATCTTGTCCCACTAGACAACAGAAACTAATCTTATTTCATGCACTTATATGTCCCTTCTTGATTCAGCCTCTCTATGCCTGACAAGTCACTTTACTTCTGCTTTTCCTGGGAAACACTAATAATAATACTGACCTCCACTGCAAATTGCTTTGAGATTTAATGATAGAGGCAAAATAGAAAAGACAGGAATTATCTCAATAAGATGATAATCATTTAATTGTTCACACATCAGTAAAACTTAAATCAAAATGTAGTACAATAATCTTAAAACAGTATGAAAATTCAGCTTGTGAAAACTGCTCTGCTGTGCACTTGCTGAAGAGTATACAATCGTTCCCAACATTCATTTTTCAAGAAGAAATTATTACTTGCCACCTAAAGGTGTAGCAATTATCATCAATGTCACTGATAAGCAATGTTATAATAGATAATTGAAATCCATGTTCTGTGAAATTAGAGAGTGTGTTTTAATATATTTGGTTGTTTTCAGCATGGTCAGATTCTTCTTTCTTGCCAAGTGGAAAAGCTATTAGCTACTTCTGTTAAACTATCAACTGACAGGATAAGCTCCATGCAAAATTTAACACAAACAAGTATCAGCAAAAGATAGAGCTGTAACAGCATCCCTCTGAGGTGCATTCCCTCATGGGAGTATATAGAGAAATGACCTGCTTCACCTTTATCACCCAAAAATTCCCAGTCTCAGAAGATTTTTCTAGAGTCTTGCTATGACAGTCTTACTAAACATAATCCTTGGAAAATCTATTTTGGGCATTATCCCTTCCACAGCTTGCATAAATTGAGATAGAAAGATTAAAAATTATGCATGCTAAATAACTGGAGCCAGCATCAGATTCTCAGGTTCTTGCTAATGTCATAACAGTTACAGTAGGTGGGACTCTCATACCAAAATACCAGGATATCCTTTCCCTCCCAAACAAAAACATAAACAAGCCACTCATTGACAAACACCTATTCAGCCTAGTGCCTTTGGTGAGTACAATTTCAGAAATAAGGTGTAACATAGCGATTTGGTTGAAATGCACACATTTTCTGATTAAGAGAAACATTTTCTGTATAGTTCTTGTCATTGCTATTTGTCTACCTAGTCCAATGCTGAAATAAAATTAGGTGGTCATGGTTAGAACAACTGTATGACATATAGCTGTAAGTTTATCTTGACAATGTAACAGCACACAAGAAACTGATACAGCTCTCAAAGGAACAGAACATTTTTTCTTACATTTAACCAATGTTTTCCATACTAGTAGGAATCTGAGAAAGTTTTTAAAAATATATGTACCAAAGTTAAATTATGAGTCTGCTTTTCTCCCAGGGCCCTCACAATAACAAAAGCATGGATACCAGGGGGTAAACAGCCAGCCATGGTTTGACATGAAAAATACAATAAATGCATTTTTTTCGAGAAGGATGAAAGAAATCGTGGCTTGAGTACTAGGGCAAAATTCAGGTATCTTACTGAGTTAACTCTCAAATTTTCTGTCATGAATGATAGACACAGCAGATGAAACAAATTGTTAAATAATGGTTGGAAAAACTTTCTAATGTTCAGTGATGATAGCTTTTTCATCTGTACACAACATACAACTCAAGTATTAGAATGAACAAGGTAATACAGGAAGCTACAACAGAAGTGACAGATATGGTCATTAGTTTAGAAATTGGGTAAGTTGTCTTCTGCAGAATGAATGTCTGAGAGTTCACAGAAATATACAAAGTAAAACAAACATCTATAATAGAAGAAAGAATGAGTCAAGAGGAATTCACTAATTAATTTTCAAAATATTTTTGTTGTTCTTTTCCATTTGACATATTCACTGGCTTTTTAAAGTATTAATCCTATCATTGGATAGTATTGGTAAAAAACTGTATACTTTGGTTTGATCTGAATATATTGCCATTAAGATGTAGTAGTCTAATGAAATAAGAATAAATAATATTTTCAATGTTAAAGCATCTCTCATATGTAATGTTGCTATATTACAATACATTTTGTAAGTTCTCTATGTATCTACATAAAGTAGACACTTACATGGAATGCAGATAGATTTGTTTAATATTGAAAATTACTAATTATTCTGTAGCTTCAAAAGTTGGGTCATATGGGAGATATTCAGATGTTTTCCTTTAGGGAATCTATATTTCAGAAGGAAGATAGAAATACAATTGAGGGCACACTCTAATCTAATATACAAGACTTTCACAACTCATTAAATTAAGCAATGGCTCCAGGAAAGCTGAACACAATTCACTGGCTCACAAAAACATTTTAGTGATGGGGAAATTTGGCATGTACAACACAGATACAATGCAATGGCCTTCACATTTCTGAAGAGAATGGCCATACTTATTACTGGTGATTGCAAACTCAAAGAAAACATTAGGTGAAATCTTCAGTGGGTTCTGATGGGCAGATCGTCTAAGCCCTTCAGAGAGGAATTTCTGGAACACTACTTATAGTATGATTCTTAAGGTTATGATGAAAATCACCAACACACCATTTCTATCTTTAAAAAGGACACACACACCTACACCACTCATTCACAGCAATTGTGAACAATTATTGCTAGAATGATCAGGGGTTTAGCTTAATTTTTCCTTCTTTGTTCTTCAAGTCCAGATTAATTAGGGGAAAAGAAAATCTCCAATACCATGTTTAAAACTTGTAAGCAAAATAGTTACTGTTTTTCTCTCTTGACATGTTTGCCATAAAATGTCAGCATATTTTTTGCAATTCTACTACAAATAACTAAATTTAAAAAAAAAAAAAAAAAAGCAGTAGGCCAGTGTTTTGTGCCAAGACAGCACATGCATGTCTCTAAAAAGCTAAATGAGTTTAGGTAAATTCTTTTTCATTTCTTAACTGGAACCTTTTCCTACTGTGTTTGAATCAAATGCATTAATGCACTGAGGCCCAGAGAATTGTATGTCTCTGACTGGAAACTTCTGTTACATCCTGTTTAATGGATCTTTGAGGGTGGGATGCCAATTGCAAAGGCACTTTACTGTGAAGCAGGACATGTAACTTACAGGCAGTTCCCTTCCCAATACAAAAGACAGGATTTCACTTTTGTCTCTGGTGCACTTGTAAATTAGGATGGGTGAATTTTCTCAGCATTGCTAACTTTCTTAGCTGATTTCAGATCCAAACACCGCTCCACATACCTGCTCAGTTCATTTGCAAGGGTGTGAATTTGGAAATAAAGCACATTAGAAACCTCTGTCTCAAGATCAAACAGTTCTGCATATTGAATGTTATTAAACCCAAAGAGTTCCTTTAACCGAAGGGAAATGAAATGAAACTCCCACATTCTATGTTGGATGTTATCACCAATCCCTGATCTTTACAGTATTGGGAATGGAAAAACCGACACTCAGAGTACCAGGTGCTTCCCAGTCAAATAAGTATAGGCATAACTCAGTCAGCATTTCCAGTCTGACTGGCCAGCACCATGGTCTCAAATATCAGCCATGGACCAGGGTTCTTTTTCAGCTCATAAAATTCTGCAGTGCATTTGGTTTAGATCCTGTAATCAATGCCCACAGAGCCTGAGGCCACACTCACAATTTCATCCTCTTCATCAAAATATCACGTAGTGTTTAGTAGCTACTCCTTGGCTTTCTGAATTTCTCATTATACCTTCTTTTAATTAGACTAAAAAACCAGAGAGCATGAATCTAGACATGCTAAGCCAGGCTTAACCAAGGAATATGGTGCATCCCTACCTTTTAAAAGCATTGCAGAATTAGGGTGATAATTTGTTCTCCCATTGAGAAAAGAAGCCCTTTCTTTCTGCTATGCAGGCAATCTGAACATTTACAGCAGCTCGAGCTACTGCTGAGAAGACAATCCACTGTTATGAGGTGCTGAACCAGCAATTCTAAAGCAGTAAAAGACGATGCTCCTAAACCGCTGTATTCTTTCCCAGTTACAAGTCCTCCAGGATTTGTCACAAACCTCCTATGGAATACATGATAGCAGATTTACCTGGGTAAGCTTAGACACATACTGAGCACTTAGCACAAAATGCAGGTCAGGCTGAAACCAGTGGATCCCACGTGTCACAGCCACCTTCCACCATTTCCCCTTCAGTTTAGAAAAAAAGTGAGCTGCTGATCATTAACAGCCACTGAAGTCATCATGTTATTTTTCTTCACTATTTTATCACTGGTATCCTAGCCTGATTCTAGACAGGTTATTGTATGCTACCCATCTAATGCTCCTTGTTATCCTTAAATCCCATTCTAAACTGATAGATATTTGTAAACAAGTTTTCATTTTCCTACTTTAAACTGACCAAAGTATTTGCTGCAATTATTTGATTTATTTGCAATTTTTGTACTAAAACTGTTCCAGTTAGTGATGGTATTCTTTCCTAGTAGTCACTCTATCCACCAACATTTGTAAAAGCTAGAATCAACATATTACACATCCACACTTATTTTAAGTAAAGAAACAGCTTTCTAAAAAATCTGCCCAAAATGAAAGTGCATTAAATGATATTGTGAAGCAAAGACCCGTGATACTAATTGGACAATGTAATCATAATCTTATAGGATTTGATATTGATGATTCAGGATAAGGGAAACCACATGAAGTACTTTCATAAAACTGTAAGAATTATAACTGAAGGTAATCAAAACAATATCTGAAACTGGAAATAGTCTTGAGATCATCTCTTTTTTTTCCATAAATATATATGAACTTATTGAAGAAAGGAAGTGCTTGGTTGTTTTATCTCATTGTCTTCTTATCACCTGTCACAAATGATAAGTGCTCTACACTCTAACCATATTACCCCTTTGCTCTCAATCTGTGACCTTTCAATACAACAGGATTCTATTTTCAGCAAAACACATTGAAACTAAGCAGTGGATGGATATACATTATTTGTACACCATCAACTCGGATGCTAAAAGCCAGCCTTCAAAAATTTAGCATCAACACCTGCCCAAGTTCCATAGCCTGCTTTACCATCTGATATGTTCTGAGAAAGAAAGTGTTTGATACTTAGTTCAGAACGTCCGTGGATAAAATAATGCATCTTTACTACAGACAATTCTCCTGGAACTATTGTATTTTTACCAGAAATAAAGGAAAACAAATGATAGAACTAAAACAATGGCAATTGCATAACTCTCTATGACCACAGATTTTTATCATAAATACAAATAAAGTCATACTTTTAAATGGCTCCCAAACCCTCAAAGCTTTAACTCTGAAAGCTCTCATTTTCCTTCCACAACTCAGTCTCCTCAAATCGCCGCATTCTGTCCTTCAAATGTGTCTGTCTTGCCAATGGTTTGTCTTCTAAGGAGACAGGTATTCAGCTTTATATGCCTTTTAACAAGTGGGCCCAGTCTACAAGGCAATTTCTTTGAAACATCAAGGAGGATTCATAGTTCCTTACAACCTTTTCAGTCTGGAGGATTCAGCAAGCTTTAATCCCTGAGTTCACATTTTAGGAATAAAATATAATCTAATGGAAATTTATGGTCCACAGATACTTTCACCAGATCAGCACCCGCATGATTTAAAGCACTGTATCGGGGAGTGTTTCTTTAAATTTCATCAAGAGGGAATTAAAGTGATGGAGTATCTTTCAGCTCCAACCATATAATCAAAACAAAAATGGTTATCCACTAAATCTATTTTCTGATGTGACTAATGGGACTCATTGATCTAGTAAGTTAATTACAGCTTTGATTTGACCATATTTTTCCTCTATTTGTAATAGATGTAATAAAAAATTATAAATTATACATAAGAATAACTTTTCATTAGACATTTGATCAAGCAATGTAAAAAAATAAAAGTACACAAATGGAAAAGGGAGTGGATCCCCAATCATCCGCACCACGTCACTGTTAGACACCATTGGCTTTGCTTTGGCTCACTCCAACTAGATCTTTTCAAGACAGCTCTTCTATAGAGGAGACAAGCCCTAAGAATACTCAGGCATGATCCCGTCATTTGTGTTTATACTGAGTACTAACAGCCTCCTCTTGGTCCTCCTTCACTTAGGAGTATGGACATAGCCAAAAGCAGGCACAAGCCGTGACAGCTTCAGAGATTTCAGGAAAGAAATTTATAGCCTCACAAAACTCTACTTCCTAATGAAATTCAATCCTTTCATGTCATTGTATAGGACTACATCATAGACAAATATGATAATTAAAAAGCTGAAACTATATTCAGTCCAGCATTTTAGTAAGTTGTGTTAAACAAGTTTATGAGTCTTTCTGAGAAGAGAATAAGAACATAGTCTGAGTACAGTCGTGTAACATGAAGGGTTTAAACAGCTGTAGAAGGTCATTTAGATCTGAGATACTTCCATGTAAAGGGACAACTGAAATTATGAGGAGTCATGATGTAAATTGTCCATATGGAATGTACAGTGCTCAGTAATAGAAATAGAGACCTTTTAAAACTGACAGAGTGAATTTGAGAATCCATGGCACTGTCACTTCCCTAAAACTGTAAGTCTTACATGAAGGAAATGGATGTAACAGGATATTCCACCACTTTAACCGAACAGCATTCTTCACCTAGCAGGTTTCTGATTTCAGTAAACAGCAAGTCTCTTCCTGGATTTTACCTTTCATGTGCTACAATGAAAACTTAGATGAAGATCCCAGGCTGTCAAGAACAGGTAACATTAGCGACAGGAACCAGATTCCTCTAATCCAGATACTGTTTTCAGTACTGGAGCAGAAAAGCCATTCAACTCCTATTAGCCTAAGACTTTTGAGCAACACTTGAACAAAACCACTGCTAGCTTTATTGTTGCTTAAAAAGTGACATTTACTTTGAAATTTGCATTGTTCCCCCTTTTGCCTCTGCATCCATTTCTCTCCATCACTTATGCATGCCTTTCATGACATCCCTTATTCTAATGAGTGAATTGTAACACAGTTATGTTTCAGTATATACATGATCACACCATCTTCTAGTGGCTCAGTACCTGTACCAAATACAGGATTATGACAAATCCTACAACTTTACTGGCATAGTAGTTGCACTGAGTGTATTAGTTATTAATGTGGGTAACATAGCTGTGAGCTGTGACACATTCAGTACAACTCCAACTGCTAATGTTACCATATATAAATCCTTAAAATTATCAGGACTATATACTACATCCTAACATTTTTACCTTATGAGTGTCCCAGAGAGTTAACAGGAGGCCTTTAAAAATCCTGAATCCCATACATTCCTCCATTCTACCTTTTTAAATTAGAGAATCCCAGAAACATTTGTGTCATACTTAGTCTGGACAAGGTGTGGCAGGGTAGTCCTACCTTGATACACATACTATGCACGCCATCATGCAAACTATCACGCAAGTTCAAGTGATGGTGCCAGGATGATGTCTTGGTGTTAAATTATGCTAAAACCATCCTGGTTCACCAGACTTTGAATCCATATCCTGTTTTTGGAAGAGGGATTTACAGATAAGCTAGTCTGCAGGCTGGTAAATCTGTGAGTACCAGTCCATCACTTTATAAGTATAAAAGCCCAGTTTAACTTCCATATGGCAGATCCTTCCATGAAGTGTGGAGCTTCTCCTCTGAAGCAGGGATGCCTCTTCGTGGTTAATCCCCAGGGGCCAAGAGAAAGAGACCTACCTGCTATCTTGTATGGTGAGTTATATCAATCTCTACTTAATGATTGTTTCTTTTGCTAGCTTTGATACAATTACTTTAATATAATTGCCTTGTTACAGTGCACTATCTTATGTGGTTATATAATAACCTTCTAGTGGATTTTTGGCTTTTACACTGTGTAGTAATTAATCCTGATTAAGATTTTGCATCTGCTCACCTGCTCATTATTTTGCCATAATAAATAATTCATTTTATACAAATATATCCATTTTGACATCATTAAAATCTGCAGGACAAAATGATTTAATCACATCTCTGTAATTCCTTAAATCTAAAACCATTGACACAGTCCAAGCTAAGCCTGGGTTCAGCCACACCTAAACCTTTCTCTGAGAAGGAGTTTAGACAGCAAGGGAGTTCTTTCTGCACCTCTTGACTCAACAGCAAACGCTTTTTAATAACTGTCTAAGCCTTCCACTGTCCCATGACAACTGGCTATTTCAGATAAAAGTCTTACCCACATTTTCAGTCTAGGCCCTTCTTTCTTCAGCATGGCCAGGCCCGGTTAGTACTTGGATGGGAGACCTCCTGGGAATACCAGGGGCTGTAGGTTCTAGTCCCGAGGACTTCACTGTCACTGTCCAAGCTTGCTCGGCCATGGCAAATGAACCGTGCAGGTTGAGGTCTTCCCAAATCTCTGTTCACAAAGCCTAGCCATATATACATACTTTACATATAAAGTATGGATTGGATGGATAGATTAGACAATATATAGGCAAATCAAGAAAGGGGAATACAAAGCAAGAAAAGAACATCATAATCAAGTGGTACTGTAACATACCTACTATTACTGGATGCATTTTCCACCTTATCTTTACTGGAGTTCATGAAATGTAAATGCAACAAATAACTATTTCACACATTAAAGATTTTTCTGGCTCCATTTCATCAATTTATGCTACAGGTCCATTGTCCTCTCTAAGGATATGTGAAGAAATTATGCCCTTCAACAACTATTATCTCCAAACTAAAGGTAGAATTAGTCTTAAGACAGCAGAAAGCAGATATCTTTTCACAGTGCTATCTAAAAAATCACATTCTTTTTTATTATTGTTTTTAACAGGTGTATCGCACATCAAGAGCTTTGAAGGGAGAGAAAAAATAAACAAAAAATAAAATGGGTAAATGGAGTGAATAAAACAACACAAATGAACATTGAATAAAACATAGAATGAAAAAAAAAATAGAAGTAATAAAATCAGCTTTAAAACTAGCTCTTAAAACTCTCAGGTGCTAAATCCAGAACTCCCACAGAAGAGATATAAAACCTTTTGTGGTCATACAAATTATCAATAAATTCATGATGTTGATGAAACTTCCATTGCAGAATTGGCTATTGCAACCAGAAGTGTTAATACCTGATACAAGCTGGGAAACAAAAGCTGCCAAAGATCTCAGGCTAACAAAGAACTTCACTTATAATCATAAATTTAGATACACTGATAAAGAATAGTGCATTGCAGATAAAACACACAAACTTTACATAAAAAAGCAGTATGAAATCTGAGCATCTGGATAATAAACAAGAAAGAAATGTTTGTACTCCAAGCTCCAAATGTTAACTTGAATATCACTAATGAGTCACTATTTCACTGGAAAGGCAGCTGACTTACTATATAATGCTCAGCTACATAAAACAAACACACATTTTAAATTTTAATGACTTTAAATTATTTCATGATTTAATACAAAACTATTGGTCTATTTTGAATCAAAACGCCTTTCGAACTTTGCCCATGTAAAGCCTTAAATCCTTTGTTATTTCTGATTCTCCTTCTTAACAGTTTCTATTATCTTATTTCCTCTTCACATGATTAAAGCTAAACTGGGTCTGTATGATCTGTGACTTTCACTTATGCTTTGCTAAGCTTTTACCTATATGTATGAAAGCTTTTTTTAAGGACTATCAAGTGAATTAAAGCTTGATGACAGACCTCAGAAATAAGTTCAAGAGACTGGAAATAAGGTCACCTGTGAATGTGTTTAAAAATGCTGCTATGGAGAATGAAGAGCTCTTGAGATTGACAGGAAGGGTAAAGAGCAGCCTCAAAGCTGCTTTGCATGCATGGGTTATACAACTCAGATACTAATAGCAACTCCAAGAGTTAAGGAACTTTCTATCCTTTTCTGGATGAATAAAGAGAAAGACAACTTCACTGGCACAAGATTTCCACTCAGATTTCCTTTAAAGACACTTTGTGAACCACCACAACTTAGCATGAGCTCAGTTAGGGGTTAAACTCACTTAGACAATAACAACCTCCATCTTAAAACAGGAATTTAACTCTGGCAATGAAAATTTTGCTCAAGAATCTCAGATATGTTAGTTTTCTGCTCAAATGTCATATGATTTCCTAGAAGAATGCAATGCAAAGAAAATCTTTGTTAGAGGATAACAGCACAAACAAGCTTTCCTCCTCAGCTACCATAATTTTGAAATCACTAAATCTAAAGGAGATGCAGGAAGTATGAGGCCATGGCCTGACACCATTTACTGAGGTAATTTTCCTTGTGGCCATATCCAAATTGTACAGTTGTCATACTTGTCGAAAACAAATTGTAAGTGGGTTTCACGGGACAAGAGAGAGAAAGTGATAATGGATAGTTTGTCCCTTGTAGATGTGTGTGTCTAGGTGAAGAATCAACTAACATCTTCCTGACAATGCTGTTATGCTCCCTTTTTCTTCTGTTACAGAACTGTCACACTCTATACCCTATGTGTATGCTATTTCTTTTCCTTCTCTACACTCTTCCTTCCCACTAGTTCAGTCTCTCTACTTCAATTTTCAACTTGCACGACTGACAAGCCAAGCAACCAAAGTAAAAACCTCCACACTGGTGCAGAAGAAAGATGTCTATTCACAGCATTCTGCCCATCCCATAATTACTAATACTAACAGAACATCTTAAGCCCTGAAGCATAATATTGAATACTTTTTTTTTCAAAATAAGTGTTATAATACTCTTTTATAGTTAGGGTATTCCTTCTGCCTGCCAATATGTCCCTTCCTTTTAAAAAAAAAATTATTAGTATCTTGATGTGTGATACTGAATTTGAGTCTTATATACATGAAGGAAAAGGGTGGGGAAGGGGGGCAATTTAATCATTTTACACAGAAAAATCTTTTGATTTATTTCAATCTCAGTTTGCTCCAGTGTTGTCCTGTTTGCCCTATCAATATGCCAGATTTCATGAAGTCCATTCATGCTCCACTGTAATTTTTAGTTAAACACTATTACGGCACTGATATTTAGAATTTTCAATGTAGTTAAAGGTGAAGATTTGGATTTGAAGTATCCTCAGATGTTTAAGCAGAAATGTTAAGGCATCAAAGGGTGGTTGAATCTCAATTTTTGGATTACTGGTCTCCCTCTGAACTTTTGACATCTGGCATTTCACTTGAGGCCCTAAAGAACATGCTTCCTAAGTGATATTGCTGGGGAAAACATGACACCAGCTAATTAGCACTAACAGCTGAAGTGTTGATTTCTCACTAGAAGTGAAACCTGCTATAAGAAGAAAAAGAAAATAATTGCTAAGTGTAAATGGTGATTACCATTTATAAATTTATTTTCATGGTACACACAAAAATATGAAAGGAGGTTTGCATAGACAGCCTTTATGAAAATATCTCTACCTGTACTATGGGGGAGGGAGGAAACAGGAGGTAGCAGATGGAGTAGCGACATGGACGCGACATGGACTCTTCACCTTCTTTGCTTTCAACTCAGTGCTGTCAGCAGTTCCATAGTCCAAATCAGAAGGCATGGGAGGTACAGGCTACACAATAGCCCAGAAAAAGATATGATTTTCTAATAACAAGAACCCAGTCAACCTCTATAATGGAATGGATTTGACTGTGTTTTCAGTGCAATGGTTGGAATAGCAGCCACAAAGGAAGTTGTTACACCATTACCAGATAAGCCCTGCTGATGGACGCTGTATTGATGCCTGCGAGATGCTCACCATGTAATCCTCACTGGGTTGCCTTCCAGAGTAAAAAAATTTAAAAAGCCTTCAATTGTTGTAGTCTAATGCTTCACTAGATATCTATATTTTGGAGAACAAAGGACTGGGGAAATACATCCCTTTCTTATTCTAAATTAGCCATGTACGTCTTCTGTAGTCAATGAAGAGAGATGGATACCAAAAAAATTCATCTCATCTATCTTAAGATGCAATGAAAAGCTATCAGGAGATAGCTATTTCTCCCTACTGACTAACGAGTGAGCCTTGATGAGTACCTTAGATTAGAGATGTACCTTTGTTGATGGCTGAGATAAAGTAAGATGAATCTAGGCAAAAATTACTAGAACTTCTAGAAACCCATTTATTTTTCTTTCATCTCAGGTCACCTGCAATCACTTGGAACAGTAAAGATGAGTACATTCTCTCTGCTCATTAATTTTAATTCAATAACATTCCTTATATAGCATAATATAAATTTCTTGAAAGATGCCATATTCTGTTCAACTCCAATAAATTTCTACTAACCCTTCACTCTGTTTAATTTTTGAAATTGATTAGTTTAACCCTGCATCATATATTATGCAGTATTTCACTTTATTTTAATACTCTGAACAGTGGTCTGTGAGATGTAAAATCTCTGTTCACTAATTTTCTGTCACTTTTCTATTTTATCTTTTTACTGTTAATGGCTGTTTAAAAGACTAATCTATAGGCACTATCATATTTTAGAGCTAGCATTAAGTAATTAGTAAAAAAAAATGTTATTTCAGTTCAACAGAAAGACTTTAGGAACTTGCTGCTCTTTGCTGGAATAACTTTCAGGTTTAGTTTAGTTTATATCCTGCCTGGGCCTGTGCTTCTTGCTTTGACCTAAGAAGATGTAAAAATCTCCGCTCTAACTTGCAGAAAGTAACTTTATATTCAAAGGCACATGCATAGGAATCACTCCATGTTCTTTCTGCTTAGTTATCTCTCTTTCCCTCTCCAGAGCAAATGCAAAGGAGAGGTGAAGAATGAGTTGGACTTTGGTTGTACCCTTAGCAGAGCATTCTGCACAACTGAACCATTGTCAGCCAGAAGCTGGCAGTCCCTGGAATCCCTGGAACTGGACAGAATTTGGATCAATGGTACTTCAGACCACACAGAACAGGTAATAGTAAGGTCAGAAAACTCAGGAATATTCTGCAGGCTTGCTTACTTATGGCAGTATTTGGAAATCCCAAATTCTTACTAAATTTTATACAGCTTATTCATCTCCGGGCGGGGAAAAATGTAAATAATGGTCTGTTCATGGAATCTGGAATTATCATCAGCATCCTTCTACTTAGGGAACACACAGTGCCACCTAGGTAATGACATAGTGGTAATAAATAGTATAAAACCAGGCAAACTGAAACAACTTCTCATCCAGAGAAGGGCAACAAAGCTGGTGAAGGGACTGGAGCTTCTTTTGTGAGGAGCAGCTGAGGGACTGGAGTTGTTTAGCCTGGTGAAAAGGAAGCTCAAGGGGCACCTTATTGCTCTCTTGAACTGCCTGAAAGGAGGTTCTAGCCCGGTGTGGATCTGCCTCCTTCCCTAGGTAGCAAGTGACAGAACAAGAGGAAATGGCCCCAGGTTGCACCAGATGAGGTTTAGATTGGATATTAAGAAATATTTTTTCACCAAACAGGTTTTCAAGCACCAGAACAGGCTGCCCAAGGAAGTGATGGAGTTACCATTCCTGGAACTGTTCAAAAAACACATAGTTGTGTCACTTGGGGACATGGTTTAGTGGGGAACACAATAGTGCTGCGTTAAAGGTTGTACTCTATGATGTTAGAGGTCTTTTCTAACCTTAAAAATTCCATGATTCTATGAACAGTTTGTCACATGTTTTGAAAATAATTTGTTTAAACTCCTCTTTGAGTACAAAGAAAAGGAGGTTATTTCTCGGCTGACAAGCCACAGTTTGCTGTTCTCCCAAGCACAGTCAGTGGCAACTGCAATGCACAGAGGAGGGCAGGGCATGAACTAGTTTGCCTAATGACACTCTGCTATCTTCCCCCCTCATACTACTTTAGTCAGGACTAGACTTAGTTAGGACTACTTTCATGCCTTTTTGCCACATGAATACTGGCTCTCCACATACTGAGAGCTGCAGTGGGATCCTCTCCCTTCAGGGTGGCCTGAGATGGGGGTGGTATTTGGGAGCTGTTGAGCCCTGGGCTGAGAGCCCTGGGAATGGGGTGGCAATTGGCAGGGAGGAGTGCCCTGCTGCTGCTTTCATTGCGGTCAGCACGCACAGTGAGTGCAGCACCTGGGGACTGAACAGGATGTGGGTCAGAGCAACCCAATCAGCCTGGATCTAGCTGAGCAGGAGTGGGAGTTAAGGTAGCCTCTGGCAGTCCCTTTTCACCCAAACTATGATTCAGTAGCATTATTGACACTGAGTGCTGGCAAACAGTCTGGGTCACTGGTCAGCAATAAAGCAGAAAAAGTGGAGCTAAAGTGTTAACCTGATCTTTGGACACTGGTTCAGAAGCAGCATGTGGCATGAGGTGATGAGGTAATAATATACCCGTGGTAAATGTTAAATTAATAATTAGCTGCCAGTCTCAGAGAGTCTAATTCATGTTAAGCTACTTAAAAGAGTCTCCTTAAGCTTATAGCTGAATGCAGACCACAACAGATAGCTGAGGAGGCAGGAAGTGCTGTTTTGGCTTTATGTTCACTGTGCTTGTCAGCACTTAGTGACACATCTATGTGGGTAGGGCAAGAAAAAGTATACAAGGGTCAGTGGGAATGGGAAAGGTGAAGGACCTATAAAAGAAGAGAGTATTTTATACTTAAAAGTAAAATTCAATGTTTTATAATATATTCAAGTATAAATCTGTTAATAATTTGATTATGGGTGGAACTTCTATTCTGTAAATATGGATCTTTACTTCACTAGTTAAGAATTGAAAGGCATTTCGTAGAATTTAAATGACTGTATTTTTTTCTCTCTACTGTTGAGAGTTTGCAAAAGATATTAGAAAGAAGTGGTCTTTGGAGTAAGGCTCCTCCCATCCACTGTGTGCAAGGGTCTGCTAGAAGCTCTCAGAAGGGTCATCACGTTCCCACTAGCTAGCTCATGCATTTTGGGACTCACCTAGCATGCATACAAACAAATCTGCAAGGCCTTTCACACCAAGCTTAGCTGTTCTCACTGAACCTTACAAACTAGGTCAGATCCTAGATGCTTTCACAGGGAGCTGTCAGATACACAAATGTGAGGTGCATCAGAGGGCAGAGGTTTCTGACTTCCTTTAGGCCACTTCAACAGTTAAAATATGTTAATACTGAAGTTTTGGGTGGTTAACATCTCCCCCATAAGTCTGGCAAATGCTGCACTAACAGCCTCACTATCTCAAGACCACTATTTTCTTTCCTTTTTTTATTTCTGATAGAAAGAAAGCAGTTGCCAATAAGTTTTATAGTATCATGGCTGATTCTACAGTAGTTTTTATCTAGGACTCACCCTTTCCATGTCTCAGCTGACATTACTGATGAAGCAGGTGCACTACATGAGCAAATATGCTTTGGCAAGATAAAGTGTCATTTCAGCTAAAGTTGTGATTCTGCTACAAAATCAACAATCTTAACTCCAGTTTCACTGGGGGTGAAAGTTAACAAGGTTTGTTAAAGCAAAGATAATTTTTGGTCTTCTTAAAGATTGTTGCAGAGGAGAAAAATATAGTACTTCAGTCTGTAGTTTTATCTAAGCAGTAGAATGTCTGCCTTCCTCATTATGGATTTTAGGTGAGGAGGCTTCAGTACTCTGATCTGAATACATTGCTTTACTGTATTATTGTTTTACAAATTCTGTGCAATAGCTGGCTTCACCTTCTAGTTTGGTAACTTCTCAACTGAAGAAAAAGATTAATTCTAAATCTTTTATGCATAGCTCCTGAAACAGAATGTATTTTTCACAAAGGAAACTTACAATACATAACCTAGTGAATGTGTATTTTTTAAGCCCTGGCTCCAGAATGAAAGTTTTATCTGTTCCTTCAGTCCTGCTTCTCAACAATTGGCACATATTTCACAGATTTCCATTAACACTAATTAGAATTCATTTGCTTTGTAGTATGTGACAATGTTGTCACCCCTTTAAATTTTACAGTTTTGCAGAGTTATCAGAATGGAAAATTTGAAACTATGTGACCTCATATATTCAACACTTATTTGATGCCAGCAAATGTCTATTCCAAATGGCATCTGTTTCCCTTTGAGATTAAAAAGGAAGTATCACTTCCAAGAATACTTCTTTATTTACATTTCCCATTTCATCCTTGAATATAAGTCTCAAGAAAACCTATTATAATATAGAAGTAAATGAGATGAAATTTCATAATTCATAATTCTATAATTAAGTCTGAAAATTCTGCATGGTTCCCACTGCTGTATTAACTCAGCTTTGTTTCACTAGAAGTGGATTAAATTATATAAAATCAATAGTCTGCTTCTTATTTTGATATATTTCACAGACAAAACAGGCCAAAAAAAGAGTTTACTATGATTCCATTAAGAAGGTAGTTCCATTCTGATGGTCTGCAATAGCAATTGACTCAGAGCTAAGTCTTTCAGTGCTCAAATCCCCAACCAGTGAAAATGAAGAGTAGGGTGCTCCTGCATGGCTAAAAGACAATTTCAAATATTTTGAAAATGGAACATGTGAATGAACAAATGATTATTCAGTTGGGACAACATTTAAAAACCTCAAGTGCTCCACACATGCATTAAAAACATGGGTCTTCACAGTCCATTATTTTGTCAAACTAAATTACCTATAAAATGTTTTAATTAATTTACAAAGGCATTGCAATTGCTATTACTTATTTCCTGTAGACATACCCATTTATCCTGCTTGTTTTGAAATCTATGACTAAATAAAAAATATCTTTACTCGTACCTGAATAGCTGAATTTCAGATTCTCTTTGCTCAAGAATGATTCAAGACAATGAAATCCTACTAATAATCAAAATTATCATACAATTAAAAATAAGAAGAAATTCATATACATTTTAGAAAGTGCTGATGTTTCCTCCAAGGGTATACTTATCCCAGGATCTATCTACATAGCTGGTTCAGAAGCTTCTTGGACAGCAATAACTAGTGCAAAGCACAGTGGATAATCGAGGCCCCTCTTTGTAAATAATGAATGTCATCTTACAATTATTTGTAGCTCCATGATAGATCAGCAATGCAATAGGGTGAGTAATGAAGGAAGCAAGCAGATGAAGTGACAGATTTCATGATGATATATAGTAACTAAACCCAGAATATCAAAGGTATCGTGTGGCAGAGCTCAAACTTTTTATTGTCCTGTTTTTGCCAGAAAACCATCCTTAGAACTGAACTGTTCATGTAATAGCATCAGATATTTTAATTCCATTTATCTTGTGAAAATATAGCTTTTAGTTTTCCAGTTTTATCTATTGCAACCTCTTCAGAAGAAAATTCTATTAAGACATCCATCAGGCATTTCTTGTAATGTAGATATAGCACATCTGTATGACTATAATGTAGTCAAAGATTTACTATGTATATGAAGGGTACATTGCTTTAGCCTTTAGTGAACTATAAGAACAGTTATCTATGTGTTTTGGTTCATACATGCCAATAATTTCAGAGACCTCCACAAATAGCACAAGCAGGAAGTGTTTCATTCTTCCCTCATCTCCCACACCTGGTTGCCTTGACAAACAGGTTGATGTTAATCCACTGTTAATTCAGGTCTATTATTGATACAGAGTTCTTACTAAATGTCTCCTACTTAACCATTTTTCAGTTTTGCCACAAGCTATGCTGGAATCATGCTGTCACTTATTTGAATAGGTTCTGTAATTGTGTTTTGGAAAATGAACATTCATTGTTCTATTGTTAAATACAAATAAGAACCACTCTCTTATCAAGCATTAATAAAATAGAATAATTTAGGAACTACATGGCCAGACATGGCATTGGTCTTTGGATTGCTACGGAACTTGTCCAAAAATCCTGTCAGGAAATGTATAAGGGAATTCATGGAAAAATTTCTTCCTGATGAATCTCCAAGGCATTTTAGGAGAGGATACTAGTTAGTGTTTTACATATGAACCTTTCAGTACTTCAAAATGTTTACCAGCAGTGAATTTAAGGCATGGATTTTTCAGGGAGAGAGTTTAATCTCTATCCCCCCAAAACCCCAATATTAAATGCCATATGATAACCTGATCTTAGGCTGACCTATGTGCCCCCTATCCCCATTAACATAGGGCTAGACTATACCTACACCTGAGTCCAAATCAGTTTATTTTATCAGTGATTAAAACTGATGTTTTCAGTAATTTTAATAGCTGTTTACTGTGGCAGTGTTTGTTTTCCACCAACACCTACTTTCTAATGGAAATCATTTAAGCTTTAAGCTTTTTACCATTCTGGTTTTTAGAATATGAAAGCCCTGCCAATTATGAGTTTTCTTAAGACAGATTTTAAAACAGAAAATAGCTAATACCAGAACAATATTTCTTCATAAATAATGGGAAGGTTTTGTCTAAGTCTGCTTTTTTCCTCTACAACTCTAGTCCATCACCTTTGGCAAATATCACCAAAATTGAAACAGCAGAAAGAGTCCTGCACAGGTGGAGTCAGGGGTGTGTACTCTAGGAACTCAGTCTTCTAATGGTAAAGGCAGTGATGAAGTAGCAATTACAGTTTCTGAAAAACTGGAACCAACTGCCACTACTATAAGGCACATTATCTGAAGAAAAATGATGGTAGGAAGCAATGTCCTCATGAGAACATTGTGTCACTAGGGTGTAAGAAGCATGAAAGTCCTTTTCTTCCCAGATATGAAAGTCGAAGTGAAAAAACAACTTGCAGAAATTTCATAATCTTCTAATCAGTCAGATCAAGAGAAGGGTTTTCCTTCTGGATTTATGATTTCCAGATGTTTCAGGATTATAATGCCAGCCTAAATTCTGATTTGACATCAAAAAGAGAAAAAAGGATGAATAACAAGTTTCAAAGGAACGCAAAGGAAAAAACATGTTTGTTGGAAACTTCATACATTTTTAAAAGCAATTATTGCTGTTAAATGTCACACAGATTTCTCTGCAAAAGTGACTTCTCCCAAAGCACTGATACTTCACACTCACAGCAAACCACTCAGCTATTTTATGTCTTTATTTACCCAGCTATAATGCTCGGAAGGATAGGAGGTTTTCCAACCTCACACCCTTCAGCTTCAGACTGAGCAATTTTTTAAGTTGTTTACTCACAATTACTACAAGTTTACACAGTTTTGGTCCTTTACAAAGTTATATCTGGGCAATAAGAAGAAAAGTTTCTTCATTTTCTTTGGCCCAGCATGTACACTCTGAGTCAAGGAAACCTGGAAAAGGGAGAAGGTTACTCCTTCCTCGAGGGCAGCTGAGGGGAAGACAGTGGGAAGAAAGTGGTACACAGCACCCTGTTGGTAGCAGATCCCAGAGTGATTTCTTGAAAGAAAAGCACACTAAAAAATTCATCAATATCTAACCAAGCTGGGCATATACTAACTTTAGATGTAGATAGATAGATAGATAGATAGATAGATAGATAGATAGATAGATAGATAGATAGATAGATAGATAGATAGATGATAGAGAGTTGTTGGTAGATGCATCTAATCTATCTAAGGCTGGGCCATGGTAGGTATAGCCATTTTAGAGCATAGACTCAATGAAGCGAAGATGCAAACACCACATTTCTAAAACCAACAGAGTCTTTGAAGGCTGCTTGTGAATCACTAGAATGCTTACTTCTGAATTCAAAGGCTCACCTAAAAAGTGAAATATAAAGACATAACTTTAGTAACAAAAAACATTCTACTGTGAAGGTCATTTTCTCTTCCTAGCACGGAACAGCAGTGGTTCAAGGAGACAGGTTGCCTGGAGGGATAAAAATGTACTCCCTATCTTCCATTAACATTTTTGCAAAACCTGCACTCTTATCAGTATGTCTTGATACTGGCTGACTCCAAGGCCTCAAAATAATTGACTGGAAGCTATGTTGAAAGAGTCATGTTGTGTCAGCTCTGTGATAAACTGGCCAAAGGAAGAAAGAGGGTTACACACACAGCACAGCCTGAATTGCAACCTATGACTCATTAAGGAGCTATTCAGCACTTCCAGAGCAATCCACATGAGAGAAGAAAATGGATGCCTTTTGAAAGCTAGGATTAATACCGCCTTACTGCACTATTGTCAATCTAGCCTTCCACTATAGCTAGCGATCTTCTTTCAAGTCTATTTGACCTGAAATTGTTGAGGGGGTTTTTGGAAACTCTGAGAAACTATTCATAACATTCTTAGCAATGACCAAAAAAAAAAAAAAAAAAAAGACAATGCAAGTGTTCAGCAACTTACCATGCAACTGCCTACACAAAACTCACACCTCTTTAGCCACCTGTGTGGCCACGGCTCAGCAGTAAGAATCCAGGTAAAAGCTAGACTTTAGCAGCTTCCAGTATTTTCACCAGCAGGTTTATTACATTTAGAGTGTTCTATCACTGAATGATTTAAACTTTAAATAGAGTATTTTTTACTTTGATCCAGGGCAGCACTCTGGAATTTTACAGATAAACACCTGATCCAGAAGACAAATGAGCCAAATAGGCTCACAACAGGCAGTATGCACAGTATGCATGCAACCACCTCCCACTGGCCAAACCTTGGGATGCACCAAGAGCAACTGGAAAAAGAAAACAGCTTTGGTATGCAAAGTCAAATAGCACAGGTTGCTTAAGTAACACTGTTTTTTTGTTGTTATTGTTGTTTACAAGCCACAGTGAAATTCTTATTGAATTTCTAGTTCTTCAATGAGATTCCAGTTTCCTGATTCCAGTTTCTAGAAGAAAAGGGTTTTTAGCCTGGTCTCTGGAATATATCCTAAGTATTTAGGAGAACAGCACTTGAAACAATAACTCTGATCATGTCTTATTGCTACTGTTTATAGCATGCATCTTTTGATTGGTTTCAATAAAATAGCTTTAACAACTATTTTGCAGCTTGAATCTTGATATAAATTCAATGCATTACTGCCAAGTACAGATTTTACATTAAAGCAGCATAAGAACAATTAGGGCCACCACCTTAAACATATCTAAGCATCTATATGAGTGCCTTTATAGGTATCTAATTGACAGATAAGTATCAATATACACAAATTCATATATTTCCAATTCACACTTTACCATCAATAATAGAACTTTAGGAGCTATGGGGGAGAACCAAATAAAGTTCTACTCACTCAACAAAATCACCATCTCCAAATACCATCAAAAAGAACAGTTAATGGTAACAACTTAAGAATAGCATTGACTTCACTGACAAAATGTTTACAACTGATATCTCTACATATTATTGAGGTGTGACGAAAATTCAGAAAACAGATTCTCAGGATATCTCTTTTGTAAATAGCTGAGGCAGCTCAACTAAAAAGAAGAGAGTTCAAGATCCAACATATGCATTCAGTCATTGATTGACCAGTGCATTTGTGATGCACTCATTTTAGTAATTAGAGTGGGAAGTCCATTAATACACTATCCATTAAATAACGATCTGTAAGCCTACTGGCTTATTGGAATTAAAAAAAAAAAGAAAAACATTTATTGTGGAAGGCATTCAAATTCAAGTGCGCATCAACAGGAAAAGTACTGAAAATGTTATATACACAAGGTATATTTCATCACAGTTTAGTATATAATCATTTTGTCTTACTTTTCTCTCTCAAACACATGCCTACTGAAAAACCTCATTTCAAACTCTAGAGCTGCACTAACACCCAATATAGCTATTCTGGAAACCCCAGAATTATCTTTAAATATTTAGGACAAGTTTTATAAAACACTTCAAGATCACAAGATTCCTTTGTGGATATTTAAATAGGCAGCCAGCATTCCAAACGCATTTACCGAAAAAACGCTCAACAGTACTTTGTACAGATGTTCAGTATTCATTACACATTTATACGTCTTTATGCAAGCTGTATTATAAATGGGAATTGGCACAAACAAACAGAGTAAAGGCAAAGCCAATAAACATTAACACTGTTTCCCATGCTACGGGTGATTATACATCAATACCCCTGTACTAGTGTAATTCAGGATGTAAAGGATAATGAGCATTTGCAGTGCAGCACAGCTGCATACAGCACCATTTCTCAAATCCCTGCCCCTCAGGCCCCCACGTGTGACTGTGTCCTTTCTCTTTTCAGCCCAAAGGACAGCACAGTCTGGTGGTATGGAATGCTTGCTGTCCACCTCTCTGGAAAAAACACTGAAGCAAAGCACAGCCACTGTACATACAGTCACGGGGTGAAGGTTGCCATTAGACAGGCCTGAAGATTACACTGGAACAGACCAAAACGGGGGTGGAG
>JAOXXN010000471.1:58866502-58878346 GCA_026770055.1 Myrmophylax atrothorax
GATAGATAGATAGATAGATAGATAGATAGATAGATAGATAGATAGATGATAGATAGATAGATAGATAGATGATAGATTTTGGATCACTTAATCCAATACTACCCTTTTTTACTTGGATAACTAGTTTGGGTTTTCACAAAAATAACAGAATTTGGAATCTCTGGGTACAAACATGGTTTTTTTACTAAGCCTTTCAGGTATAAAGAAATATTTTTTCTCACAGCTACAAGGCACTTTTAGATAGTATTATACCACAAATTCTCTCAAGGCTTGTGTTTTTGTAGTCATAGCAAGTTTTGGCATCTTCAGTTTTTCCCTCTGTGCTCTGTTTTGCTTTTGCCTCTCTCTGAATACCTCACAAATAAAAATAAAAAACATTCCTTCCAAATAGCTTCAACCTTTACGTGATTACACAAGTGCCTTTTTTTCTACTTGGAAAATTTAATCTCATAAGTTCTTTAGTCATAAGTTCAGGGCAGGGCTATATCCACACTCAGCTAAGCTTTTTTAAGCTTTATTAGCTTTGTACTAATAAGTATGGAATTTATTTCCTGCTCTTTAAAATAGGGAATTCTTTTATTCACTTTGAGCTTCCCATGAAGATACTGGATTTTTGAACACCTTTTTCACCTTGGCATACCAAATGATTTTCAAGGTCCCTTCTTACCCAAACCATTCTAAGATTTTAGGATTCTACAACCTTTATTGTCCTGACAAAACTCGCATACTAAAAATTGCTTCATATTGTACCTAATATAATACATAAAAATACCAAAAAATATCTGAACTGCTGTTGATATTGAGACATTTTTATTGCAGTGCCAACAAACCGCTCATATTTCTCTGTGATAGAGATATTCTTTCATTCCTCTGCTGACAAGAGGTCCTCAGGGAAACTTAAAGAGTAAAAAATGGCAAGGACGAGTGGCCTCCCTCCTATGAATTGCAATATATGATTTTGCTTCTTCTGTTTTATAGGATGGATTTGGGTCTCCAACCTCTGTGTGTTCCCAGCAACTAAATACTTCATAAAACTGCTTCTTTAGTTATTTTTTTTTCCTCCTCAGAAGCAGGTAACTGATTCTTGTGAAACAGATTTTTTTTTTCCCAATTTAAAAGAAGACAGATTCTGCCTCCAGCAGCTCTCTTCTTTGGAAATGTTATACAAAATATTTTCATTGATTTATATTACTTTCTAAATTTAGTCAAATGTATATACTGATACACACTTGTTCCCATGACAATTTTGTTTAGTTTAAATAATTCTTCTCTCCCTGTTACTTTGACTCCTAGTACAGAGAATCTCTCCAGACTTTGTTGTGCAAGAGGTTCCTGTTTATTTCCTTCAAATGTACATGTTGTTCCCATTCTTCTTGTATTCTACATTTCAATTTCTTATTTCCAGATAAGATATTAGGAATCATTCTTGCTCCCCACTAACCTGCAACAAGATTTACATTGGGAAACAATTTAATGAGAAAGAAGTTGAGCATTGTAATTCTCTTCTTCTTCTGAATTTCCAAGGAAAACCAGATTTAAGATCACTTAGGCAAGTAGATAATAATGACAAAACAAACATACTCACATCCACCTTGGGCCAAATTTTGACACAGAACTGCCAGTGATGGAGAAAAGTTATGAAAAGTTAAATCCTGTGGACATTCTGATAAAAAATTCACAGTGAAACTGAGGGTTCTCTAGAAGGATAAAGTAACTATTCTCTATTTCCTGTAGGAAGGTGAGAACTTTTTAAAAATCTTCTAGCCATAACCAGGTAACCTGTTGTAAATAAACCTTCCGTATTTTTCTTCCAAATTATGAAGAAAAATGGACATCTCCTACCAGACCTTTTTATGCTCAGTTTCACATCTGTCTTCCTGGTTTACAAGCAACAAGTTATCTGCTTCACATTAGCACTTAAAAATGTGCTTAGCTTTTCTCCTGCATGAGCAGCTATCAGAAAAAGTACAGGATCACATGGATCAAAATTTGGAGGCTAGACTAATATGTCTAAAACTTTTCGTTCATGGTACAGCATTGCACTCAGGGTCAACGAAATTTCATGCAGACAGAAACACGTGCCTGTGTCATGTGATCTGAGACTCGGACAAGAAACTCCAGGACACTGAATCTGTTATAGAATAACGTTCCTAAGAACTTAATTTTCCCTGTGATGTTCACATATACTGAATTTTCAGGTAAACCTTGCTCAGTCTGTGCCCCACTCACATAAAACTAATAAGAATGCTAAAGCTGAACATGTTTGTTTCCATATAATCTTACTAGAAGCTTCTGCAGGATACAGGTTATTTTCATCTCTACTATTCACTTCATATAAGCCTGCGTAATATGGTAGTATTTTAGGTGAAGGCTTATCGTGATATCTAAAATACCATCTGTTTCAATCTATAGCTCTTTGAATTTTTCTATCAATTTTTCAAGCAGTTGTCCCTCTAAATTCAGCTTTCCAACAAGAAATTTTTCCAGGGAGAATTTAGTACAGAAGACTCAGCCACAGGAATGCAAGACTATGTGGCTGACTCAAAAGATCCTCATTATTTACTGACAACTCCTTAGGAACACTTGTTTTGAAAACACTGTGAAATAGGTTGCATTTAAATAATGTAGTAGTGGATGTAAATGCATCCTCATTCAAAGCAAAAGCAACAAAATATCAAAACTGGCTAATTTTAGTATGGATAAAATTCAATAGTTTTAAACTTCTTTTCAGTTTTACAGGTTCCAGGTCTGAAATATCCACCCTTCACCCTCTTTTTCCTTCTCCAGACTTTTCCTCCTGCTTATCCCTGCCCTTCTATTTAAAAACAACTAACATAAAACCCATGCTAACCTCAGTTCCTCAGCTCCAGCACTACACTCAAGCTCCTACACTGCTCCTGATTTTCCTAATAACTACAAAGCCCCATATGGGTCTGTACCTCTAGGCAGACTCACTCATCTTCAAATTTGAACATTCAAAGCAACATTGCTAAATGAGGCTACTCAAGAGCTGAAGAATTTGGAAGGATTTTGAATGGGAAAAAAACCCACCCTCCTTATTTATTCCAGGAGTTTGAATTTTTTAAACAGTATAGGCTTTATATATTCAAGCTTTTTTGCTGAGGGTTAGAAACATCATTCCCATTTAAAGGAAAGCTGAATCTCACATTACCGTGTGACTCTGGGGCTATGGCCTGTTAGAGAAAAATATAATGTATTACAAGACTCATCCATGAGAATTGGCAGCAGTGAGTGCAATGCTGACATTTCAATCATCATAACAGAATGTTTGGAATCAAATATATAAAATCAGAATAAAATGTGACAAATATTTTTGTCTGTCCCAATTGTATAAAAGTCAGTTTATATGCAGTGTACAAGCCAAGTCTAAGTTGGCATAGTCCCCGCAAACCAGAATGAGGGAGAAAGCTGTAGATAAATATGAATAATACTTTTTTTAAGACTGAAAGCTTTTCTGAGTCTCAATAAAAGTAATTCTGTTGAAGACAAGATAAACATTATTTCTTATTTTGTTTTCCTTGTGTATCACTAGTAATTATTTAGAAAACTGAAGAAATGGATTTTTAAAAACAAAAGCTTTAACATCTAAAAATTAAGAAGACACGTGAAGCTTTACTATGAGTCTTTTCATAATAGAAAACATAGTCACACCACAAATTAATAATCACAAGAAATAATGTCTGACAAAATGAGAATCTCACTCTATCTATTTTTGTATAAGATGGGTTTTTTCTCACAGTACTTAACACCTTCATGCCTTCCTTATTTTGGCATGCAGGAGCTTACTTTTTGGTCACTTCAGTGTGCTTTGAGCTAGGTTGTATTTGAGAATCCCCCCCGAAATTTATGTGAAACAGATGTATCTGCTTTTTTAAAAATTCCAGCCTCTTATAAAACTGATTATTTTAGTGCCCAGAATCAATAATCACTGTCTGGGAAAAATATACTGAAAAAATTGATATTATCCAAATCAATCTCTTGCATACACACAGCAGGACTGGAATAAAGTATTTACTGGATGATAGCTTGTGACCAACCTACCTTCAGCAACACTGTCCGTTGTGTAAATCAGTTCTCATTCTGCAGACTGCTATTTCAGAGGAAACTTCATGGAGCTATCTCTCTTAAAACACCTACTCTTCTCTACCACTAATTCATTACAGGCACTTTTAGGAATCATTCTATATGCTATTTGAAGTAATCATCTGTATTTACACTATATATGTAGTGGTAAGGTGCAGTACTGCTCATTGGTGTGTACTCCTGACACACATATACATAAATGCACTGCCCAATTAGTTGACACAATCATTCAATTCAAAGCATCAGACATCAAAGAACTAGAAAACATTGTCAATAAATTTGTCCCCTGTTTCCTCATGAGGTTCAGGAATTGCTCTTTATTTGTAAAGGGCTGGCTTTTGTTGGAGGATATTGTTGAATTACACCCAGTCAGCAGGATGGACCATGTATATGCTGAAAAACATAGATGAAAACTACTGCAGTAACTGTACAGAAGTGTCTTGAGGGACTAAACCTATAAAAGGAATATGAACAACAAAATAAAAGATGAAACCACACGTGACCTCAGCATAAGAAGACATGCTCCTTTTTCTGGTTTACTCTGAGGAACTTGTTCTCATTTGATTTGCTAAATGCTTTTGTTATCATTTGATGTGATAGTAAGCATTTTAAGCTTTTGTACTGCTGTGTTAGAAAAGTGACCTCTCCTATAGTATAAAGGGTGGAATTATATACTGGAGATTAAAATGATTTACAGGTGCATTTTAACATATTAAATATATATATTGCAAAGTATTAGTAAAGCAAATACAAAGAAATAATGAATATACAATAAATATACAAAGGTCACCTGCTTGCAAAATCATAAATACACTGTATACAGCTAGAGCCCTAGAGGAGTATTTCCTCTGTATATTACAGCAATATTATAAAAATGTTAACTTAGAAATGATTAACAGTATATAATAGACTCTGCCAACAGTGACCTGCTAATTAGAGTCTCTGTCAATGAACAATTATGGACCAACAACCAGTGTTAATAAGACCTGTGCTAGCCATGTTGTATCTTCTTTCTCTGTTTTCCAAAGACTAAAGATGTGAAAATACAAAGGTAGTTCAAAGGAGGGACAAAATAATGAACTGAGGCATGGGAAAAATAAACCCCATTATAAGAGACTTACAGAGCTCAACTTATAAAATAAGTGCTTGATCATGAACACATGAAATAGCTTCTTGGTAGTGGGAGGCCTTTGAACCTTGCTGACAATGACATAACAAGATCCAATGACTGCAAATGGAAATTAGGCAACTTGACTTCAAAGTAACTGAAATTTCACAAAAGATGAAATTTCAGAGAAATGACACCTGATTAAATACTTCAACAATTTGGCTTTACTAACACCTTGAGCCTGCAAAATGAGATTAGATACATTTCGCCAGAACAGAATTAATTTATCTTCTGGAAGAAATTCCTTGGCTTGTACAAAAGGAAGAGTAAGGCTGGAGAATCTTTCTGGGTTTGAACTCCTTGGACTGGATTGGTATCAGTCATGTCTTTTATTTCTGAGCCCCAGGGAGATCAGGACTTGCATGCACATTCCCCACACACAATGTAGTTCTGCATTAAGATCAGGAGTACAAATTTCATGCTTTTGGATTTGTCAAAATGCCTGTAAAGGATTGAAAATACCAGTTTTCCCATGGTGCCTTTTTTGGTGCAGAGTGGGGCAAGGGTTCTTACCTCCCTCAGGAGCAACAGAGTTTAGATATGGAGAAGGGTAAGACACAGAAAAGTATCACCCTCTGAGCCTTCCAACTAGTTTATTTTATAAATAAATTAAATAATAATAATGCAAGTTGGTGCAGGGAAATAAATTTTGTCTCCACTGAGGATGGCAGAAATATCAATTTTTCACAGTTTATGACTTAACAAGAATAATTCTACTCTCTCCATGTCCTTTTCACTGCAGAAAACTCAGTTTATTGCTACATGTAGTAAGCATTTATTTTCCAAGAACTGAAGTCCTCAGTCTTGCTGATGACCTGTAATATAAACAATATCTAGATATACTCATGGACTACTAGTCTTTGACCTGATAATTAATTTAAATAAAATTAATTAAAATTAATGTAAAAATCTTAAAAATTTGCATCTAACATTTGGCCAGTCAGTGTAAGCAAAAGGTGATACATAATACCTTCATACATATGTATACAAATATGATTAATGTGCGTAAATAAAGCAATTTTACTAACAGCATCTTCCTTTTCTTTGCGCTATTAAAATATGATCAGATTTCTCTATGTGCTGTTACTAATCCACTTCTTTGAATTTTTATATTCCTACTACACTGAGAAACTCAGAATCCAAACCGAGAAAAACATTTTTATCATTTCCTGTCTCAGCCCAAATGACTCAGCTATTTCTAGGATGGATACTGTGGATTATTATAATATCTTGCCCATGTAACACCACCTTTAAATATATATTAACCATGTGAAAATAATTTTCACCTTTTTATGTAGAAATCTAGTATTCCAGTACAGAGACTTTAAAGAAAGCCTGTACAGAAAAATTATTTATGTTACAGATATTTTTTCTATTCAGAAAAATACCTATATTTCAAAATTTTATGCAAACAGAAACATATAGGTGCTTAGATAAACTGAGCTGCAAGTTTTCTAAGTTACTTCTAGAGGAGTCTTGCCAGCAGTGACTCTTAGAAGTCCCCTCCTTGCAGACTGCTCCAGAGTCCTTCAATGTCCTAAGCCCCAATTTCACAGCAAAGAATCTAGAAACAGGGAGATGTGATTTACACCGAGTGGGCTCCCAACATTAGTGGAAGCTTTTGCCTGAATTTCTCAATCGTGCCATCACCTCCCAAGGATGTTGTGAAGATTTACTTGTTAATGGTTATGAAGCACTCAGATACCACAGTGATCATGCCATAGGAAAATCTGCCAAATCCTCTCTTGTCAAAGCAGGCTTTCAACAACACAAAGTAAAAAAAATAAGGTACAAACTGAATAAGGAAGAAAGAATAAACTGTTTCTGAGCAAATACCACTCACTGAATGTACTTAGCAAGGCATCTTAATGCTTTTTTTCTTTCTTTTTTAATCTAAATAAGAAATTAAGTTGTGGGAAAAAAAATAATCTGAATAAGTTTGCCCACATAAAAATTATGACATTTCTAAATTCTGAGTGCAGACTGTGAACATCCAGAAGCCCTTCTAAAGCTGAATTTTTGTATAATCTCCCAGAGATTAAAACTCACAGTTAGATGTGGTTTACCACATATGTGTAAGGACTTTAGTGTATCACACATTCAGAGATATGTTTTGCTGTTTATTTTTTATGTGAAAGAGACTACTAAGCTTTGCAGTGAATGTTTGTTCAGCAAGTGGTTTTATTAACCAAAGACTTAGTTCTAGTAACCTATTGCAGGAAATACAGCCAACCACAAAAAGTTTAAATTCAAAGAAAGTACTTGCAAAAAGCTTGGGTATATGCAGAGTTTTTTCAAGTTTTTTAACGCAATGTCTTTACTGACTTCTCTATTTCTAAAATTGGTCAATTCTCATTTGAATTGGTCCAATTCAAAGTAAAATTTTAAGTACTTAGTCTTGAGTCAGACACAAGCATGACATATGTTAATGAAAAAGCTAAAATTACAGTGTAGTCATACAACACAAAAGCAGTGCCCAGAATTCACTGTCTCAGCCATGGACATTCTTTCTGAACAGACCAGTTAAGTGCTGTTTCTGGTAGAAAATAGCTGAACTGGGGATGTGGGAGAAACCAAATGAGAGATACTGAATTCTCATCTAGAAAGGTCAGGTCAGCTCATCAAGCATTACATTTCACAAAGGAAAAGATAAGTGATAACCTTGTCAACGTTATGTGTTGTGGTTCCTGACTTGTGCTTCCTGCTGAGCTTTGAGTTTAGCATCAGCTGAAGGTTTGCTATGCTGGGGATGGACACTGGATGGCAAGTCCTACCTAACCCTTTTTTCCAACTACACATCAGGCCAGAAGCCCATGCTTCTCAGGTTGGCAAAGAGTCCTTAGCCAGCTCCACCACAGTGATCCTCTGCACTGCACAGGTTAATGCCTCTTGAGAGCTGGGCATCTAGGCTGGACAATGTTAAATTGCTGTTATATTGGTGAAACCATGCATTTATGTTGTCTTCAGTACTTGATACACAACATCCAGCTGGGCTAATTTTAACTGCTTGAAAAACCTCTGTATGAAACCATTTCATAGCTTGCATAAGAAGCAAAGACTAAAAAAAAATAAAATAAATAAATAAATAAATAAATAAATAAAAGAAATTTGGAGTCCAGGTTGACTCTTTGAAATGACGTAAAACAACATGTTACTTTAGTGCCTGGGGGCTGTGATTGTGACATAGAAATATAGATGAGTGAAAAAATACAGAAAGGAAAGCAACTGCTCGAGTTGCTCACTTGCTCCTTCATGTCCTAATTAGATAATTTCAAAATATTTCACAAAGTTATCACTGGGTATACTTGAAACTTACCATTGAACTCCTTTTCCCCAACCTCTAACTTGATCAAAGAAATACTCATTGCAGTTTACATGGACTAATCCAAACACCCTTCTTTGTGCAAACAAATTGATTTCAGCAGCTCTTACTCAACCCATATTTGATAACTGTGCTAGCTGAGTACAAACAGCTACCTAATTTGAAAGGAGCTAAGCTGCTAATGATTTATGTGAAGTTTTTAATTAGAATATTCTATAGGAAGCTGAATTGGAATTAAATATTAATAGATACTATTCTCATTGTTCAGCAAGCCTGATGGGTTTTTATTTCCTAAACAGTGCTAAAACTTTCATCTGATTCAAGTCAGGCTTCCTGGCAGCACAGTGTGCAGATTTCAAAGCCTGTCTCTGGAAACAAACCAGAATAAAACAAAACCCACACAAATAAGTTAATCAGCATAATATCAATATAAATTTAATTTGTTACCAGTCCAAACCTCTGTCTTTTTTTCAGAACATTTTTGTACCTCACAGATGAACATTTTTGCCATATGTAAATATCACATTTTTAATCAACTTGGAGAAAAGGAGGTTACTTCAATGCAAAGGAGAACAAAAATATTGATAAATTTGATCACAATGTGATGTCCTGGTCTAAAAATGGCAAAATTTATTTTGCCAAGAAAAATAATAGTGTAGTGCATCCTCACCCGACCAATAAATAAGCAAAGGCTCCCATGAGGCTTCCCTGGCATTATGATCTTTCTAACTTAGCTTTGAAGGAGAATATATTTGGATTACAAAACATATGTTCTGACCTCATTTATATTGGCAGAGTTATCTATTACTGTGGAGTCTGTGACCTTGATAACACAGATCTTTTAATATGGAGATGGTCCCCATTCAAAAAATTGCAGAGGCACATTTTACACAGACCTTCCCAACCGGATACACCAGCCTTGTTTTTATTTGCATAACACAGGAGAGGATTTGGCCTTGTAAGTGACACTGATGAATATATAAGAAAGAAAACTGAAAAGTCAGTAAAACACCTTGTAAATAGGGGGAAATACTTTGCTTTTCAAAGCAGTATTACAAGCAACAGAATGGTGAGAACAGTCTATAAGTGATTGAAAAATAACCTTCCTAGAAAGGTTTAAATACAAGTCTGCAATGCTGCAAGCAACTTATTATTGCTTTGGGAAAGAGATGAAAAATAGGCATGTTCCATGTACACTAGAAATTCCATTATGAAGGATATTTGTCCATAAAACTATCTAACATCAAAACATAAACTGTGGGGGAAAAAAAGATGGGCATATGTTGTGGGGTTTTTTCATTGACCAAAACACAAATACAATCTCTGTCCTACAAGATGTCACCTGTAGGGCACAAACATAGAGGATGTATAAATAATAGGTCTTTCCCTGCCATTTACTCATTCCTTTCCTCAGCACAAAGTTTGGATAAATCCAGGTAAGACAGAAAGTTCCTGCTAAGCATCCATACTCTTAAACATTTTTATAGCCCTTTCACTGAAAAAGTAAAACCAAAATGTTTTCATTCCAAAAATCTCAAAGGTGAGTTTATCCATCATTCAAAATCTTGTTGTAAAAGCTTTCTTTCTGTGTTTACTTTCCAATCATAATTCATAAGCACTGACACACGACAATCATTATGTTATTATGTTTATAAACAAGTTTGATGATTCTGGAATTTCATCCTGCTACTACCTGTAGTATCTAAAAATGTGAGGGGTATCGTGACTAACAAGATAATTGACTAAAAAGAAAAATAAAATATACCAAAATGAATGTGAAGTAAAATGGAGATCTGAACGTAGAGCCTTTAGTTCTTCATCCAAGAACCAAAGGGAACAAATAGAAAAGGAAATGTCCTGCAACACAGAATAGTCAATATTCTCCAAAGCAGAACAGGCAATGTCCAATCCATTCTTTTCTCTATCTCATAAAGAAAAATGTTCTATGTCTATATAATTCATTAGACAGCACTTCTACTGGCCCTGCTAAGGCTCAGCTCTTCAGCATGGTAGGCCTGCAAGAGTGGCTTTACCTGAGGTAGGAAACCTCCTCACCAGTACCCAAGAACTTGCAGTCCAAGGCTGCCCAGTGTGCTCGTGTGCATTAAGCCTATCCCACAGGGAGTCTGCAGGCTGTACCAAGGCAGCCATGCAGATGGAAAGCTTGCAGGAGGTGAACCATACTGTGTTTACATCTGTCCTGGGATGCTGCTCTTTGAAAGGCACAAATACACAGCCATTGAGTCGCTTCACTGCAAATGAGACATTTTCTCACAGTGAACAGCTTGGATATTAAAGTAGTAATGTACCATTTACTAAAGGCATAGTAATACTGATGTCAATTATAATGTTGAAGGAACATTTTCTGAAGAAAAGAGACTTTGAGGGAATTTAGAAGCTAACCGTCTCAGGACACTGAAAAATTTTATGGGGAAGTAAGATTATTTCATTTTCCCCTCATTGAAGCAGGAGATCAGTGCTTACAGATTCAGTGCTTACAGATTTAAGTTTTCGTCGATATCTGTTGCTGGGATGACAATTACATAAAGAGGTTGTGACACTGGTCCCTCCACAGCAGTACCTTATTGTTCAGCCTTAAAGAAGATTCATTTTTGTCACAAACACTTTTGTATGAACCACAAAGTCATTAAGAAAGGTTTGATCCCTTGTAGTCAAATAGTGCTTTTATAAATGGTACCTCTGTGAACTTCCTGAACGTAGTCTGAAAAATGTTTAATTTCAGAAATATCAAACCAAATGTATCAAAGTGGCTGATTTTTTTCCACTTTTTCGTTAGCTGAACTGTTACTGGGACTCAGTGGTAACAGAGACTGCAAGTAGATGTGGGGAAACTGAAATTATTTTTATCAGGAACTAAAGCAAATAAGCCTAGGCAAAAAAAATACCGTAGTCAGAGAGTCATAAGAACAGCACAAAAACACCATCCCTCAGAAACTGCCTCACAGCTCCAGAACTTTCTGTTCTGTAAAACATGAGCAAGGACAGAGTTCTGAAACAAAAAGAAAAGTCACATTATCATTGCTTCGGTCAAATGATACCCTGACCCCGAACAGAAAGCAAGAGAGGATGAGCAGCTGCGGAGGCACTTCTGCAACATACAACTGTTGGAGATGGCAAGGAGGAATGGAACAATGAAAGGAACAAAGTCACCAACTTCCATGTATGGAAGACTCAGAAAGACAATGATATTGCCGGACTGTGACCATTTATTAAGGACTTTTCTGTGTTT
>JAOXXN010000471.1:58890463-58918346 GCA_026770055.1 Myrmophylax atrothorax
AGATGAAGGAGACGTTTTAGCATTTGTGAATTATTTACATTTTTTAGAAACCTTCCTTTTGAAAGGATCAGAAATATACCTCCTATGGTTTGGTAAGGTGCTGAAAGAAAGATTTGCTTTTATTAATATGTCTGGTAGAACTGCTCCTATGATCAATCAAGGCCTCTGAAATATTTATACAGTATACTGAGGAATGACTCCATATCCTAGTCAAGTACAACGTTCAAGCTGCAAAATGGCCAGTGATGCTATATGGAAAGATAGCATTCTTTTCCCAGACTCTGTTCTGAAATAACCAAAACAATTCAAGCACACAGCTTGGCATGTGAAGAAAGAGCTAAGAGCAACGCTGCAGCTTTTGCTACTGTGTAAGTGTGGCAAGGCAGGTGAGAACAAGCTCCTCACCGCAGAGACATTGCATTCAGAGGGAACTTGGTTGATGCTGGGGAAAAACACAGATTTCATAATATTGCTTAAAACAAATCCCACTGATAAGTGTTTAAATAGTATATCCTAGATATCTACAGACCCCCCTATCTTGTCACTGTTCCATCTCCTCAACTGTCATTCTCCATCTCCTGAGTTTGGAGCCCAAAGAGAGCATCTAGAGGTGGGCAAGAGACACAACAGGAAAACTCCTGCTGGTCCATTGTCTACAGGGGCTGTTGATCCACAAGACTGGAAAAGTATCTTAAGAACAAGATTTTGGTGGTCTGTCAATTCCATTTTTATTAATGGGATTTATTTCCTCTGAAATGAGCCTACTTTTAAGAGTTTGCCCTTTTATTTTTAATGAAAAATCTAAGTCAATAATTTACAGCCATGCTGACAAAAAGATCTTTTCAAAGAAAACTCTTTAAGATTTTCTTGGTGAAATAGCCTTATTTTACTTTGTCCGAATTTTTTGGTAAACGAAACTTTCTAGTGTATTCGGCTTTGTTTATATGTTTCCTTTCCCTCAAAGTAAAATGAAAAGAGACAAAATTGTAGAGAATTGAATGAAATCAGGAGGAAAAGCCAAATTAAACTGAAGACAGCTTGAAGCTTCCTGAGAGTCCTTTCTGCATACTCATCACACCTCCCATTTCCTCCTTCTTTTCTCTAGGCAAGAGGCAGCACTCCATTTTATTAGCCCATGATAAGAAGGAATACAATTTTTGCTATCTGGCCAGACTGGAATTACAGTCAATTAAGCTGCTCTCTGCAAAAGACATTAAAGAGTATCTCTTGTTCCATACTGGGGTTTACATTTTGTCTGCAGCTATGAAGCTTTTTCAGTCTTTTTAACAAGGGCAGTACAATGTCTTTGGAGGGATTATATGCTTGCCCTTTTCTTACTGCAACTTAAAGTATAATAGAGAACTATGGAGTAACTATAATGCTGTAATTAACTGGAGTAGCTCTGCTGATGTTATTAACCACGAGCGTATAATTCAAGTAGCTTCTGAATAGCCACAAAGCCCCAGGAGTGAAATATAGCTCTGTATTCTCTTCATAGCCATCTGTTATTATCAAAATATGTTGAATTTTCTGATTTATGCTGAAAGTTTTAAAGTAAGGCATCACTATGAGATGTTGGAAAATGTTTTTCTAGATGGTCCATGATTGGGGGAGAAGGCAAAAATTATAATACACTGGTGCTAATATTCATTTTATTTTACCATATCAGAGTAAAGATATGCTTGCAATGCTGATTACCCTCTTTTTTAGTCCCAAATGCAATATTCTTTTTCATTCTAATTCTTCATTCTGAGCAATTTATGGACATCCAACATAACTGTAGCCTGCATTAGGGAGGAGTGAAACATATGAAGTTCAAAGCCATTATGACTGTCCCTGCTCTGTGGTGCAGAGTTGTCATAGCTTTGTTAAGGTCAATGTTCCAGCAACTGGTAGAGCATCTGATGCTCCTGTGGTTTTGATTTGAATACATGCATGATTTCCTTCTCATCTACTTTTCCTTGAATGCTAAACTTTTATATTTCAAAACCTGTGTGCTTAGAATTTCACCTTCTCATTCACATGCAAGCACTGAAAAAATTATAAGGTGCTTATGCCACCTTTGGCTTCTGGGAAAGAAAGACAGGGACCAAGGCTGGGAGAGCAAAGCTTTAACAGGCATCAATATAAGGTTTTGGCAGAGAATTGGTATTTTCTGGGGTTTTTTGCTCCTTCCCTTATTATATGTAATATCACTAGTTCTATTTTTTAGAAATCAAATATACTTCAGAACAAATTATTAAAAATATAAAATGGGTCACAACAGCTAATCACTCTAAGGAATCCAATAAACTGGGCAAGGTGAGCTTTACCACTTCCCTTTATCAGAAGTCTAGCCAAATGTCTCAAGTACAGCAAAGTATTCACAAATGTCTGCCAGGTCACTGTAGCTGCTTTAAAAGAACACGTCAATAGATGAGTGAATCCAGTTGCTGATGGGTGGGGTGTGGAGATGAAATTATGGAACATTGTTTTAGTTTGGGACAATCAGATCTAGGACTGGAGTTTGAGACAAAAGTAACTAGAGCTTCTTTATTACAGGATTGTGAAAGGCATTCAGGGTTCGATGAAGGCTGCTGCAGCTATGCACCAAGAATGTCTCTTTGTTTGAGGCTATATTATAATTAGTCCTAGAACTGGAGTTAGTGTAAAGTTCTCAGAGCATAAGCACTAAAAAGATGGCTGTGTTGCTGCATGACAGTGAGAGCCACAGGGACAGCAAATGCATGTCATTGAAGCTGACTTTTACAGATGGATATGGTTGGCTGAGACACCATAATGTGTGGGGCAAAGATGAGGGAATTAAATGAGCATGAACTGAATTTAATATGCTGGTGGATTTGATTGGATTGGAAGAGTTAGCATGAATTGTCCCAAGGGATGCAGAGCCAGGAGCCAAGGGAGTTGATAGGACCATCAGAGCACAGGCCTTGCCCACCACACCACCCCAGTGGGATAAACAGGGGTGATAGCCAGATTCAGCTCAGGGTCCAGATCAGATAAGCTCATGGCAGTGAGGCAAGGTCAAGGTTAAGCTGGAAAGTCAGTTTGCCAGTCAGGATTCTGATCTTGTCTGATCACAGAATCACAGGATATGTCAAGTTGGAAGGGACCCAAAGGATCATAGAGTCCAACTCCCAGCCCTGCACAGGACCATCCCCAAGAGTCACATCATGTGCCTGAGAGTATAATTCAAACACTTCTTGAACTCTTCTGAGCTCAGTGCTGTGACCACTTCCCTGAGGAGCCAGTTCTAGTGCCCAACCACCCTCTGGGTGAAGAAGCACTTTCTAACATCCAACCCAAATCTTACCAGACACAACTTCAAGCCAATGAGGGTAATCAGCGTAAGACAGAGCCCCATGGTTGCTGGTCAGGATCAAAGTAATGCTGGAAAGCCCTTGTGTATTAAGGTATCCATCAATAGGGTCCATCGACAGACATGGGCATGGCTGTGGCTGAGCTGGAGTCTGGAACTTCTGTGATGTCATTCATTGGGTAGGGTCTGACAGCCCTCACTGAGCTGAAATGGAGCTCCGGGGCCAGGGGTGGAGCTGGGCCAGAGGCCCCAGGGGAGACTGGTCAAAGCCATTAAAGACTGTTAGTGCCCTGGGGACTCCGACAGTAGATGATGAGTAGTGACAAGAGTCTCTGAGCTACCTTTAAGGTTCAGAATAGGGTTTGAGGCCCAAGGCATAGATTTAGGAAATAGCTTTACACTGTATCAGATAAACCCCAGGGAATGAGAATGTGTGCTGACAACAGCAGTATAGTTAGGTCTATGAAAGATTTCACTCAAGTACAGTTAAGGTTAAGTTCCACTCAGAAAATAAGTAAGTGATATAGTAAAAGGAATAGTTTATTGCTGGATCAGTATAGGTTGGGATAAGAGCTGTGGCTGGCTTAGTGAAAGAATTGTGTTTAGTTTTAGGCTAAGAATAGATTAACTTGCAATGCCTCTCTATAGGGCTAAGACATGTTTTTTGCTGACTGGGAATGAAAATCCAAGTATTGGTTGAGCTTATTAAGAAGCTAAAATGGCTGTCCTAGTTTCAGCTGGGATAGAGTTAATTTTCTTCCCAATAGGTGGTACATTGCTGTGTTTTGGATTTAGGATGGGAATAATGTTGATAACATACTATTGTTTCAGTTGTTGCAGAACAGTGTTTACACTGTAAATTAAGGACTTTTCAGCTTGTCGTACTGCCCTGCCAGTGAGGAGGCTGGCGGTGCACAGGGAGCTGAGAGGTGACAGAATCAGGGCAGCTGACCTTGACCCATTACAGGGATATTACAGACCATATGCTGTCATGCTCAGGAGAAAAAATGGAGGAAGTTGTTCAGGAGGTGGTAACCACTGCTCAGGACTCTCTGAGTATCAGTCATTGGGTAGTGAGCATTTGCATTGTGCTTTGCCTATTTTGTATATTCTTTTATCATTATTATTATTTCCCCTGTACTTTCTGTCCTATTAAACTGTCTTTATTTATCTCAGCCCACAAATTTTATCTTTTTCTGAGTCTCTCCCCCACCCAGCTTGCAGAGAGCAAGCAAGCAGCTGTGTGGTTTTTAGCTGCCTGATAGGTTAAACCACAGCAATGGCCAAAAAAAAAAATGAAGATAGCTTTCTGATGTTTTTTTTTTCTTTTTCTGAGCATGAATAGGAATAAGTTGCAGATCTACTTAAAGCAACGATGAAGGGTTTAGCTAAACTTCTTGCTTCAGAAAAATAGATGGGGTTTTGTGCATGTGTCAATGGTCAATTTAGCATGAACAAATACTGAATGTGGATCCCCCTTCCAAAGATGTTTTGGTTGTAATTGACATTGTTGAGTGTTAGATCTCACTAATATTATGTTTGAAGCTGAAACCAAAGCATCCAGGTTTTAACAATTCCAGTGATCTGTTGACCTAGATGGAAAATTGTCCAATTTTTCACAGGACTTTTCTGAAGTCACCCCTTTGGGCACACCATGAAAATAAAGCTGCCTGGGTACAGCATTAGTGATCTTAACTTTGAAAGCAGTTCAGCTGGCAGCATTTTGCCAGTGGGTTAACCAAAAATATGGGGACACTTTTTAGCCAGAATAGTTTATTTGTGGTTCCCGGACTCTGCTTCTGCTTCCATTGAATGGCCTTCAAGGAGAGAACTGAGATAAGGATTAAACATCAGGCTGCAGTTGAAAGTGATGATTAAGCAATGTTTTGCTTTTGAAATGTGTCCGGCTTTCCTCTTTGCAGCTACCAGAGTCAGGCACTTCGCAAAGGCTTCAGAAACAGCCAAGTCTATTCCACTCCAGTCCCTCTCCTTTAGTAAGCTTTTCATGTAGGCATCCAGCATTTCACCTAAGCACGTCTGTAGCTGTCAGGCAGCGTGAACTGAAATCCCAGGAAGCCTTGAGATCGGGTAGCTGCCAGCACTGAGCAGGTATCCAGCCATGAATTCTACAGAATTTACACCCTCCAGAGCAGGTCACAACTGTAGAAAAGTGGTCAAAAGCAAGAAGAGGGTTAATCTGGGATCAGTCAGGAACAGACACAGATTGAAATGTAGGACTGGTCAAAAATATGAGATTTTAGACCAAGCTAGATAATTGAAAGAAAGAAATGAAGGGAGGGAGAACTCTTCTTAAGTGGAGGGGTTTGGGTGTTTGGGGTTTTTTTTTGTTTTCAGAGGTACATAGCTACAGCTAGAGGAAAGGCACTCTTTTCAAACATGAATGCCAACACTAAGTCAACAGTAGGTTAATTTGAACATGTAATTTATGTTTTAAGACCCCAATCTGAGTGATATGAATGTTTAAATAAGTAAATATAACCTATTCAGCAAATTGCCTTCACTTTCTCCCAAATTAAGCATTTCTTACATTTGATTTTTCAGTCTGAGTTCTACAGATTGCTAAATCAAGACACCAAAATATTCTATTAAATTTATATGTAATTAATAAATACTGTTTTCTGTCAGACTCCTGCAGAAATGACTGATTTACTATTTTCTGTTGTCCCTAAAGAACTTCATGTTTAGAAAATGCCAATGGCTATTTTTCTAAAAAAACCCAAAATGAAGCAATTAAACAAAACAAAACAAATTAAGTTTGTTGGTGTTTTGCTGATGATTCAAAAACTCTGTCAATATGCATATAAATGAAAGAACCAGCTACTTGCTTGCTTTCATTTTTACTTGGAAGAATTACCACTATATTGACCTCTAATACTCGGAACAATCATTTTCAACCTCCTATAAACTGGATTTTATTGGCAACCTGTAAATAAAGTGTGATGCAGTTGAATTCATAGATACTAAGGATGTGGATATAGGCTTACAGGGCAGTAGCTGTGTACTGGAGTGCTTCAGTGTATGGTGTCCTTTTTCCCAGATACATATTTCTCTCCAACCTTGGACAGGGTAATTTTATTCTCCCTGGATACTAAGAGCCATATTTTAGGTTAGATTCTGTGTCTGTGAGGGAGGGATCAAGGACTTACATTATTACATTTATATGCAGATTAGTCCACCTTGACTCAGAGTGAAATTAAATTAAAAGCTGCTTACCTGTTAGCTCCTTCCTGACAGCAAGTAGCAAAAGCAAAGAACAGAAATGGCATTTTCTCCAAGTTCTACCTTGTTACTTGCCTGTCATATTTAATAGGTAGGCTCAGGTTGTTTTATGATTTGCTGTTGTAGAGAAGTAGCAAACCATAGGCATAATGGGAATAAGGAGGGAATTTTGGTTCAGGCACCTAACTCTGAGTCAAATGCCTGCTGAAACAGCAGGTTTGCCTACGGCTGTGGGGAAGATTGCCAGACTCTGGTACATGCTAGAAAGAGCTGTACACGTAATGACAACACCCCAGGCAGTACTGAGTCCCACAGCACCTCTCGAGGTTCTCTGGTAAGTAGCTGTAGCCAACATTCATCCTCTGAGATCTGGTATCGTCGGCCTGACTTCTTGTCAGCTCCCAGGATCTTACTCATCTGAGAAGGGAGGAGATAATAAACCTTTTGCTCCTCTGGGCACTGAGGCTGGGATACTTAGTGGGATATAAAGGTAAACTAGAAAGTTTGAACTTACTTTTTCACATGAAGTAGTTCCCAAAAGGTCTGGCAGATGGTAACTCCAAGATTTCAAGGACTAGTGAGAGAATTAAGAAGTTAAATACTTTTTCCTCCAGCTTCCCCAAGTGAATAGGGATTTGCATTCTTCATTACAAGATGCAGGGACAGGGATAAGCAGTATATTCTGATGTAGGGATGTAAAAAAAACCCAGTAAAAATAACTTGGTAAGTAACAACACAGAAAAAGTCTGAAAACTATACTGCTTAGGAGAGAGACAAAAGAAAAAATCATTTAAAATGCATATGTGAACATTCAGAAAGACACATATTGTAGGCAGAATTATCTTTAGATGGCATGTTTTCAAATTCTGCTTCTTCAGAGAGTGTCTTTGTTACCAGGATCTTCATGAAAAAGTAAAATACATTTGTTCCCCATTTACATTTTTGCTCTTCATTCCAGAAAAAACCCTCTACTATTTATATGTGAAAAATCCCAAGGGTTTGCACAGAAGCTAGGAAATGTAAAAATGAAAGTAGTCACAGTGATGCAGCCCTAAGCCTCTACAAAGTGTTAGTATCATCCCAGGACCAAATTCAGAGGAGGCATTGTAATTCAATGACTTCCATTTCTATGATCACAAACCACCAGTGCTTCAAAAGCATATTTTTTACTCTTACTGTGTTACTATAAACCATTTTACATGCATAAAGACATCTCTCAGTCATGTCCACTCAGTTTACTATTTATCTGCCTGGACTGGAAAATGTGAAAACCTTGTCCACATAATAGATTTGGTTCCTTTGAAGTCTTCCTCATCTTTTCATAGAATACATGATTTCAGGTCAGTCTAGTGAAACTTACTGAGAGACCATTTTTATTCATTCTTAATAAGCATTGCTATTTCAATCCACTGCTTGCCTAATCTCTCTGCTCTATACTGTGCCATGGCAGAGCTGCTATTGTAGATAAGAAAGTGCTTGGCATATGCAAGCACAGTAATATGGACAATAACTACAGCAGCAAAGCCTCCCGCTAGCATTTATCCAAGTGTCAAATGTCTGTGGTACTCAGAGGTATCCACACCCCTCTCTCTCCCAACACTATCTCTCAGCCACCTAGTCACTGCCTGAAAATTTATTAGTAGTTCAAACTTCAGGAACCTGACTAAATTGAGGTTGTCCTGTGCAGGACCAGGAATTGGACTTGATCATTCTTGTGGGTCTCTTCAAACTCAGAATATTCTATGATTCTGTAAAAGCATGTTGGGCCCTTGTCTATGGACTTGAGGTGACAGATGCTATGCTCAAAAAAGTGCATATTAATACTGAAGCTTGTGGTACTGCCTTGTGCAATCTATACCATTAAGGAAACATACCGGAAGGGTAATACAAGGAGAAGGCAGGCTCATGACTCATACCACTGTATTCAGAGGCAAAATTTTTATGGCACAAGTCTCCAAGAAACATTTGCAATGTAGTTGAGATTATATTGCAGCATTTGGCTTGAAATGTCCCATGCCACTCTGTTGCTGTGTGAATATGTTTTTTCTGTCTAGTAAAAATGTTGTAGGAAGAAAACTATGCCAAACACTGAATTTTTCCAGGCATTTCTTTGCAAGGCATGGTGTTGTGCACAACAACAAAAACCAAATCTCAGTTTTGGAACAGCAATGGCTTAAAAGGGACAGTCTCTGTCAGTATTTGGAATTCAAACTGAGCAAAATGTTTTATTCTCCTAAAACATTGCAGACTTTTGGCTTGAAACATGCCTTAGTATAGTGTCAGCCTTTACTTCAGCCACAATGGATTACCATTGGTTCTCTTTTTTCTCTTTCTCATCTAGTGCAAAGTCACCTGACTACGAATCATTGCAGCAATTCCGTATGAGATGAGACTGCAATACCAATAAAAGTACATTCTGTATATCCTAATTGTCAGCAGGAATACCTGTATTAACCAGTACTACAGAAGTGGGATTCATAACACATTCACCAGGGGACCTGATTCCCTGATAAAGATAGTTTCAATACCTTTGTATGTGAATCTAGAGTATTGCATCCAGCTAAGGAGTCACCAGCACAGGAACAACATGGACCTATTAGAGAAAGTTCAGAGGAGGCCACCAAGATGATCAGTGGCATGGAGCAATTCTCATATGAGGAAAGGCTAGGTGAACTGGGGTTGTTCAGACTGGAGAAGAGAAGGCTTTGGGGTGATCTAACTATGGCCTTCCAGTACCTGAAGGGAGCCTGCAAGAAAGATGGAGACAGACTACAAATGCAGGTAGTGATAGGTCCGGGGGAATGGCTTCAAACTGAATGAGAGCAGGTTTAGATTAGATAGTACAAAGACAGTTTTTACTGTGAAGTTGGAAAGGTACCGGAACAAGTTGCCCCAAGAAACGGTGGCTGCCCCATTCCTGGAAGCATTCAAGGCCAGGTTAGATGGAGCTCTGAGCAACCTGGTCTAGTGAAAGGTATCCCTGCCCATGGCAGGGGGGTTGGAACTGGATGATCTTTAAGGTCTCTTCCAACCCAGGACATTTTATGATTCTATGATTCTTGCAAGAAGCTGGTACTTTGCAGCTTGTTAATGCAGTTTGGTACTATGGAAATATTTTTATTTGACAATTCTAAACTCTGCATTTAACCAGTACAATAATTACTTACTATTCATTTTATTTGTATTTCTGTGGGGTTATCTGAGCTAATAGTGTGCTGATTAGTTGCTGTGTTTATACACAGCATTTTAAAGGTTTCCAGGGAAACCTAGAGTGCTCTTTTTGGAAGAAAGTAATTCAAATAATTGCCTCAATCATAATTTCTAAGTAGATCAGTTACATAATTTTTCTATAGCCTTTAACACTTATTATGTTGTTTCTAGCATTTTCTTTAGGTAAAAAAAGACAGAACAAATCTCCTCCAACATGACACACTTGGACAACTACAGTATTTTAAATGTGTTAACCATATTAGCATCTCTTTTATTGAATTGGTTTTTAAGTCACAACACAATACAATGCTACTGTGGATGACCTTATTACTGATTCATAAAACTGACCTTTAAAATTAAAAAAAAAAAAAATCTCCATTTTAGGGCAGCAGCTGGGATATACCTCAGAAGAGTGGTTAGGTCTTTGCCTTGGAGCTGGATATTTATATGCTTATGTCAAAACTGTGATCCTGAAACCCCTGTGATCAGCTGAAAGCTCAACTGGTTCCTCCCTTCCTTCCCATCGGCCCTGCTCACTGGTGTGCCTGTGGTGGGCTACCCCATCCCAGGCAGAGGTGGAAGAGCAAAAGTAAGAAAACTTGTGGATTGAGATAGAGACAGTTTAGTAAGCAAAGGAAAGAAAAGAAAAAAAAAAAAACAAAACACTGAAACAAAACAAGTGGTGTGAAGGCAATCACTGAGCAGTGGCTGCCTCACAAAAAAAAACTTACTTGTTTTTGCTGAGCACATATTGTGTGCTGTGGGTTATCCCTGGGGTTAGCTGGGTCAGCTGTCTCAGCTTTGTCTGCTCCCAGCCTCTGCCCACCCCTAGCCTGCTCACTGGGAGGGCAGAAGAGGGAGAAGAGAAAGCCTTGGTACTGTACAAGGACTGCTAACAGCAGCCAAAACACGATGTGTTGTCAACACTGTTGTGGTCACAGATCCAAAGCACAGCACCCTACAGACTGCTCTCAGCACAATTAACTCCAGCCCAGCCTGAGTCAGTACTGTGAAATTATCTCACATACACAGGGAGGCAACTGTGCCTCTCCGAAGCTACCTCAAAAGGGCTTAAAAGCTGAGCAAGCTTGCCACAGACAAGTCAGGGTATGGAGGCTCTGTCTCAGCCTTTTAAAGGCCCTGAACAGCCTCACTCAGGTGCAGACTCCCCATCTGGACCTCCCATCCACCAGCAGGATCAGTGTCAAAATCACCTCCCATTGCTGCCCCATAGGAGGGATGAGGGGAGCACTGGAACTCTCACACTGTCCTTTTGCAAATAGTTAACAGCATTCAGGAAGATTCAGGCTTACGTCCTTGGGAGATCCAAGCCCTCTTTTTGCATAGCGCCCACAGAATAAGGACTTCAGGGTATTCTGCCCATCACATGCCCCAGAAAACCTCCTCTGCTTTGCCAGGAGCATGAGCAAACTGTGATGGAAAAGCCAAGGGGTGCAGGTGCTCAGCTCGGGTGCAGGAGCCCACATCTGGTTTCAGTACCTGTGGGATTTTTTAGTGGAGAGCAAATATAAGCAAGACACAGTAACAGTCAAGGTACAAAGCTACAGACCTTCTCCAAACTCTAGGTTATTTCATACAAAAGATGGTGGATAGCTATAGATTATTTCATACAAAAGATGGTGGATAACTATCCCTCACTTTTCCTTGGAAGAAAGTATCTGCCTGATGTTCCCAGCTGTGCTCTGCAAGTGCCAGGCTGCACCTCCTCTGTAGCCTGAGTATCCACTGAGACCAATTTCAGGCAGCTGCTCTTTGCTAGCTCACAGCTCTCTCTTCAGTAAGACTAAGATTTTGGACTCAACTTTAAGGTGTCAAACTCTACAGGCACCAGCCAAAGTTCAATCCAAGATCTGTAAAAGACCTAGTTTGATCCTAGGCAGCATCTCAAGGCCAGGCAGGATATACCCAGGAACCCAAAATGGCAGGGCACACCTGCATTCAGACAACTTTGAAATTCAAGCTTATCTTCAATAGTGACTTAGCCCAATCAAGCCAGGTTCATAATCACTCTTATTTGCAGGTATCACTTCCAAAAGTGAACTCTTTTCTACTCACCCCCTTAGAGACTTTTGACATTGTTATCTGTTGTTAAAATAGTTCAAAATTACTTCTGTCCTCCTGACTTCAGTTTTGCTTAATCAGGGCCACAGTAGAAGTGACTAAGCCACCTCCCAGGCCAAACCCTGCTATTAAATAACAGCATCTACAGACACAGGTGCTACTAGAAAACAAAATGAACAGTACAATCCACTTTCAAACCACCATGTAACCAAAGGATCTTGTGATTGCAAAGTCCCCCCAAAGTCCATTCACACTGACATGTGCAGAGCACATACCACCTTTAGCAGCCATTTCAGGAAACAGGATGGTTTCTAAATAGAGCCATAGACTTATATATTCAGACTGCTAAATAGTATTATCCTTTTGTTGTATTAAATAGCCCATAAAATATAACACTGATTTCTTTTAATCGTAGTTTAATAGTAGTAATGATAAAAGTGTGGTTTTCTCTCTCCACAGGACTGACAGGTACCTGCTTTTCAAACCAGGGACTGATCCCCTTCAGATGTCTACAGTTAGCAAACAGTAGCACGATTCATGCTTTATTCCTTTCCCTCTAGCAAAACTCTCTTTACCTTCAGCTTGTTATTTTACCCACGTTTGTCAGTTGTATCCACCTGTTTTCTCTTGGTTTATGCATCCTTTGGACTGGGACTGACTTTATGATTATGACTCATCTGTCACAGGAAAATCTGTTCTATGATAGGAGCTCTCAAACATTTCTGCAAAACCAAATAAATATGCAAATAACTGTAAAAATAAGTAACAACAAAACCAGATAACCACAATAATGTTTAAACAATAAAGAATTGCTTCTGCATATTTTGGGTGAGATTATGTGATTATCATGAAGAAGGATTGGACATATGAATATGGCAAGGCCTTTGGAATGTAGTAAATGATGGAACAAAACATCAGGCAATATTTAAGTGTTACATGCAAAATATTGCAGACAGAGAAGAGCTAGTTAATATGGTCGCTACCTTTGTTGTTGTTTCAGTGTTGAAAAAGAAGAAAAGAGAAACAATAAAGATAAGTTGGAATGGATGTTTCTCTCTTTCAGCCATCTGTACTAAGCCACCTTTTATTTCTAGCAAGTAAAATTTATCCCAGTAACAATCACCTTAAATGTTGTATAATATATAAACTTTCAAATTGTCTTGCAGTTTACCTAATAATTTCATGACTTGGAAATTTTAAGATCTTTGAAACAGACATTTTTATATAATCAATTAATCATAAATTAATCTTAATTGATTGCAACAGAACACATCAAGACGAATTCAGTTCACATTAATGTAAATGTAATTTTTATTTCTGTAGGTACTCCATGACAATTAATATTCATTTAAATATTAGTCAATCATCACTTAAAATGAAGTCTACCCTCAATTTTTCTACTCTGTACATCTTCTGGCCATAAATAACATTACTTGAATCTTGAGCAGAATGATTATTGCTGCTCTGTCTTTGCCACTAAACTACATTATCAGAGACACACTAATTAGGGGTTTGTATCTGGTCAGTCTGATATGAGAAACATAAATGGAAAAAGTTATAGAACATACCTAGTTAAATTAAATTCCACATTTTCCTTAAGTAAAATGAGGTGAAAATGTCTTGAATTGCATAGAAAAAAAATCACACTTCTTTGCAGGAGAAAGAAATGTTGCTGTAGCCTTGACCAGAGAATGAAGAAAATCCAGCCAAGGAAAAGTGCTTTGCCCTTATAATTAGACATGAGGATTTTTAAAATGGTATAGATTTATTTTAAAGCAAAAATGGTAAAAAAGACTTGATGTAATCTTTTTAAGCAAGGTGGAGACTTTATTAACATAGAACATCCAAAAGGAGCTGAATGTCTTAGCCATGATAATTTTCTCATAAACCCTGTACTTCCGAGCCATTTATGCTACTAGTTGCAAGTAACGTGTGTAGTTCTGACGGACTCATAGAGATGCCAGTAAAACCTCAGTGCTGCATCTGACATGCAGACAAAAAAACTAGCTCAACAGACTAAAATAGTTCCCTGCTGCAGGCAAAGGAGAACCTGCAGAAGGTCACTCTGCAGGTGCATATTGGGAAATTTGCCACAGAAAGGGGTCAGGGAGGAATGCAGTAAATTTAAAAACACAAAAATTATGTTCATTGTATGTATAATACTCACATGCAATAGCCTTTTACATTTGTAATACAGATTGCCTTGGGAGTGTTGGAGGAAGGGTTTTGCAAGAAATTAAATTGCTCTTTTAAAAGACAAAAAAATTATACATGAATGACAAAGAGCATAAGGATGACAGATATCAGTTAACTGTTCATATTCCCCATGCTCCAGAGACATAACTCAGCAGTACAGATTTAACTGTTTAACCAAAATTCTCCATAGCTAGAGCAACTATTCAAGAATACAGCTGAAAATAAAATAATATCTTGTCATTCTTCTAAAATTTGCATCTTTGCATTTGTGCCCTTTAGTATTTCCATAATGACAGTTTAAAAAATTAATTAGCAATATTCACATTTAAATATTTATTAAAGTGTGGGGAGGGAGGAGATGTGTTGATGTTTGTTTGTTCCTTTCTTTGTTCACTTGTTTTGTTTTAAATAGGTTTGGGGGCCATCTTTATAAAGAAAAACTGAAACTAGATTTGGCAACTCTGATTATAGGATCTATGAATTTAAAGGAATTTGAGCAGGATTAGTTCCAAAAGGACATGACCATCTATTCAATCTGTAGGAATTATCTGGTAAAATAATCCTAGCTCTTCTGCTATAAACACTGAAGTCTCTGGTAGTCAAAGGGTAAATGTGGAAATCATCTCAGTTTTTGTTTCAAGGCATTACAGATCAGTGTTATTTCATATGAATAAAATAAGGAGTTTTATTTCTAATAGGGGCTCAAGAGCAATCAGAAGTAGAGAGATCAAGAGAAGTGAGGTCTGTTGCTTTGATAGCTACATCACTGCTGTTTAGCAACTATTTTACTAGCAATAAAGATCTTGGATAGGTGCCCCTGGGTTTTAATTCCTATTCCACTGAATTCAGTAAGTACCCTATTCTAAAGTAACCAAAACACTGGATTCAGGAATTCAGTTTCCAGCTTTTCATTCCCTCAGCAGGAACTGTTGCTCTTTTTTTCAAATAGCTGAATACATAAAACTCAGGAAAATACTCAGAGAATGAAAATGTTTGAGGTAGAGAGGAAGGGAATCGTTTACATATATGCATTTCCCAGTTTTGAAAATTGGTTTTTCAGTTCTACTCTGGCTCACATTCCTTCCCTACTTACTGCTGCTCACTAACAGTAAATTTTGTTCCATTCTGTCAGAGCCAACAGGAAAACAGTAGTACACTGCTCAGCAGATTCAAGCAGCAGGAAGAAAGCTTTGCCAAAAAATAAGTAAGTAAATAAATTACCTTTTAAAGCACTGATAAGTAACACAAATAAAAGGTTTATTATTGATGTGTCCACCCTAAAATTGCACACTCTAGTACACTTGTGTGGTTTACAGCCTGCTCACTGAACAGGAAACCTCTCAGTTTCACTGTGTCCAAAAGTTGCTGCTGACCTCAATTATTTTGTGAGAGAGGGCTAGTTGAAACTCAGAGGTTTGTGCTGGTATGATTGTGCTAGTATTTCCCAAACTTTGGGCAATTCCAAGGGTGGATGCTTAGATATATATAAAACAAGTGTGTAATCTTAATGTGATCCCTAAGCCATGTCTTCAATGCAAAATAACTCCTAATGTTGCTTCTGTATACTAAATACAGCTACCGCAATGACCCACAAATGTTACTGCACAGGCTGATAGAGAGCTAAGTGGGTAAAGAGGGTCATGGTGAGAAAACCAACACCAGAATAAGGTCTAAGGTCAAGATCTATTTATGTGGTTTTTTCACACCCAATATATCTCATATATTCTCTATGGCAGAGTAATAGCAGGATGGAAGAATACCACATCAGGACTAGGGGAAATGTTCCACTTAATTTGCTGGCTGGCAGAATTGGAAGGGAACCACATGTAGTGGTACAGCTGTGTGAAAAGAGAGGTTTACCTCCTATCTCCCTAAGGAAACTCATCCCTTCAACGTTACACTGAATATACTAGAGCATCAATAAGACTGTTACAATAATTATGTCTAAAATGAATATTTGCAAAATGAGTAGAGGTCTCTGTAACTGCACAAAACTCGGAGCTGTAAGTGAACAAGAATATAAGGTTTGACCCAAGATTGTTGAATTGCCAAATCTGCCAAGTCATTTCTCAAACGTAGTTATTACTCTTGCAGCTTTCACTCACTCATTTAAGCTGAAATCTTTGAGAAGTTTTATAGAATAGTGGCAATTTCTAATATTTAATTAACTAGATAGGTATTTTTCTTTTTCATGTATTTAGATCTTGCGCAAACATATGTGAAGCAATGAAACTGGATATACATCTGAAAGGTAAAATTCTCTCAGTGATGAAAAAGGAGGTACTATAGTTTGTCTGTCTAGCACACTTATTGCTCAGAGCCAGTAATAGTTTGTAACATGCAAGGTGAGGCAGACCTGAAAATTGCAAGATCGTAAACATTAAAATGAATTGTAAGAAAACTGAAAAGAAATGGATACACACCAAGGGGATACTCACTACTGTAGAAAACGAAAGGTATTACTTTCAGAATGCCTCAAAATCTTTTTGGCTTCATGATAGTACACACTGCAAAAAGCCATCAATAAGTTATCCTCTTGTTGGAGGCTGAAAACTTTGCTGATGACCTCTACAAAGCAACTGAGGGAATTTTCTTTCTTCTTTTGTTGCCATTTTTGAAGGTCTCCCCTCTTTTTTGCTGTTTGCTGTTCCAAAACAACATGACAATGACACAGGATCTCTAAATCTAATTCGATGACAAATTATGGTTAGTAGTAAGCATATGTTTAAACTACATTGATTTAAAAATTGATACCTTGCATCTATTTAAATCAGTGGCAAATGATACCATATTTCACAACTGTAGCTGAGATGAGACATCTAATCAAAGCACGTAAAATTATAGAACTAACATATAAAATTATCTAACTAGCCAGATAAATTTATTTGATGTATTTATAGTGTTTTGTGAAGTTTGCTTGAATGCATTCAATATTCATATCATAGAAAAGATTTAGATTTAGGGCTGGAAAAAGCAGCTCTGGGAAAATAAAACCCAGCAATCTATCATCTAGCTGCAAATCTTTTACTCTCTGTGGACAGCTGGCCTTATCACAAAAGCCCACCATAAATGGCATTTATTCACATGCCTTTTACAGAGTCTCTGAAGCAAAGCCTGCCTAATCTTTTACTTGGTCCAGTAATTAAACCTATATAATTCAGGAAGATTCTGCTCGTGTCATGTAACTCCTCTAGAGGCTACAGGAACATGTCTATATACTTGAGCAGGACAAGGGTTTGCACCATAATTTTGGATCAGACAGTAAAACTGTGACTCTGAAAATGCTTATGCAGCTCTTTGCAGAATTTCCAGCTTCAGGTTTTTTCTATTGAAGTGGTTAGGACACACCCTGGTGGGATCACAAGGTGTATTAAAACACAGCCCACAACACTTTATCACTTTCTGCCACTGGCTGAAACACCACAGTGACTGAAAAACTACTGTGCATTCATAGACTCACAGAAGCCAATGGGAACAGATTTACCTTCTGCTTTTTCATTTACAGAAGGGCTTTGTTTCTGATAGTGGGTTTTCATGTACAAATTGCTAGCCTGTCATCCTTTTAAACAGAATTTTTTTAGGTCACAATGAAAAGCAGGCAAGGTTGCCACAAAATGCACACGCTGTTTTATTACCTTGCAAATTAAAAAGAAATTAATTTTTTCGGCCTTGTCCTTTGGAATCAGGCATTCTCTGTCAACTGGAAGAAACACACCTACACATATGCCATAGAAATATAACACCTTCTTATTCTTATAATTGGAATTCTCTATTTATTAGTTTCACAGAAAATGTAGCAAGGCAACAAAAAATTTTCAAACTGAATAAAATATGTTCAGTCCCTATAGCTTGAGGAAACTCTAACCGATGCTGGCTTTAAGTCTGTAGCTTGCAGTGAAAAAAAAATAATGCCAGAAGGTTCAGGTGATTGCAAATACTTGCCACAAAGATTCTGTCCTTTTTCATCCATGTACAACAGCATGTGCACCAGAAGCCAGAAAATTTGAAGATGTCTCTGCTCATTGCAGGCAGAACTAGATGACCTTTAAAGGTCCCTTCTAACCCAACCTATTCCATGATTCTATAATAAATTGGATGTTCCAGGGTAGTGTGTATATATATAGTAAACAGCACAAATAGTTTCCCCCTAAGTGGTGAGCCTCTTTGACAGTACCTCTTCTACCACCTGGACAGTGTGCAGCACTTTCTCATTCTGAAGGCTGACAGAGTGAAATATTCATCTTCACTATCAAAATGACATTCTTAAATATCAGAGGAGTGTTTTCTAGCTGGTTTGCACCCAGCGAGCACGGAGTAAATATTTGGGCATGCAGCTTATGTAAAAGGCATACCCACAAGAAAGCAGCACCACTGCTTCACTGGCCCTGTGCAAAGGAGGTGTTAGAAGAAAAAGAGAGGAAGGTTGGAGTTCCTCCAAACTTCACTGATTCATGCACAACAGAATAGATTATAAACTAACCTGGACATCAAATTGTAAACTGGTATTGGATAGCAGTACATCACCCCAAAGGCTTGTGTCAAACAGCTTCCTTTTGGTATTAAGCCATGAAATGCATGGGTAATAGCATTGATGTTTACCACTATTATTCATTTTTTTATTGCTGAGGATAGAACCACCTTTTTCTATCTTTTTTTTTTTAATTAACAGAAATATAAAGACTACAGTTCAAGACACTGTCTGTCTTTTTTTATTATTATCCTGGTCCCATCTAGTTACCCTTGTGTTCCTTGGTAATGCCATGGATTTAACTGGGCCTACTTCTTATTTGAACCAGCATAACTGAACATAAAATCAGACAACCAGCTTGCATGGATAAAACTCCACCCCCTATGAACGATCCTCTGAGCAGAGACTAAAGTACTACATATATTGAATAAATGAACATTCAATGCCATCTGCTGGGGTGTACAAAAATATGCAATACCAGGCTTGCACAACAAGAGCAACAAATATAAAGAGGGTGTTCAGGCAGAAACAGTCTTCTTTCAAAACACATTTGTAAGGGAGGGTTGAGGGATGCTGCCTATCCCTAGTACACTTCAGCATCTGGGTACAACCCCTGGACAAGAAGGAGGTCTGGTTTGAAATCTCTCCATGGCATAAAAACCCTTCAGTGTGCAATTGCCCCTTTCTCCTAAGCATTAGAGCATATTGTAATGTTATTGGTTAGTCTTAATAGAAGGACTTTCATACTTTTGAAATCAGGCTATTATGGAGGCACAGATACAAGATTTGTGATATTGCAGGCAGTGTAAGAAAGGATTGCAACAGTCCAGAACATGAGCCTGTACTGGGCAAGGTCATACCATGGCTGCTATGCATTAAATAGTCACTGGATTAAATGTCAGGTTAAGTGCAGAACTTGGGACTCTATTCTGAAGTGAACTCTCTCTCCTGCTCAGTTCTTTGTCCCAGTAACTCATGTTCTTCTGGGTGTACCATGAGACAACTTTTTGGGCAGACAGACACCACTGAGAACAGCCTGACAGCTAAAATGTTCTCAGTTTGGGGGTATTCTTCTGCTACTAAGGGAACAAGACACATTTCTACTCACAAAGGGATTTCCAGATCAGGATCCCCCAGCTCACCAGGGTGAGCTCTCACAATTCTGGACTGAGCAGCAAAACTCAGAAGAGAGAGGGGAGTTCAAGCAAATCCTTCTTTGGGTGCTCTTGGTGGGCGGGCTTAGACATGCTCATGGTTGTGCATCCCATTTCCACACAGCTACTTCCTCCGGCATTGTATAGATCTACAAACTCACGGGTGCATTTGCTTTATCTCATTTGTTTCAGTATCTCTAAAATACTGTGCAGATGGCATATTTTTGTTCCATTGCATAAATTATTAGTTACTGTGTCATATTCTACAGAATGAGACCAGCTGAAAGTTTTTCTCCATTTCATACAGAAACCAGAAGAACTATTTCTGTTAACTCCTATCATTCTGTAAGTACCATACTGTTCTTCCTAAAATTTTACTTTTGTTTTGCTTCCTGATGTGTGTTAATATCATCTTGGCTATGCTGGTAACAGAAAATGTAATTGTCACTGTTTGCTAATGCAAAATAAAGCCTACTAATTTTGAAATATCTATGAATAATTTGTTTTAGTTAGAGCTAGACTGGAGAAGTGACTCACTCACTAGTCAACTCTCCATTTATGGGCTGAATCTAAAATACACCTTTATCATAAGATCATATGAAAATAACAGGAATCAAGCTGAACAAGTGTGTAAGTCATAAATCTCAAGGTTTAGTATGTAAGTAATGCAAATGAAAACTGAAATGCTAACAGTACACATTTCAATGTCTTCCCATTTTTATCTGAAAGCTGGTTTTGAGTTTCAGTTCAGCCATATAAGACTGTAAATACTATTTAAATCACAAAGATGCAAATAAAGCACAGCTCTATGCTTAATAAGCAAGTTGGACAAGTAGATGTTGACTAAAGAAGGTTGATGTAATCAATACTTTGACTCCTTCAGGTCCCACAGAAAGATTAATAACAATCAGATGCCATATGGGATTAATGCCAAACAGAAGGTGATAATAGCACAGAGCAGAACAGGGAAAGAACAGTCTGAAGAATATTTACTTGTGCTAAGGCTGTTACAGAATTATTTGAAGAAATTTCTGTGACATTAATTGATTATCCTTGGGAACTCTCCAAGGAGTTCCTAAAGTTACGGAAAAGAACAGTGGTGACCTCAATTTCTCATGAGAAAGAAAATCCTGAAGTTTTATTTGGGACCTGTAGAGACTATGAAACAAAGTCAATCTGAAAGCATCTTTTAGAAATAATAGGTATAGTTATGTAAAAAATTGTTTATGTGAGCATGAAGAACATCTCATCAACTCCTCAAACCAAAAGTAGTTTCCTTTTCAGCAGAAATATGACCACAATAGTAAGAAAGAAAACAGTAGATGTGATATATCTTGATTTTAACTGGGCCTCTGACATTTCCCAGAAGACAGTCTCACCTGGAAACCTGGACTAGATGAAAATCCATGAAGTGTTTGCACAATTGGTTATAAAAATAGTCACCCTCAGCGTAGCTGACAATAGTCTTTTACTTAACTGGAGAGTTGTGCAGAGGAGAGCCTGAAAACCCCGTGCACGGGTCTGTCTAGGGTGTGGTGGTATTTTTCATGTGCTGTTATAAAAATCCTGCAATGTACTGTCAAGAACATATCTTGTAGGTCTGAGCAATGTTGTAACAAAGATGTGTACAACATGGAGAGAGTTCACAGGAAAGTAACACTGGGATATGAGGTTAGAAATCTTTTAAGTTAGTTGACAACTCAGGAAAGCTTTAAAGAAGCATATTTGCCTAGTGAGAAGACTAAAAGGAAATATAGTTATAGGCATATAATTATAGACATTAGCATAATAAAGGTTGAAACAAAGTGGATAGTAATCAATTTTTTGTGTGTGTCCTTAGAGGGTAAAACAAATAGGCTGAAATGTTAGCACTAAAAAGAAAAAGCATGAATGGAAAGGGCAGTTAACTAGTAGAAGAAGACACCTCAGGAAGCTATTGATTCCCCATTACTAGCGAGTTCAAGAAGAGAAGAAAAAAAACATCAGGGAAGATCCAAGGGGATGACGCACTTATATTGTTTGTAGCAAAATATGACTTACAGAAACATGTGCTACTCTCTGCTGAGTTCACTCAGCAGCAATCTCAGCTGTGTGCTGAAGGAAGCAGAGTTGTGTCCCAGCATGTAAACAGTGAGTATGAAGGGTACAGCAAGACTCCAGAAAATAATCTTGAACAGACATACTACAAGTGTATAGACACATCCAGAGATATCCTGAGTCACTCTCAGCATCATATTTCTGAGGATTCCACTGTTAAATACATACTTGCTATCCAATTCACTTAGACTGCACATTTGCTAGCACAAATTCCCCAAAGCACTACATGTTTTCATAGTAAAGTGTGACATGTGATGAGTTAGTTAATATACTCTTGCAAGTAACATATGTAAACAGTCAGTAAAATATAAATCCCACATGAATAACATTATAATGAAAGATACACTTTCAAATGTCTGCAATAATCACAAAATTAAACACTGTCATTATATTTTCAAGATCAGACAGGAAAATTCAGAGAGAGATCTAAACTGTCTAACAAATAGCTATTTCAAGTATCTAAATAAAAAAATTTAGGTCCTCAAAGCACTTGCTCAACTGCTTTCCAACCCTTCAATTTCCATCAGAAAATTTTCTGTGCACCAAAATGTCTGGTTATGGTATTCAGATATTTCCAAATCTGGAATTCATCTTGAACTTAAATTTATTTTTATTACCTGTATATCTCTTCCTCTGTCCAGAGTAAATATTTGACAATGACGGGCAAGGATGACTTGCGGTCTTCCCCCAAGTTATCTGAGGAAGATGAAGATGAATATGAGACTGTAAGTTCTTCCACTCTGGAGGCCATGAATGCTTTAAGAATCCTTCCTGCCAAACCTCCACAAGAATCTGAATATGCAGGTAACTTCTGTCTGTGGAAAGTGAGAAAAGCCTAGAGATACATAGGACCAGTACTTGGGGTTTTCAATGGGGATATATTTTAGAATAACATGGTTCAACTGGTGGGCAGAAACAAGAAAAGAGCTAAGCCTGCATCTTCATATTCTAAAGTTACCCTTATTTCCATTAGATCATGTTAAATTAATAATTACACACTGCTTTTTTAATTTTAATATTACCCTCATGGGAGAAATTCTATTATCCCACTCCACCTGGAATGTGAAAAAAACCTGACTGATCAAACTCACAACTGTTTCAGACAAGCTCATAGCCATTCAAGCCTGAACTCTTTAAGATGGAAAACATATTAAAGAACATATGAAACTTTCCTCCAGATGAAGTAAAGTAGTATTTTTTTCTTGAAAAAAAAAGTGTTTTCTGCTGCTTTCAATAGCAATAAAAAGCAACTATTTTGAGTGTATTTCTCAGGCATTCTTAACCTTGCAAGACAGCTTCATTAATCCCCTTTTGGTTTACTAAGGCCATGTTAAGCTACATTTAATGCCCAAATGTATAGAGCCAATTAATATCCTGTTTATGGATGTGAAATATCATTATAGCTATCCATTGCTCAAAGTCATTACAAACACTCTCTGGAAGCTTTAAATCATTAAAAAACTGGAGGGAAATCCTAGATGAGGAAGAATGGAAACCAGAAATGAAATATATCTGACATCTTAAAATACAGAATCCATATATTATGAAAGTTTGCTCCAATTCACATCAAAATCAGCAAGATTTTTCTACTGATTTTTTGTGGGAGTTTGTTTGATGTCTAAACAAATAGATGGCTTTTTAAGTGAGTAAATTTACCAGTGTGTGAGTGGATCACAATCAGTCTGAACATTCAGATATCCTACATTTTATTTGCACATTTTATTTGGAAATATGAACTCCAGATACTTGGTTTTGTCTTGGTTAGCAGTAAAAAAACTTTCAGCCAGCAGTCAGTATCTTTTGGTTTTTTATGTAAAACTGTCCTGAAGTACCTAAAAGACATAATTTCTCTTTTGTGAATTCAGATAAAACACATTAAACAAAAAGCTGGGGGGTTTTCCTGTGTGTTATGCCCAGTAACTATAACGTGGCAAGATGCAAGAGTGAGGAAAGGTCTGAAAATGTATTTCAAAAGGGTAAAACTCCATGCTAACATTTTTTCCATCTTTCCTAGATAAATACCAGTGCCCTTGTGATATAAAATTAATGACTTGAAAACACATGCTAGCATACAACCTGTGTGTTTCTTTTAGATGGCCAGGGATCCACTATTTATTAAAAACTAAAGTAAAACTTTAAAAGCTCTATAGAGAGAGAAATCCCTACAACTCTCAGAAAATCAGAACAAAACAAAAGTGTTACCAAGAACAAAGGTTCAAATGAAAAACAAATTCAGTAGTCTAATCACAGTTAAGGTTAAATGCCTGCCTTAACTGTGTACCGCTTTATGAAGACTTTTTTTAACCACTGTGAGGAGGTTACTCATAAAGCTGTTACCAAGGTCATGCTTATGTCTCAATGCAGCTAATAGCTGACATTTAATTTCTGAAAAGAAAAATATAAAATTCTACAAAAATAGCAAGACTTGACCTGGAATGGATATTTTGAACATTAAAACCTCTCTTAAAACTTCATATTACAGAATTACTCAGGCATGATTTTTCTTCCTCTTTTACAGATAAACGTTGTTTAAAGCCTTCAGTTACCACTTCCCCAATGAGCGAGGACCCATCTCAGCCCCTTCAATACCCAACTGTAAGTAAAGATACTAAACCTTATTCACAACCAGATTTCCTCTTTTCTGTAATATTCTTTAAAGTTAAGTGCAGTCTATTCTAAATCTTAGCCACGTCACATTCATTTGTACAAGGGCACACAAGTTGCTCTGAGCTGTTCCTGTTTCACTTTGTGCTGATGTCCTCACCACTTGCTTTCACTTGTTGACTGCTGAGGATCCTCTAAGTATTAGAGGTGTCCCAGTCAGAAGCAGCACCCTTTCTACTAGCATAGTTTCAAGGGTGATGACTAACATTACATCTTTATTTGCCTTTATTAACAGATTCACACATCTGTTCCAGAGGAGAGGAGAGTGACAAGTGTAAGAGGTATAATGAAAAAATCTTCCCCGTTTCTGCAAACAGAAATTGTTACATCCATATTTATCTTTTGTACACAGGCAGAGATTGCAGATGATAGATACATATGGTTTTCAGAACAGCAGCTGCTTTCCGAAGTAATCATACTGCAAATTTTGCAATACAGTTTCAACTATCTACCATCTAAGTAATTATTTACAGAAGGAGATGTAGTTTATCTCAGGACCTCCCTGTTCCTCAAAGGGGAGGGAAAAAAGCCATTCAATTTAAAACGTGGATTTTCCTTTTACCTATATTATAAGGACATAAGGGGCCAGGGGGAAGCCTATGCTTCTCATGATCTCATGCTTTTTCACTCCCTATGCTTCTCAGGCATTTTGTATCAATATATTCTAAAGGATAACTTAATAACTATTTTAAATAGTAATATCAACTTTTGCAATGCCTGCTAGAGATTTATATCCTAAGGTAACTATTTACAATGTTCACCTACTAAGAATATGTTAATTGTGTGGTACATCATTTAGAATATACTTTTTTTCTGCTACTTCACCTTTAACTGTAAATTTGCTTCAAAATAAAATGCACCTTTAATTTTTGTTTGATCTGTTTAGTTTCTTCTTGTGAAATCAGAGACAGATTGCTATATTATTCTTCAAGAATCTAATGAAGTGTCCAAATATTAAATTCTCTAGTTGATGGTTTTACTCAATCATAGGGTTATTTTTAAAGTAGTTTCTATACACATTTTTGTATTTAGCATACTTTGATGTAGCAGTGTCTCATGAAGCCAACCATTGAACTATTAAATATCTGGTTAGCTTTGAAAGGGAATAGTTTTGCCATTACCATTTTCAAATCTTTAAGCCATAAGCTAAATATCATCAAAAATACTGCTATTGCCAAGCTGGGAAAATATGATCAATTCTGTGTTTGCTACAACAGCTGATTTTGAGAAAGTAAATATAGTATTTGATCAGCCAGAAAAATAACTCTAAGAATTCCATATAAAACAGAATTCAGGTTTTTTCCCTTTTATTTCACACTATAATGCAAAGCATAGGTCCAAATAATTCCTACAAATTATGAGAAAAAACTATTATAAAGTTTGAAAATTAAAGGTTAGATTGACTCTTGTGAGAAAATCCTGATGTAGATTGAAAAAAAAATCTGAATTGAGATAAAGTCAAGTAAGCCAGCCTCAAAATCCGCAGAAATCAGTAAACATAGACAGTTTGCCAATTTATCTTAAGCTTAGAATTCCACCAGATTTAGTAGGTTGGATTCACATTCTTGTCTGCCTCCATGTGATGTGTACTGGTGTTAACATGAACCACAGCCAGTGCAGGCAGGCACATTATACCCTGCAGTTCGAGAATGCAACTCGTATGTACTTTTAATAGATCCTGAGTGAACAGTCCTTATAGCGAACACTATTATTTTTAGATAACTACACTGTTATTAAATGTATCTTAACATTTATCCTCCTGTCCAGTGCTATTAAGAGGCCTTGCCACAAGATGGCATAAATAGCACAGAAGAATTTTTGTGAGAGTACTTTCTAGAACTGTTAAACATTTAAGGAACCATTACTTTATTCAAACCAATTTGTTATGGTTTACTTAAAGGAAAGCCTGAGATGTATTGAAATTTCTTTTCATTAGTTAGGATTTCAGCATGTAGAACTTAGGAAAATATTTTCAATATCAAAATCTAATGAAAATAGAGTAAGATTTTTCTTTTTTTTTTAGCAAGATGTTAATTTAAATAATCGGGCATATTCTAGCAAATTTGAAAGCAACAAAAAATGTATTTATTTTCATTGTTTTTCATTTCTATAAATTTCTATGCAAAAATCAAAACAGACAAAAAACTGCATCCTAAACTTGATAAACATATAATGTCTCTGAAGAATATTTAAATTTACAATAGCTGCATAAATATCGCCCTCAAATGTTTCATTCTGAAAGCCAGAGCGAAGACTTTTGGAGGTAGAGTCAGGGGAGGGCAAGGAGTGGGGCTGGACTTCTAGTAATGATAACAACAATACCAGAATAATATGACTTAATTTTTGAATTTTATGGATAACACTCTACTAACAATTATTAATAATTATCTTTAGGAGGAAGAATGAAAATACAGGGACACCAGGTAAGTAGAATCTCTCATCAATTAAAATTATTACAGGTCATTTTGCTATTTAATAGATTTCTGAAAGCAGGCTGCCATTTTGATGGCACTAGCTAAAGGATAAGACCCTATCAGGAGTCCTTCATTACCTCATTCACTTACATTCACGGTCTATGTACATGTCTTTTATTTCTCAGTGATTTCAAAATGGCATGTTAAAGCATGATGTTTCGTGTTACAGAGCACATAGATCTTTCGACTCTTGACATGAGCATGTCTACTTAATCTGAATTTTTCACATTTCCCTCCAGTAAACCAAGTTTAAAAAGCTTACAGGGATTTTTGTTTCCTCTCTTTTCTAGGACCCTATGCCTCCCCCACGGTAAGATCACATCAGAGATCACAGTCCTTGGGGAACTCGGTGCTAATGAATGCTCACATCCATCTGTACTGCCCATGGTAATGAGATGACTGGAAGTGAGCCAGCATCCTTTTACTGCCTGGCACTCTTTGGACTCTCACAGGTTCTAATACAAAATTAGGGAGAACAAAGCATGAACTCCAAGTGTTCATAGGAGGATTTCAGGTCAGCATTTTCAAAATCTGTGCCTACAGACAAGTGAAAAACCTAGAAATCTTGAATCTGGTTCAACCCGGATATAAAGTGCTGGCAAAAAAATTTTCCATCAATTGGATTGGTGCCTTAGGCTCTGTTCACTGTGATAATATTGACTTCATTCCCTCTTAAATCATTCTGCCAATGTTTTTTGCTACAAATCTAAATCATGTCAATAGAAATCAATTGGAATATTTCCACTTACTCCCAGAGAAAATGGACCAAGCTCTATTCCACAAATATATTTTTCTATGATATGCCCACAAAGAAAAAAATAATTACTTCTTGATGTTTTCAACCCCCAAAAATAGCTTCTACAATTAAAACATCCTTTCAAAAGTCATCTAGGATTTACAAACTTATTCTTCCATGCCTACACTGACTGCCTCAAAACATATAAAGAATTTTAAAACATGATTAGCATTACATATTCAG
>JAOXXN010000471.1:58926094-58945285 GCA_026770055.1 Myrmophylax atrothorax
GGACTGACACAGCACCCGGTACTAACCGGGGCTGACCCCGCTTGGCATCTGAGATCTGACGGGTTCGGATGGCAGGGAGGCATTTAACTGCCAGGGGACAGTGCCCACTGAGACTCTAACTCAGGATCTTGGGATTCAGAGTCCAGAGTGCTCTCCTTTACACCACTGGACAGCCCTCTTTCCTTCATATTCCAAAATTAAAATAGTCTATCATTAAAATTCTAACTAAAGCAAGAGACAGGGATACATCTGCTGGGAACAGACTGATTTAGAGAGACCTCCAGTTGTGGAAGATGCAGCAGAAAAAAGGAAGTTAACTTGGCCTTTGCTACAGCTAGTTGGGGAACTAGGGTATCACATTTGTTCTAAGAAAATGCCTTTTGGGGGCAAATAAGGGTATTGGTGCCTAAAAAAACAAGAGAAGAATATCCAAAAAAGATCTGCACAGAGGACATCTCCCTTCTCTCCATCTTGCTGCTTTCCCATAATTTGAGGGTGAGAATTTTGAAAGAAAAGTTTTCAAAATCTTTAGGCTTTTAAAGGTACCAAAAGAAAAATTAAAACTCCCATGTCTTAAAAACATGTCAATTCTTTGGATGCCTATACAGCTTTGAAAAAACAGCTTCAGCTGTTTACATGTGTGTGTTTATGTGTGTGTGTGTGTGTGTGCATAGGTCCATATGTCCATGTAAGTTTATGTATGTGTGCATGAAAAACAGTAGTACTCCAAAATACTTTGAATACAGATACAGGTTACGTGACTTCTATGCTGCTTACACTTTGAGATAATGAGTTCATCATTTCCTCTGGCATTTCCTTTTGTGGATTAAGGCACCATTTCCTGATTTTCAGCAAGAAATAGACTGCATTATTAAATTCAATGCCTATCCTGTCCTATAAAAAGACTTTATGAACCCTCCATATACCTCTAGTTCAGCATTCTGCATTATTTACTATTATGTTAAGCCATATTTGGCATCAGCAAACCCTGTAATGTTCCCCATATAACATTCAGTACTGGAATAAATGTTTCCCATCAAAATCATTAGCTGGCTCATTCAAGCCAGACTGATTGCAGCCTTTTAAGTTTTCCTATTGAACTGCCTCACCCTCAGGTATGAATGTAATTAATTTATTCCACAGTAGTTGAAATATGTGTACTGTCAGTTATACATAAGATGAAATAATAAGTTCTTATCCTTTTTACTAATAGTTACAAGTTTGGGGAAGAAATCTGAAGTATCTTTTCAAGCACAACAGCATCATCTTGAAACCAGGTAGGAATATAAAAATTTCATGGGTTTGTACTGGACACTTCAAGGACTAAACATTCAGACCTAGAATATTATACTTCACTATGCAATAACAGCAAGATGGTATCACTTTCTGATGCCATGCAGAAGTATAATATGTTTTGCCCTGATGCATCACAAGAACCATCTTTGGGAATTGCTTTCAAGCTATTGCAATTGCACAGCCAATTTTTATCTTTAATAGCAAGCTACTGTATTACATTTCTGCTGCTATTTCTATGACACGGTGTTAAATATACTGTATAAAGAAGCTCTGCTATCTCCAGCCTCAGAATTTTCTCTCCCCCTCATTTTCTATTTTTATTGACAAGGGATACATACCTGGCCTTTCAAAGGCCAATTATTCTTCGATAGAAATCTGCCACAGTTAGTCTATTTTTCTTTTCTAACCCACACAAATCTCTTTTCTAAACATGTTTTCAAATCTATATTCCCCTAAAATACTCAACAAAACACAGAAATATAGGTGACAGCATAGGAAGTGTATGAATGATTTAATATCTTTCCCAGACAAATACAGACTCTCACATCTAGCCTTATATACAGTGATGGCATTCTCCAAGATAAAATTATTGTTTGGAGTAAATGTGACAGTATTTGTGACCCCTAGTATTCTGTTTCTTTCTGTGTGGTACCAGTGGCTCTGTTATGTGAAGTTATTTGGTTGACGCTCTTTCCAGTGTAACTGTTCCAATTAATAGCACAACCAAATACTTACTGGGCACTCAGCAGAGGTCTAGAAAATCAAAACAGGTGGGGAACAACAGCTCCCTTGGTCTTCCTATAGAGGGACTGGAAACATCAGGAGAAATTAGCAGGGAGCAAAAGCAATTTGTGCTTCACTACACATGCAGTTAAAATGTGGGGCTCTTGCCAAATACTCTTCTGGAGAGTAAAAGAAAATGTATACAACTTCAAAGAATGGCTAGTGAAATCAAGTGAAGAGAAATACGTGAAAAGACACAAAATACAAAATCACACCACCCCCCACCCCAAAAAAACCCTGTGAAGGTCTGAAGCTGACATCAGTAGAGGAAGGGTATTCTGGGGCAGCACAGCCATGCATTGCTCTCTAATTTGACTCTTACACTGTCACTAAGAGAAATATTTTTCTGATAGTACTTTCATTCAATGCTTTTTCCTAGCCCTCAATGTACATGGAGCCCTAAAGACGCTTGCAGCTCAGGTAAGAACCAGAGATGGCTTTGAAAGCCAAACTAAATGTAGAGAAGTAAGATTATGAAACAGATTTGGGTTGGTATGCATGCATGTCTGCACTGGGGATTTTCAATGTACTGTTAGTTCAAAGGGATTGTTAAATAAAGGAAGCAAAGAACAAGTAAAGCAACGGTACAGCCAATAGCAGTGCAGAAACAAGCACAGAGTTACTTGCTCACATAAACCCTATGCCTGGTTCAAGCAAAAAAATGCCCAACCAAGTCTGAAAGTGTTAAACCAAGGCAGACACCCACATCCAGAACAGGACAGGGATTTGGAGGACAATGGGGAGAGGAAGAGATGGTAAGCTGCTTGGGCATACAAAGAAAGAAAGAGCATGCTGTGAGCACAAACTTATTTGCTTTTCCAGGCAGAGATGCAATCAGCTGGGCTAAATGAAAGTTAGGAGATGTTCGGGACATCGTGGAGCAGCTACTACAGGGTTAATGATTTTGTGTAAACAAATAAGCCATTCTTTGAAGAAATTACTTTAGATTTATCCTAGATTCCTAGAGAGAAGGTCATATAGGTGCCTTTATCAGGCAGGTCTGTGAAATAATTATGGTTGGAAATAAGACTTCCCCTGGACTATGTGGCTTACCTAAGAGAACATACTGGAAGCCAACATTAGCATTGATTGGGTTAGGTTGCTCTGCCAAGAAACTGCCTGTGGTATGGCTTCACCAGGAACCATGGCCATGTGTCTCTGCTCATTTTCCCTGGATTTCTTTAAGACTGTCAGAAGTGACTCCAACACACAGGAGTAGTTTCACTAGATTCATAAGCATAATTTCTCTAACCTTGAAGACAATACTTCTATGAAGACGTGTTAGGTTTTTTGCTGTCATATCATATTGTATCTGTTATTCGCCAACCCCTCTATACCTAATCTTAGAAAAATATGGCTTCCTTAGTATTTAACCCAAAATTGCTTTGTGGTTCCTCTCTACCTTTCAATATACCTACACCTGCTTTAAAAAGTACTTTCATATACCCAACAGACAAAAAAACAACTCAGAAGGTACTTACATACTTTTGAAGAGCAAGCAAATTTGATTACAAATTTGTGAAAGCATAACAAAACACTTATTCTGTTGTGTAAATATTATTTCTCTTTGTAGAACAGCATACTGAATTCAAAGACAAAAATCACTATAAGGGAAACTCCATAAAATTATCTTTCACAAACAGATTAGTTGGTAAAGAGTTGTAGCTGTACCTTGCATGGAATACTTAAAAATAACATGACTTTGGTCTTTCTGGTTTTTTGAATGTCAATCAGCCAAGTTAGCTCATGCTATATCTACATTCCTCAGAAACGGAGTTCATGCCTTGGAAGACCCAGGGGCTCTGGGGACTGAGGAGCTATAGGAATGATCCACACTGGTGACTTCCTACTGTCCTTGACTACATAGCATACTTTTACTCTCCCATAACTGCCTCTGCAAATGCAATTTTGTAACAAAAAACCAAACCCTTAAGCTGTGCCAAGAACCTATGAGTTGCATAATGCAAACTTACATTAAAAGAAAATACCATCAGGAAGAATATATGGACTGTATTATTTGCTCACATCACGTAAAATTCAACGTAACTTAAAAATCATTCTTTACATAATCCACAAAGCTCATCTAGGTCTGTTTGCTGTTGCTGCTTCAGACACTTCCTAGCATCCCTACCAGAGCTCTTGGTTATTCAGGCTGTCTGGGACAGCACAGTATATTTTTCCCTTTGTCAATTCCTTGCCTTACTGAAGCAACAGGGAGAGAACAAACAAGTAGCCTTGGCCCCTGCTACCCTACAATTGCCTTTAAAGTCCATATTTGGCTTAAAAATATTTCAAGACTTATTTTTTTTAAATTACTACTAATATCCTTTTTTTTTTTTTAATCTTATGTAAGTACATCAGTGTTAGGTTTATAGGTTGACTCAAAAATCTTAAAGGTCTTTTCCAATCTAAACAACTTTATATTTCTCTCTCTGGTAATTTTCACACTTATTGTTGAAAACAAACTATTTTCTTTGCAAAAAACTAAAATATTCTTCTTCCATTTCTTGACAAGCTGTTATTAGCTCCATCCCAGCCATACCCAGTACATGAGCATTGCAAGAAAATTTTATACTTCAACGAAAAACCATCAGGAAACTGTGTTAAATCTCTGGGGACATCAATTTGAAATCACTAGTGTTGGATTAGCACAAGATCACTCCTAATTGACAGCTCTGAATTTTAAAGGTTGACATCACAATACTGTATTTCTATACTAAAAGTGCTATTCTCATATTTAGTAAGTAAAACATAGTGTAAAATGAAACTACAATTTAATTTAAAGAAAACAAATTTTTTCATTCTGAATTTACTTTTACAGGTTCCACATTAAATGTAGAGAACTTGGCAGTGAAGAGGTCCCCATCACCTACATCATACACAGCATGCAAGAATAAATCAAAACATTCACTTGTGGAACAGGAAACGCAATCTCTTACCCAACCCACTGAAAAGGTAAAGATGAGCTTTGCTTCATGAAAACACAAGTTTTTAGGAAACAGGATTAACACAATAGTGCACACCCCCCTCACACCCTCTGAAAGCTGTGAGTATTCAGCATCCTAGACAACAATTGAATATGAGCTCTTGAAACCATGAATAAGAATTTGAATGTCTAATTTGATTAACATTTCCTAACAGGGCTTCTCAATATAGATACATTACAATTACTATTATATACTCTGCTGAATGTGCTTTAAATTCAGATTAGATAAAATCTATTTTCATAGGCTTTTGCTTCTGCCAGCTGTTGTTAATTTCTACACACTGATTATAATATCTTAAAATCAAGGATTTAAACAAATGTGAATGGTACGTTGGAGAATACAATCGTCATGAAGCAGAGAAGGCACTGCTACAGGAAAACATTGTAAGTATCATTTACCTCTAAACCTGGGATGTAAACTCATGGGGGAAAATTTCTGTAAACTGTCCACAATAGCTTACAAGTTTTGTTGTGAGCTAACCATACTATCCATAATTTAAATCTGTATCATACAGGATGAGACATTCTTGGTTAGAGATTGTTCAAAGAAATCAAAGGCTGAACCATACGTTTTGGTTGTTTATTATGGAAGAAGAGTATACAACATTAAAGTACGTTTTCTGGAGGAAAGCCAACAATATGCACTGGGAACAGGGCTCAGAGGAGATGATGTAAGTAAAACTCCATCTGCTGTTACAGTCTGTAGCTTTTATGTTGCACTTCACAAGTTCTTAATACTAAATATTAGCTACAAAATCTCCCATGAAACAAACTTGCTGTTTCATTAAAGTTTCTTTTACAGTACTCTCACTTCAAGTATGTCTTGGAGTTTCAAGATGCTTGCAGAATAATTTAAAACCAAATTTTACATACCATGCTCAAATTCAGATTTAAATCAATGTAAAAATTTCCTAAGTACTTACAATACTTCTATCTACTGTAAGTAACACCTGAAAAGTAAAAGACAGGTTCTACCTTTTCAGGTATACACATTATTTTAGCATATTTTTAAACTTGTGATAATATAAGCAGACATTTTCAAATATACACAACGCCACATATCTGACAGCATGGCCTGATGCTGTTATTGCTACTTAATGACTCTCATTGTCTATGTCTTGTACAGCAAAAAGGGATTTTTTTTTTTAATGATGCAATAGGACAACAGTTGTCATGGATATTCAGAAGCAATTAAATCATGTGGATCCCCACCAATCAGTCTTACAGATGTGGTAAATTTCAATTAGAAAATCCCTTTAGATTAGCAATGCTTTTTGTATAATTACATTCAATTGTAGTCATGATAAGAGTCTAATTCTCATTCTAGCTATATTGTTAAATAACACTGTATCTGCAAGTCTTTCACAAAAGAAAAAATAAAATATTGAAACTCAAAGTCATCTCTATAAAAATGTGGCACTTACAAAAAGGACCCTAAAACTTAAAGAATGCTCAGCTGCAGGGAAAAAAAGGAAAGCAACAACCTCCTGTGGGTTATTAGCTGTGTAAATGAGTTACACAAATCCAACTCAGGGGAAGCGGCAAAGCCTCTGTAGCTGAATCTTCCATTATGTCCTTTCCACGCACATCAATAGTTTTCAAAACTTACCCTTTGTATAGATAGACTTAAAAAACCCTGAAGTCACAAGCTGACTTTAAGCATTTGACAGGTTCAAAATATATATTAGAATTCTTACTAGAAAACGTGGGATAGGATTTATTAGCTTTCACAAGAGGCATAAGGTTTATTGGCATGTTCTTCTTCAGGAACAATGGTATAATGCCAAGGGGGGAAAGAAAATTCTTCATTATTCAGGAATGTTTAAACAGTTCAGGAACCTGAATGGTAGGACAAATTGAGAATTGTACTGCAGGTACCATCATCCTGTGCTGCTCTAGTGGCCATCAGTCTTCCGTAAAGCACTGACTGAACCTCACAGATGATTTCCTGGAGTTTAAGTATGACAAGTTTAGTTTTCCATGGTTCTTACATTGTTTATTCTTCCTGTAATGGCCCTGTTAAAAATAGACTCAGATCAGAAACATCAACTGAAATATGGCACACTACAGCCATATTTCTACCATGTGCACAGTAGAGTATAGAATAAAGATATAAAACTAAATTTTCACCATATTAACAGCTTTAACAATTAAGGTAACTAGAAAATTAATTGAACAGTACACGAACAATTTTTACTGAACTAAAACGAAGGAGAACACAATCCCTCCCATTTCAGGAAATACCAAAATATATGACTTTGTTGTCTGTTCCAGTTTCTGCACAGACAGTACATATCTTAAACAGTGGGTCTGGACTGAAAGCAGTCAAATTGGAAAGTAGCAATTCCAGAATAAGGACTCCAAACATCTAGTTAATAAGCAACAGTGTATTTAAGACTTAGCTCTACCAGGCCAAATCTGCAAACATGGCACCTTACCTTAAGCCTTCTTTTTTGAGTATTGTTTCTCTTTAACTCAGAAATCCTTCTGTACTTCAAGTACAACAGAAAAAAATCAGAATTGTTTTTCTAGTCAGTTAAGTATTGTACCACGGAATCACAGACAAGGCAATCTCCTACTTCTATGTATTATTCTCACCAGCAGACATGAAAAGAGATCTGGGTACAAAGCACATGTGCAGTAATAAACAATCAGTGGCACCAACATTGCTCAGAAGAGCTTCTTCCATTTCAGGTAGTCTCAAAGCACTTGCCCAAAATGCTTTTTATTGAAAACTGTCATCTCAACTTCTGCAGCTCATCTAAGGTTCTTTTCTCAGGAGGGTGAAAACACTTTGTAAGGCTGTGAATTACAGCAAATTGCTGCCTGTAATTTTCCAGTGCCTGTTAAAATGCTTTGCAGAGCACTCTGCATTTTCCCTCAGCAGGAATACCCTTTGTTACACCACATTTTGCACTGTGCAGTGCAGCCAGACCAGCTGCTCTATCTAAATTAGCTGAATATTCACCCTTCACCCGCCAAAGAGAAATAAATCTGAACACCAACAAACAGGTGCTGGCCTATTACACTTCTTCCCAGTTGGTGATTTTGTTAAGGTTTGGTCTTAACTGATTTTCTGCAGTGTGTTTTCACTTTTGAATTAGCCTACTTTCATCCATTAAGAAGACATTTTTCCCTACACATAAATATAATTATTCAGTTTTCCCTATCCTGTTGCAACTTTTGATTTTCCATATACAGTTTACAAGTTGTTAATGCATTGTATCATCAAATAAGATTTTCAATTAACAATTATTTTTAAAACCTACTTAATTCAACTCCCATGAGTGCTTCTATCATTAGCTCTCATGTAGCTGTATAAGACCTTTAGAGGAGCAGGGAGAGCGGGCTGATCATCAGATTTTGTGTTTGAAGTAACTCAAGTTCCATGCAACTACATTAGTATCAGAGTCTAATGAATACAAGTATAGAGAAACAGAAACAACCCACCACTGACTCTCTTGGTGGAGGTACATCTTTTGCCAGCAATTTAGCCACAGATGTTCACACCTACACACATATTTAACATATTACACTGAGCTTAATAAACGCCAAATCATATAATGTTATAAAGACTAGATCTCCAGATGAGGCATGCATGGAATTTAGGCATTTATATTCAAAACAGTTGTCCTAAGCACCCTTTACTTGGCTGTCACCTTTCTCTACTCCAGTGTCACTATTAAAGATCCAGACCCCTGTAACACACTGACTCTTTTCATGTGCATAACTCTTCTGAAGTTAAACAAATACAAATTTTGTTCACATTTAAAGATGATCATGACACAAAAGTGAAATTGTTTTTGTATCTCCTTTGCAAAAATAGATCTACCACACACAAAATAGATGTTTTTAGCATGTCTGCAGCATCAGGCTCAATTCCCAAGTCAATAACTAAAAATCAAAGGCCAAAGTAGGCTCCTCTTCAACTCTGTGCCTGTTTTACAAAGAAGCTTAGAGCATGATCCAGTGTATATCTCTGGATCTCCCAGTTCATGGCACAGATATTTGCTTCATTCTCACCAGTCCATTTGCAGCTAACTTTCATCTTCAAACTTTCAGTCATACCCATCACATCATTTCACCCAGTTCATTTCCACGTGAGTCAAATGGATTAGCTCCACCTACTCTTCACCAGCCACCAACCTGGCCTGACTCATCTGAGTATATTAGGGAGCACTTCTGCAATGCCTTCCACTGACAGTATTATGTCAAAAGTTACTGTCAGGAAAATAGGCACAGCAAACAGCCACTACTTTCAACCGAGAAAGTGGTTTACAAGATAAACATCTTGTCCACAGCTTAAATGACAGCTCAAGGATGAATAGTTTCATTCAGGATGTGCAACATAGACCAGAGTCCTGCCACTACCCCAATACAATTCAAAACCACACATTCCATAAACATTCTTGAGACCCTATTCCCATCTCTCCAGAAGTCTGGAGACTAGCAGATAGGACATTCCTATGACAGCAGAGATCACTCGAGTGTCTTCACACAGTGAAAGGAAACAAATCAAGTACTGAATTTTCTCCACCTTTATGCCTTTAGGTGTCTTCATGTCTAACAAAGTGTGGGGGGAGTTCCATTAAACAGTCTGAGGACATAAAAGTCTGGGACCATCAGTGCTCATTACTATGATGTCTAAGCCAACTTCATGTCTTAGCAGACAAAGAGACTCAGAACTTAATATTTTAAAATTCATTAACTCAGAGTATAGAATGTAATAAAATAGAAAAAAAAAAATCTAAGTAACATCTGAGACATTTTTCCTTCATTACCAAAGAGCTACAACTTAAAGATACAGTGATGAATAATGTGACAGTAGCAAAGTGAAGCCTAGTTAAATTTTCAAAGCAGGTGAGCAATTATAGTAAGACCTTTTAACTTCCCAGCTGACAAAAAACATTAGAAAGCAGAGGAAAAAAATGGTGCTCATAAAAAGTTTAGCATAAAAAAAGTAAGAGTTACTTTAGTATGGCATGAAATACAAACCACAGTTTTGCCTGGATTTTCAGTGACTTTGAACACAAGCAAAGGCAAAACAATAAAGCAGAACAAATGTGTACAAGTAAATATTATCAAAACGAAACTCAAAACTTAGCACGCTGGCTTTGAGATCAAATAATTCTCATCTTACTACAGGAACAAGTTCACCAAATCATGTTTAATTAGATTCTGTTGTTATGAACTAGGTGTGAAACAGGTGGGGGTGATTACCATGAGATACCACCAAGTGTACAATGAAAGTTCACACTTACAATAAGTGTTACATAAATAAATGGTAAGTAATAATGTCAAAGTAAGCTTGCACTACTGCGTGCAGTTCTAGCGATTTAACACCATTGAGTCCAAAGAACAGTCCAAGAGGAAAAACAGTGATATGGTGAGAGCTTCATGGTGTGATGGGAGCTCAGAAGTTACACATGGGGAAGAGAACTATTTAAACTGAAGGACTGCTAAACACTGGAATGGGAGGACTAAGATTTCCAACTGGGACAGATGAGAATAGACACTTTGGATAACTTTCTGTTGCTGCTTGATCAGGTCAACAATTTCGAATCACACCTCTATCACTCTAGGAATATGCTTGGAGTATGTCTTTGTTTTGAGCACAAGAGAACAGAACAAGACTACTACCCTGATGAGATGTACCTTGTTCCATACTGTAACAGGAGTTTATAGCAATTTTCTCAGGAAACTGAATGGAGAAGAAAAAGGGGTACATTTAACACAATACAATGAAACTTGTAGTGTAATGTATCATGTACTGCTAATTAACTTTTGCCAGCAAAAAGTTAGTAATGATTTATAGTTACTTCATCATTTCAAAATCTATCATCACATCTGGCATCACAAACTTTTACAGGGTATACATTATCAGGGCTTAGACATGCTCCCCTTTTGCCCTCAGCAGCTAGTTGCTTTCTCCTACACAAGACACAGACACACAAGGAAAATATGAGGACCAAAATACAGTGCTCTTCCTTTTATAAGTGCTTCCATCTAATCATAATTCTATGCAAAATACTATCTATTTTTAATACTGTCAATTACAAGTCTTTTAATCTTATAACCATCTAGCAACTACATTCTCCATCACTGATTTTTACTTTTTTTTTTTTAAATCCCCAGAAATTTAATTCTGTGGAAGAGATCATTGAATTCTACAAATATGTTCCCATAACACTCATTGATGGAAAGGATCAATCGGGAACCCAGAGAGAACAATGCTACCTCACATATCCATTCAAGTCACGCAGATATTTTCTGCCTTAACATTGCTGATTCATTTGTACAGATGCAAATACAACAGTTATTAAAATGTCTCAGAAATCAGATCAGCTTTTTGAGCAGCATTCTACAGACCTACTCCATTTTTTGATTGTTGAAATCTAACTTTGAGGATACAGGTAAAGTGTATGTCAACTTATAGAAAAATCTTGTAATCGACTCCTGGTGACAATGACGAACCAATTCACTTGTCTTGCACTCTACATTCTAACATAGGATGGAAACGAAACTCACCCTTGCTTACCTAAACGTCACTGAAACTCCACTAAGTAGCAAAACCTAATAAAGTATACCACAGTTATAAAAAAAAAAATTCTTGCTTTTAAAAATACATATGAAATGCTATGTGTCAGAGTTCTCACTGTCTATCAATTTTATGTGGTGTGCATATGTTTGCTCAACAACAAGCTGTTCTCAGCCAACACTGAAGTCAGTGAATGTCAGCTGCTGGTATTGGAGCAGATTATAAAGCTAGTTAAGTAATAGAATTTACATAATTACAGCTAAAACTTAGTCTTTAGCTTGTGTAGCAGATACTTGTATTCCATACTCGAACCTTCAAACACATACATAGTAGGACAATTATGCAAACAAGTCACTTTGAATTCATACCATGTGCAAACATAGAGATAAAAATCATCAGTGAAAATAGTAGATGTGCTTCAAACTCAGCAAGAAAACGTGCTCCTGTGTGTATCAAAGAACATGGAAATGTGACATTTTTCCAGCAAAAAGACTCAGCAATATTTATTCATATAATTTGAGTTTTGGAAGGCCTAACTAAATTCCATATGTATATGAAAGGCAAACTTCAGAATTTTTCTGCACAGCATCCATAATTTTCCTTTCTAAGCACACTCAGAAGTTTGACTAGGTAATTGGAATATACCAAAAAAAGTAACCTCAGTTATTTCATCCTTAAGAATAGGAATGAGAAGAATAAAAACACTCAAGCCCAAAACCACGGCATTCCAACCCAATTTATGACGTAGTAGGTAATGGCACAAACTAGCCCTAAAAAAATTTAGCAGTTGGTTGTCATTTTCTTGAAACCTTTTTATTTCTTGATGCTGCATCAAAATGCAAAAGAACATTCACTAAAATTATTTCTCTCAAACTGATGAGACTGAAACTTGAAGGAAATTATTCTGACATAATGTTATTTAATAAGAATAAAATTGACAAAAAAGAAGCTGCTAAAGTAAGAGTTTAGGAGAGCTTATAAAAAGAGAAAGCCTGATGTAATCTGCTTTGAGTTTCATAGCCACAATACAATTTAACTTACAAAATATTTTCAAGTTAAAAGAAAAAAATAATGCTAAATTAAAAACCATAAAACCCCCACAGTGTAACGATTTAGCAGATTATGGAAGTGACATACCAAGCTTTGCCAATTTTTACTAAAGGAAACAGTGAACTTGCTTGCAGATGAAGACAAGCATTAGTGGTATACTTGAACAACCTAGAGTCCATAAAGCTGAGCAACACCACCTCCCTCATCCCCCAGTATAGCTTTCATGAGCAATGGTTTAATTTTGCCAGTGACAACTCTTACGAAGAAAATTCAAAACTATTTATTTAGAAGCTTTTACAGAAACAAAATTAATTCAAACAGCAACCTGGACTGAAGGACTTAAAACAAAGGAAGAATTTGAACCATGTTTTCTTTTTTATGTTAACCATTTTAGTATTGACTGTAAATGATATGCCAGAATTTTAAAATGGAAACTATTTTCACCATTGAAAATGCAAAGAGCACTGTTAGGTTTGGCATCAAAGTATATGAAGTGAAAAAAAAAACCCTCTAGTGTACCCATCTAAAAAAATATAATTCCTTTTGAATACAAAATGAGAACTGTCATTTCCTTATTATTGACAATACAGGCAAAAGAAAGTTTGTTCTATGGATTAGGTTAGTCTGATACAAATGATACAAAAATTTTCCATGTGTACATGATGAAAAAGTTCTGACTTAAAGCACCAACTATCTGAAGGATTTTAACACTGTATTGCAAAATTATGGGAAAGCAATAAATGGTTTTGAAAATAAACCTCAGTCAAACGTAGTTTTAAAATATTTACATTTCAATGCAGATGTGATAAATACTTTATCAAAACAATGTATAATCTGCTGGAGTGTATAGAAAAATATTCCCAGCTTAAATTGTTTAAAAAATGCACCAACAGTGAAAAAAGGCAGGGACTACCAGTTTTTCAAGAGAAGTCCCAGTTCAAACATAGAACACACATCCAGCATTAGTCAGTATTGATTTTCTTATGTCTAAAACTGTAAGAAGTAATTTTAATTGTGAGTATGTGCTTCAATATACTTCATCCTACATTATTCTAAAATGATTTAACATTGACAAGATGAAGAGAAACATCTATAGTTCACATACAGAAACAGTAGACTTCAGTGTCATCCATCCCTCTTCTTTACTAAAACTTGTAATTTGGCCCTGATTTAGAAAAGTGTTTAAGCAACCGAGCAATGATTACACTGCACTGAAGTCAGTAGATACGTATCAGACATAATCCGTAACTAGGCACATGCTTGTATGAATTTGAGGCCTACAAAAAATATATCGTAACAACATCTAAATTCTTAAGAATGATGAAAGATTGCACTGGAAATCTGATTCAACACTGTCAATGTAAAAGCTGTGCAACACGGTTTTTCATTTTGAAGTCTTCATCTTCAGCAAGTTCCCTTGCAAATAAGCTCACTAATTAGAGTTCTAACCAAATGCTGAGTTCTGTAAATGTTTCTATCACACACATGGTGGTAGAGGGTTTATGTTTGGCTATTACTAATTCAGAACAACTTAGAGGCCATATAGAGAAGTGCTTCTTGTTCCTATCAACTCAAGCCTGGTTGTATCTCTGGCTTGATGGTACAGAAACCTGACTGTTCTGTTCTTTCACATCTACACAATACAGGCTAAGTAAAGACTAAGTACTAAACAAAATTAAACTTTTTAGTGCTATCTGACCTAGTGAGGAGCAACTCTGATTTTATTTACACCCTGGTATCTCCTCTGAAGTCAGCAGAAGTGTTTTTATTTCACTGAAACAGAGCACTTGCATTGAAATTTTACTTTTCATGCATAGTGCTTAATTTGCCAATAAAACCTATGACGTATACTTGCTGTCCACAGAGGACCAAAGGTGCTTCTCAGTACACATGTGCTTGATCTCTGAAACACCATGCTGTAATATACCAAACTAAATCCTGTTAAATTTACAAAGATCTCATTGTCTAAGACTTTAATCCATAGAGACCTAGCACAAACCAGTTACAGCACAGTATCCTATGGTAAGGTGAAAGATGTTTGCATAGCAAATCTTTTTCATATTTTCCTAGGGAGCAGATGAAATTGACCTCCAATACAAATCTAAAGCATGAGAGTGCAAAGTAGTGCTTAATCCTATCGGCTTCTCTCTCTCTAACTCTGCTCTCTTCTTCTACTTTGCTAACAGCAAAGATCTTTTGGCAAAATAAAACAGTTATTTCAATCCTCCCTTCCAAACAAGCTAATGGCACTCATTAAAAACAAGAGGGGAAACCTCTGCTAGTCTCTCACTTAATACTTTTTTGCTTGAAGAGAAAGAACATCCCAACCCTTTGTTGCCTCTATTAAGTGTCTCTGTCCATGACTTATCCATTCTTCTTGGTCCATATATACTCTTCCACAAAACCAACACTTAAACAGACATTGAAGTGTTTCAGCTGGTGAAGATTCCACCACCTGGTAGTTGTTTTTATGTGTCTTTTTTAGCTTCATTTTTAGCATACTCTGCTTTTTTGTTTGGTTTCCTGTCTCAACATTCTGAAGAGTAAGACGCTTCCGATAACGTTTGACACCAAGACAACTACTTGTCCTTTCTGACAGAACTACTTTCAGGACTTGACCTTTATACTTGTTGATAGTCTTCATTACATTAATTATCTCTGGTGAATCAACATCAGGATGGTTTAGTACCACAACTGGCTGGTTACGACGAGGGCATTTTATCAACTGATTCATTTTCAGAGGGACAAGCCGAAGACGTCTTGCTGTCAACAGGTATGACATGTCAGAACTTGAAGCAGTTTCTGACTGAGTTCTCATTTTCCTCTTAGGAAGTTCTCTGAGGCTTGCTTGTTTTGCCTTATTTTTGGGACCTAATTGACTTTTTGAATAGGACTTGCTTTGCTTGCTCACATCACTGCTTTTCTGAAATGGTACAACAGTTTGTTTGCTGTTATTTTTAACACTTGCCTCTCGCTTTGGTCTTTGCCTGAGTGATATACTTCGGGACTCAGCATTTGGTTCACTCTGATTGGCCAAACAAGGCAAATTACCACTAAGTGTCTCAGAAACACTGACAGGGACCGGCCGAGGCAAAAACATTTCATTGCAATACACAGAAGGAGCTGTTTCACTGCTGTTTTCTGTTCCATCCGAGTTTTGACTGCTAGTAGCATTCAAGACTCTTAGCATTGTCCCTTTAGGGATAAACACTGGAGTAGCAACATGGGAATTTTTAGTTATCCTGTTTTTGGATGTTCTTGCAAATGTAAATAGCCGATCTTCACTATGTTCTTCACTACTGATCACATTGTTTCCACTGTGCACTTGAGACAAAGTTACAGACTGTTTCACTTCAGTGGCAGAAACAACTCTCTCACAACTTGCTGAACTTTGTTGAGGTAAAAGCACCTTTTTACTAGATGCTTGACATCTCAAAGGCATGGATTTCATGTTAGACTCAGCAGCAGACATGAGCTGAGCAATCTTTCTACACAACAACGTTGCTGACTTCTTATTGCGTGTTGTGTCATCCCATCTGACATCCTCTGGAACATGTTCAGCCCCAGAGCTAAGAGAAAATACCGACGAAATAACAGGTCCTTCAAAAGGATTGCCTTTATTTTCCATTTTCTGTAGTTCTAGTGATTCCAGAAGATGACTGTTCTTTTGACTTATGGTTTCAGATCTCTTTACTTTGCTAAAGCCAAAAGTTATATCCTCAAAAGGTGTAATTTTAGTGATGTGAAATTTTTTCTCTGCCTCAGAAGATGCAACACATTTTTTATCAAAACCTTTACCAGCTACATGTGCTTTTGTACAGCCAACTGACAGACTCCTATATTCTTTCTCATCCCTCTTCACAGGCAATGTATCCTTTTCTTTTAGGACTGCAGAATAATTTTTGCCCTCCTGAGCAGCCTCTACTGAAATGTTCTTGGAACTTTTATCTTCAGAAATAGAAGCATATTTTTGAGGATATATATCCTCACATCCTTCATAATGATACAAGTCACAATGGAAATTATTTTTTCCACCTACATCCCACCTTGAAGATTCAAGATCACTTTTCTTTTCAGAACTATTCATCACTAGAGATGGAGAACAAAGTTCTATGATACCTGAATGGACATCAATACCTTTCACCAAATGAAAGCATAATTTTGATGCATCTTCCCTCTGTATAGATACAGAGCTACAGTCTGAGAGTTGAGAATCAGAAGAACTAAGACATTCAGAGTTCTTGTCATACGTACTATCCAAATTAAGCTGGTTACTAACACTGGATAATTTGTCTACATTCACTTCCATGGTTAGTAACTCATTTTGAGACACAGATGATGTTTTTCTTCCTTCTGTAGATCGCTCTGTACCTGGACTGTCAAGTTCCTCTTCAGCACAGCTCACAGATTTGTATGTGGCTTCTTTCATAGGAATTAGTTTAAGAACCAGTTGTTGTGCTCCATTCACTATTTTAATTTTTACTATCTGAGCTAAACAGTTAGAAGGAACTACAAGTTCAGATGGTGCAATTACTGTTAAAGGCATCCCAGGTTGTAAAGGCTCCGTTTTTGGAGAATAAACCTCAACCTCCACACTTTGATTCTCACATACACTCATTTCAGATGGCTCTAACATTGTTTTATCCTGGACTGATGATGTATTTACACTACATTCTACATTATGAGATGAACAGACTGTTTTAGTTGCTTTACCTGGAATCTCACAAACCATATTTGAAGACAAATTTGAAAATTCATTCTGAAAAGGAATTTTATTGTATTTCTGCATTTTACATAAAGTGCTTTGACTCTGCTTCTTTTGCTTGTGTTTTATGAGAGTATTTGACAGCCGTTTAGTGGGTGTTTCATGTACTCTTCTTGTATGTTTTACTATATAGTCATGTCTAACAGCACCATATTCACAGTATTCACACTGATATGGAAAAGTTCCAGTGTGTTTCACCAAATGTCTCTGGAATTCTCCTTTGGTGTAGGATACATAACTACAATGGGAACAAAGAAATTTAATTTCTTCATGTTGCCCTATATGCTTTTTATACTGTAAAGGATCCTTTGTTGAAAATCTGCATTTATCACAGTAGTATTTACCTGGCAGAAAATTTTTTACTTTAAATGTTTTCTGAGTTTTGCTTGGGTTTTTCCTCTCATGTTCTTCAAAGTTTGAAGCGTTGGCACTCTCAGGAACAAAATGAAAAGCTGGTGGTGTAATATGACTGCACTTCTTGCAGATGAAATTTTTGTCTTCAGTCCACCCAAACTTCTTATGCTTTTCTATATCTTGCATTGAAATTTTCTGAACATTTCTGCATTTTATACAGCTTATCAGTGACAATTTACTGTTCTCAACGTCAGTTCCTGGGTAACAGCAGTTTTGGTCATCCTCCGTATTTGATGGATTTGCTTTATCCTCAAAAGATTGCTTTCGGGGTGTAGTTAGGGAATTATTCCTATCATTAACTTGGCCAGGGTACAATCTTGGTAAAATTTCCCTCATTTTTTTCAACTGCATTTCAGAAGATGCGACTCTGCACCACTTTAATCAAACACAGCATCAACAGAAAAAAAATGTTTTCTTGGTATTAGTCTTGTACATGCTGCTTATCAATCATTCAGGCCACCAATCTGCAGAATATACACTTTGGACGAAACGGTGTTCAAGCAAGTGCATCTGTATTATATTCCATGTTCTTAATTTTAGTCAATCGACTTGCAGCACTAAAGAATAAAAAGCAGAAGTTCAAGTCAGTTATGATTCAGTGATCACTGAAATACAATCAACTAATAGTTGAATTATTAGCACACTACAGCTGAATAATAGACTCTAAGTCTGTTAATACACCACTGACTGTATTCTGCACATACAACAAGTAACTCTAAGCAAAACATACCACATCAAATAATCCTTTAACATTTACTCTTATTCAATATTACCATAAATACATAAAGTTATATGCTATGTGTCAAAACCTAAAGAGTTTGCGCTTTTTCTCCCATGTCATGAAAAATTTTACATTTAAGCAATTGTTATGGTTTGAGTTGGCAAAATGCCAACTGCCTCATACAAAGTCAAAGGAGGGCCCCCCAGGGAAAAGGAGTGAGGGGGGGAAAAAACAGAAATGAAGCTTTGAAATGGCAAGGTTTTTATATTTACACAGAAAAGAAGAAAATTTAAAGCAGAATATGATATAACACATATTGAAAAGAAATACCTCCACCAAGTGGCCCAGTTAATAACCCAAATCCCAGAAAACCTCCCAAAACCCCCTCCCAAGAAACCTCCCAGGAAGAGAGAGAGAGAAATCAACAAGAAAATGTTCACCTCCCTAGATAAACAACAGTGCGGATGGCCTAATCTCAGGAGTCAGGGCAGCAGGATCCTCTCAGGTCAGGAGCAGGGACCGAAAGAGACAGAAATTCCTCCTCCCTCTTTTATTATACCCCTTGACACTTCTTGATGATGTCAGATGATATGAAATACCTCTTTGGTTGCTTAAGTCAGGTGATGCTTGTCCCTTCT
>JAOXXN010000471.1:58963079-58973444 GCA_026770055.1 Myrmophylax atrothorax
ACTAATCATTTCAGTGTCAGTTACTAAATATGTTTTTGGTTAGAATTCATAATTTATTCTAATGAAATTTTTAAGAATCTTTACAAATTGTTTAAATTTCCATTTGTTCTTGTATCACCTGTTATATTAGAGGGAGTCTACACATACTGCTGATTTTAGCAACTGAATGGTTGGATGCAAAATGAGCAGGCTCACTGAAGCAGATGAATAAGCTCTACAGAACACCCACACATTCCAAAATTTTCCTCCATGCTACTGCAAGAACAAGAAAAAAAAACTCTATAGAAAACAAAATTAATTCTCTTGGGATAGTTTGAATCATTATTCTAAGTGGTCTGAAAGCCTGAAAACTGTTAAATGGAAAAATATATTCAATTGATAGTACTGCACACCTCCACGGGAGTACCCCAAGCTGAGAAATGGCATATGGTCATAAAAAAAATTAAATCAATTCAAAAGCCTTTTTACTACCTCTTTAGCACGTAATTGTACACTCAATCTGAATCAGGTATAACATTGTTTCAGTGCATTGACTCTTGTCCACCACCTCAGGATAAGAAATATTTTGTTTTTTCTTCTCCCTATTCCAACACCCCGTGTTGTGCATTCAAAAATGCTGATAGGTTTTTTTTCCCCAGAGAGGTTTCTTTAATGAATGTCTAGTACTGTCACCAAGCAAGTAATTATGATTTTTGGTAAGAACAGAAAGTGTTCATTGTGGAAGAAGACAGGACAAACATGGAAAATGCATTTATTGTGATTTCCAGCTGTGTGGTACTGACACAAGAGAGTCTTTTTTACTTCTGTATACTTCAGGCATTAAATGCACAAGTTAGGTATTGACAGGAGAATTAGGTCAATATAGAATGTTATACAGGTCTGTGAACTCTGAGTTGCTTCAGAGATGCCTGAATTTCAAAAAATATTGCAGCATGGCCAAGTACAGGTTTTCAGATGGCAACATAAGTTTTGTAAAAAGAAAGAATCCAGAAAATCAGAAAATTTCATACCTAGTGCATTCCACATGGAATATATACGTTACCGAAGGAAAAGTAGATAGTTATGAAGTACTTTCAAGGAGAAAAGCAAAATGGGAACAGAATTAAAGATGATAGATCTCACAACAACAACAAAAAAGACTTATAGAACCTTCTTTGTGAGAAAAAGCATAAGGACATTTCATTTTAAAAAAAATGAACTGCACATGGTCTAAGGTAGAAATCTTAGGACTGTCCTGTGTGATGAAAACCTGGCTGAATTAAAATATGTCCCTGCATAAAAAGAGGGAATATTAATCTTTCCTATTCAAATTAGGCATGGCTTTGAAGGAGAATTTAAATTGAGTAGTAGCCTGGAAGCTTTGATTTACATCAAATAATTGGATATGTACTTCCGACATGCAAAGCAGGAAGCAGCTGAAAATGATCTGAAGCAAAACAAGATTTTTAAAATCATCACTGAATTATTGGGAACAAAACTCATGCGTATGGGGAACAAAACCAAGAGGGAGAAAAGTACTAAAATGCAGGCGATTCACAGGCAAATCTTACATATAAAAATAATGGCCTTTCTGACTGCTACTGGAATTGGGAATTTTATTACAATTTTATTACTAAGTGTTCAAGTGCTCAGGTCAAACAAACCAAATGCTAAAAATTACAAAGAAAGGAATAGAGAACACAACAGAAACCCTTGGGTTTTTTCCCTATATGAACCTCATGTGCCTGCACCTTGTGTATTCTGGGATGTTATGACTCAGGGACTAGAATGTGTTCAGAGAAGAGCAGGGATGTCTGGATCAGCTTTGTGAGGAACAAGTGCAACTATGAAGGAGAAACCACTGTGAAGGGAATGCAATGAAGGCCTCTGTAGCGGTTAGCAAATCAGATAATAAATGGAGAACAATTGTTTTTTACCATCCAAGAAACAGTGATATTATTCTCAATTAAAGCAAGCAGGCAACAGATGCAGAACAAACAACAGGAGGTGATATTCCACACAATGAGTAAATAAGCTATAAAAATTCTAGTGATACCATTGTTCATCGCAAAAGTGTATGTGCATTCAATAAGTGATTGGCAAGCGCAAGAAGAAGTGTCCATGGGGGACTAAGTAAAGGGACATCACTCTCTGAAAATATCACTCCATGATTACTGGCTTTTGTATTTTGCACTTGGCATCTGCTGCTGGTTGCCGCAGATTGCTGGGTTAGAAGGACCATTGGCTTAATGTGTGATTTTTATACTCTCAGGCTGCTGTAGGCTGCTGTGCTTCTGTCTAAAATTTATTTTGAATTGTGCATCATGTTGATGCACAACACAAAATGATCTTACACCCTGTCAAAAAGGACAGGAGCAACAGAACTAGCTGTTGCTAGGGATCTGCAAACTATAACTAAGTAATAAGCTATTGACAGTGATTTTACCATCAAAACCAGCAAGAGGTATTTCTCACATAAAAATAAATTTGTTACCACACAAGCCAAACTAATGTTAAGAAGTGATATAGTGAGATTGTAATCTAGAAGTCCAAAGGCATTTGGGATTCTTTAGCATATGGGAATTTAAGTGACCCATTGGAACTCTACGTGGATTTCAGAAAACAGCATAATTACCTTATAAATGTTATATAATATGAATACTTGTCATGCCTGATTTTATATATTATTCCTCCATAAAACAGTTCTATAGTCCACAAGAACTGATCCAAAGCTTGAGATACTTTAGTTGTGGACTTTGGATTTTAGATAAGGTAGAAGCTTAGAGTCAGAGACAAGAAGTTCACTAACTAAACACAGGAATGAACAGCAGTGGTGTAAGTACACTTTAGGAAAGTAAGCTATGAAAAAAGTAAGAAAAGGTCAGTGAGAAGGTCTGTGGTACAGGTGGGAGTGGGAGCTTCAGACAAAGTTTATTAGAGAAGCCCCCCCATTGAGTCATGAGGTGCAGAAAGGACCTCCTTACTTTCTAAAGCCCTTCTCAGAGAGTAATCTAGGTGCAGCTGGATCCAGTATTAGCCCCAGATTTTGGCAACAGTTTATTCCACAGGATTAAAGATGGCAAACCAGACATAGCTATTAAAAAAGAATTATTATGACAAATGATTAGACAAAAAGTCTTAATCAGAATTATTTACTGCACAGTATAGAAGCTAAAACTACTAGTAGATAGAATAGGCTAGGCTAGGCTAGGCTAGGGCACTATACTAAAGTAATTATATTAAGGCAATTCTATTAAAGCTAGCAAAAAAGAAAGAAATTATTATTAAGTAGAGATTGATGTAACTCACTCATACCAACAACTGTGGGCATATCTCTTTCACTCCTGCTGGAGGAGTAACCTCGAGGGGTGTTCTCTTCTCAAGAAAGGAATCTCCACACATACACAGCAAGATGGGTTATGTAAGAAGAACTTGCCCTATGAAAGTGGACTGGACTTTTACAGTGTAAAGTGATTGACAGCTAGTCATAAGTCTCTAGGTCAGTTCAGCAGTTTGTCTGCCAAATCTTTGCCGTACTATCAGGATGTTAATTTGGGGTTGATGTGTCAGACTGGTTTTAGCATAATCCAGCACCAAAACCAGCAAGACATACCCTCTATCAGGCCACCACTGATAGTCTTGCAAATAGCATTGTTAGTTGCTTGACCACATTCCAGGGCAGAGCATCCTGCTACAGTCTGTCAAAAAAAAAAGTCTTTCAGATGTACCAGCAGAATAACTGATGTCTGAAGACAGTTAACACAAACCTCTCTGTCCTTTAAAGGTTCTCCAAAAAGTGTTACAAATACTGTAGTGGTACTATAATATGACCAACTGGGAAAACTCACTCTTTTGATTTTACTGGGATTAAAGTGTGTCCTCAAGTATTACTGTTCCTCTGTGTCTTCAATAATTAAATTCGTTTCCTTGGCTGAACAAGATCATGGGAGAATTTATTGTTCATAGCACCTGTCAGTGCTACTCAGCGATCCCATAATGATTGATCCTCAGGACAACTACCTTTCCTTTGCTAGGCTGTGGAGGCAGTAGGTGAGGGATGATGGATATGGGCAGTATATTCAAAGACTCAACATCTTGGGTTTCTAGCATCAACAGTCAGGGCTGGGGTCCTTCAGAAAGAGATTCAGGAGTGAAACACCAATTTCACTATTTTTAATTTCTCTCTGGAGAGCTTATCTCTCTACACTGACTGTGCAGAGAGCTAGGGACAGTGGGGCTTATTAAGCTAATACTGAGCTTTGGGATGCTACTGCCCTTTGAAGATCTGTCACTGTGTGCCAGCTTGTTGGATTTTGCAGTAGCATCACAAAGCCCCCAGGAGTGCCGGTGGAGGCTGCGAGCAGAGGCTCCACACTGGGGTGTAAACACAAACCACAGCAGGTCAGTCATTCATCAGAGCAGGAATGCAGCCTTGGGAGCCAGGCAGAGGTGGGTTTAGGGCACAGTGAAGAGAACAGAGATGTACCCCATGTATGTAAACCATCCCGTATACAGCAAAGACAGAAAGATAATCAAGAAGCGTAAGTAACAGACACAGTGCCTACTAGGGAACAAAGAAAGAGTCGGAATAAAAAAATTGCTCCAGCATCCTCTCTTCCAATTACCCAGGAGTGATGTCTTAGTAATGTAACTGCTCCATCACAACTATCACCTCCCTCACCTTTAGCAAAGAAGGAGCACTTTCTGATTGGCCACCCCTTTGCTTTTGCTCCCTTGATCCAGCAGTTACACGTAAAGGGTTTTCTTTGACCAAACCCTCAGGTTATGTAAATAAATATGTTGAAGAGCAGTTCGTGTCTCTCTGTTTTCTGCTCCAACTTTCCCACAGGACAGTGTGATTTATTACCATTGACTTTTTATCAAATCAGTAAAAGAGGGTGCAAGAGTTGTGATGGTGTGGATGCATTAGAAATGTTTCACAGTATAACACAGAAACTAAAATTACCAAATGGCAAAGTGAACTGTGAAAATGTCTTTTACAGAAGAGAGAAAGAAGAACTAATAATACAATGAATCTCACTAGTTTTTCCATAGTGTTTAAAAAATTTCACTTGGACACACACAAAAAATCATGTTTGCATATTTGTATTGACGATGTCTGTCAAAACCACAAATTTTATATCTCACCAGGTACAAGTTGGAGAATGTTTACTTTTTTATTAATAACCAACATAGTAGAACAATCACATGCGGGATGTATCTGTCAAAATAAGCTGTTGAAGGAGGTGAGAAAGCTCTTAGTTTAGAGGAGGAGTGTCAGAGCAATCTCTAAGGTTGTTAAAGATGAATAAGGAGAACTTCAAAAAATGGGCCAATAAAGATTTTGTTCTGATAAATGTAACCTTTGACATAAAGTCTGGATGAAGAGAGAAGTTTCTCATTGTGTGGGCCAACAAAGAGTCTACAATAGGTTGTCTGATTGCAAGCAGACTTCAGATTTCATTTTTTATAAAAAAGATAAAAGTACAATTTTCTTGTTTTTTTCACTGATGCCTTTTATAAACACTTGTGACTGTGTAGCTGTCCTGACTGTTTGAGAAGTTGTAAAAAAATACATTTCACTTCACTTAACCTAAATCAAGTGAAACAGGATGTCAGCCTTTGGATAATATCACCCAACTTTAGCCCTTAAAAGTAGGAAACTGAAATTTTCAAGGAGGGTATTTTTCTGAACAGACTGGTTTGGGAAATTCAGATTGTATTGTGGTGTTTTTTCACAAAAGCTGTTCAGGTCTGTTTTAAATATAGGATCATAAGAGCCAAGAAAGGCATTTCTTCTGATGAGTAGCTGAAGCTGTCTGGGCTAGTGTAACACGCTGAGGACTGTGCCTGACACGCAGCAGTCCCCAGGGTACATCTAGCAGTTGTCAATTCTTCATACAGTTTAGCACAATTTTTTCATTAATTGTGAGAAAGCATTAAGAATTCTTCTGCTGCTTTATATACAGTAACCATTATTATATTCATTACTGAGTTAATTGCAGTAATCAGTCATATTTTAATACTTACCAGGTCACCTGATTAAAATAAGTACATATAAGTATTAAATAAAACTGCTACTTAGTAAGAGCATTGGAAATGTAATTCAGATGAAAGAAATTATACTAGTCTCTAATCACACAATGTTAAAATGCAATGCAAAACATAATAGGTAATTAAAATGAGGGTAAAAAACTCATTCCATTTAAATTAGGGAACAGCTCTTATAGCTTCAGTTAGACTAAAATCATACAAAAATATAAACCAAGCCAAAATTTCCCATTGTATCTTATTTTAGCAGGAACTACAACCTGAATTAAGCACATAAACAAAAGAACAAATCATGTGCCTCAACCAGGGGTATATAATAGACAGTAGATAAAAGAAAGAAAGAAAAATATCAGTGTGTTAAACTGAAATGACAGTTGTTTCATATTTCTAATTGTCAATGAAACAACTCAGAACAGAAATAAGGTCTAAGTGGTAGTGGGCCAAGAGGATGTTTCATGCCTACACCTCTGCTGCCACTGCGCTGCTATATCCTACTTCCACTCCAGGCTGTTTGGAGGACAGTAGGAGTCTGAACCCATGCTTTTTGTTCTCTGGTTTTGCACCTTTTTTCTGTTTTTTTCCTGCTGTGAGGCTGCTCTGATGGATGCTGTTTAGCTCTGCTACCTCAGCACACAAAGGAGCTCACAGTGCAGGAGCTGACAAACTCATGAGATGCAGTGTGCTGAGTATTAACAGAATCACTAAATAATTTTGTTATTGCTCCAGTTAGGACATTTGCTAAAAGCTTCCTGCCAGTGATACACTGCAATAGTGAAGGCTTCAAATGTGTTACAGCTGTCAACCAGCTGTAAATAACAACCAGTTGCATTCAATGAGTCAGACCAGTGCTAGAATAGAACTTAAGAAACGTATTCTTGTTTGGATTAGAACAAAATCTTAGCCATAACTCTGTCCAAATGTTTAAACTGAAGCTGCAGTGCATTTGAAAAAGAAACTAGGATTGCTATTCCATAAAAATTGAATATTGCAAACCTGATGATCAGGACAAAATGTTAAATAAATGTACATTTTCAGTCAGGACACAGCTGTGGAAAGTTACCACAATTTAAGCCACTGATTAAGATGTGGGAAGTAAAACATTGAATTCCTGTTACCTCCCCAAAGAGGAGATTGGAAGAAGAAGTCAGTATAACAGAAGTAATTTGTTTACTCTCCAACACCACCAAACATGCCTCAAGCATGAGGCAAAAATTGCAGATGATAGATGATTGAAACAGTGAAAAACAAATCTAAAAGTGATATAAAATTAAGCAGAAACAGAGAAAGCACTATTTGGGGCAGATGGTCAAGAAGATCCCAATTTACATCACAACTAACTCAAATTTTAAAAGGCAACATATTATATTTACAGTGATTATAAAATGTAAATTGTAGAGCCTGATATTAGATATTCTAGCATTTATAAGATTTAAATAATGCCTGAGCTACCTTTGTGACTCCTGGCAGGAGCAGGATGAGATGCACTACCAGCTGTAGAAGAGCCTGCTAAAATAAGAGCAAAGATTTTCAGATGCAATAGCTGTCCTTCGCTTACTCTTATAATGCTTTATTAAAATGCCAGCTGGAAACTTCAACCATCTTCTCTGCTGTCAAATAATTATCAGCTTTAATAAACACAGCAAAGAAAAAAGTCTGGAATGGGTGATTTTGGCTCGTGTATACCCAAATATCAATTTCTGCTACTAAAAGAGGTTAAAGTCAAGGAAGAAGTTGGAGTAACGTGTCCTTCACATTTTACAGTCCCTCATTAATGCGTCCACACTATACTTTAATTTTTCATTTGATGAATACTGAAATCCTTCTCTTCTTGGTAGATTTAAACTTTGGTGAAATGGAGATTTTGTGTAGAAAGAAGTAGATATTATCAGAAGTGCTGTTCTAACCTTAGTGGAAACAGAAAGCTAAATGGATCCATTTCGTTCTGAGCTTTGACAACAATTAAAGTATGTGGCTTTCCTTTCTTAAAAGCATGTTGGGAGAAGTGCAATCAAACTAAATCTTGCTACATAATTCTTTACCACTAAAAAAATATTTTCTACATTTAATGCACTTAACAAACATGACTACTTCCTCCAAACTGGAATTGAAGATGCTTTTTATTTTCCCAGACCTTCTACCCCCTGCCCATCTGGAACCCATTCTGGTTTTGTCTTCTGGAAAGCTGATACAGCTATTGATTAGCCATTTCTTATAACAACACCAATTACAAAACAGTAATAAGCGTCATTTCACGTAAGGTTAAACATTTGCATGAACTGATTTTTCAGTTATCCAGGATAGATTTGTTCTTATTACTTTCTTTGGTATGGTGATTAGCACAGGTTTGGGGGTTTTTCTATAATGCCCCAATTCTTCTTGATTCAACAACACTCAGAGCATTCATTACACTGTAAAACTCTGCTAAAATGTTATAAACTATCCAGGATTACAATTTATTCAGTCGGTATTTTAGATCACCGTTGTATCTATGAATCTGACATTAGCAATATGTCATATGGTGAGCTTTGCTTGCTTCTTAACAGGGAAAGATAATCTCTGTCTGTCCTAAATCATTTCAGAAAAGTAGAAGTTGTTACTACAATTTGAGTCTTTCTTTTTACATTACTTATTTCCTGTTTTCAAGGAAACTGCCTGACTAGGCAGTTTCTCTATAGCCATTGAAATCTAATCCCTGTCTTTACATAGAAATGTGGTTGGATTTGGCTAGAAAAATTCTCAGTGACAGATATTTCTGTAATGCAATTTCATTCTGAAAACACACCAAAATTTTATGCCTATCAGTCCTCCTCTAGTGGATCCCTGTTTGACAGCCAGGATCTATAAATTACTATGAGCCTTGCTAACAATGTGTTTCATTCAAATACTTCATCAGTTAAAGGAAAGTTGGTTCAGATAATGTGAGTTATGTGAAAGCTAGATCCCTTGTTAGACTGTTTTTTAAACTATTTCCTTAGAAGTCTCAAGGCAATGAACCAATGCCTCCTGGATGTCACTTTACTCTCTATTTCCAGCACAGAAATGAAACCTGAATTGCATGTATTAGTATCAGGAAGAATCACAATTGCTGAAGTTGTGGGAAACTAAAATACCAAATTAAGATCCACCAGCTACTTTTTCCACAGACTGACAATGCATTCTAGTTCAGAGCTATTTTCTAAAAGCTCAGCCTGCTATTGCTATAAATTAAAATAAATTAGATGCTGCACTCATAGCAGATTTTTTGTAAATGGCCTGAATAATAATCACTCTTGGGACAATATTTCTGCTTATATTATCCTTGTGTGCCACGGATTGATTTCTCAGCATTGCAGTTCTTGTATTTGTGTGGTTGTTTACTTACCTTCCCTTTAGCAGAAGGAGAATGGTCATATGCTGTGGCCTCAATATGACACAGGCAGAACATGTTTCAAAAACCACATGGATAATCTTTGTGGAGAACTCACACATGCTGCTACAAGGCACAGAAAGCTGGTTTCTTGTTAAATGTCATTATCTTGTCCCACAGGGCAAAAATAGAGAGGGGGGAGAAGGGAAAAGAACCACAAGCAGCTGAAACTTTCTCCTACATCCTTCTTCATTATTTAGCCGTGCCAGAGGCAGGTAGCCGGCCCACCTTGCGTAGGTGACCCAAGCTCGGGAAGACTAATTGACAAGATGACTTTCACAGACATTGAATCCTATTAAAAATACTGAAAATGCTCTGTAGGAAAATTCTTTTGTGCTATTTCTTTTTCTGCATGACAGAAACATATTGTACCAACAAATGTCAAACAGGGATAAAAAGACTGAACTCCTCCAAATTTCCTTAGGGTATTTTTCAAAAATTAAACATGCATGGTGTTTTGTAATTTCTGATCACACTCCAATACATAAGAAAGTACAGACATGAATGAAGATCTTCCAATCCACCCATGAAATTCAATAACATTTTTCATGATCAAGGATGTGACTCATGGAAACAAACAGTAAATATATGCTTAGAAGCTAATTATAGCTACTGTTGTTCTGACTGACAATGAAATCAGTTTTGGGGTCACCTACTGTTCCTACTCAAGCAGGCTAGAATAAAATTTTAGACAAGCTTACTTAAACACTCTGTAGTCTTAGAAACATTAGTACATAATCAAATGGGAGAAAATACTGACTCAATTGCATAAAGAGACCCAAAACCTCGATGGATATTATATAGAGAGCTGTAGATGTGCAGATATATTACTGTAGTATGTGGTATGTAGGGCTTCTCCGGGGACACCCCCTTGTCGCAGGGGAGAAGCTTGCGTGCCCTCATGAGGTTGAGAGCTAAGCTGGCGGTGG
>JAOXXN010000471.1:58973544-58995683 GCA_026770055.1 Myrmophylax atrothorax
TGGGTGTGCCCTTCCAGCCTGCGCAGGGGATTTTTTAGGTGAGGCACAGCGTGCGCAGAACTGGCCCCACCGTTTAAGTCCTAAGGTCCATCTGCCACGGCCGCGCGAGCTTGGACAGTGACAGGGAAGTCCTTGGGACTGTCACAGCACCCGGTACTAACCGGGGCTGACCTTGCTGAGCATCCGAGATGTGACAGGATCGGATGGCAAGGAGGCATTGAACTGCCAGGGGACAGTCCCTACTGAGACTCGAACTCAGGTCCTTGGGATTCAGTCGAGAGTGCTCTCCTTTACACCACAGGACCACCCTAGATATATTACTATATGGGGAGAAATATATATGCATGCATATGCATGTATTTAAATAAACCACCTTGCCAAATTGGCTACTGTTTAAAATAAATACACAAAATTACAAAGAAATCAGTGTTCTTAGAAAACTGATACAAAACTAAGAATATAAGATAGAGCAAATTAAGATAAACAAGAAAATGTTTCTAGGGCCAAATAGCTTTATGAAAAGAATTTATAACATGATTTTAAAAACTTAAAATAAACTGGGGGGAGGGGGGATGTTATATCTTTTTGAGGAATGATACTATCCTAATACTTGCACCAAATTCAGTGCAAGACTGACAGCTATAATGCTAATCAATAAAAAGAATAATCTTCTGGTTTGTACATTTAAAGACTGTTAGATACCGTGGCCAAGAAGGATATAAAAGAGGATTTTTATTTATATGCAGAGATTCAGAAACAACAAAGTCATAGTCTGAAAAATAATCAAATCAAGCCTCTTTATCAAATACAAAATTCATATAAAATCATATCTATAATCTCAAATATAAGCCATACAACTATAGAAAATGGATTTGCTTATTAAGAGTACCACATTTTGCTACTTATTCATAGTTCAAACAGGTGATGCATGAAATGGTGAATGACATTATGCCAGAAACTATCGTGATAATGGCAAACCTACAGTTAAACCATCAAACCTGCTTGAGCCAAGCTTAAAGACATACATGTATGAGCAAATGCTAATCTTGGAGTTCTGTGATTGCTCTAATCCAACAGTTAACCATAAAAAAATTTAAAAAAAAAAAAACAGGAAATAACCTTGCTACTGTGGCACCTCAGTAATTCAACTGGCTCCCCAGGTTAGATTTTTAATGACAAACAATGCTTTTTGGCACTTCTGGTCCCTAAAATGCCATTCTTGTGTTGCTGAACTAACAAAACTGGGGCTACCCAATAAATCAGACCAGTGATGTGCAGTATTGCTCTATAAATCAGCAGCTGTGTTCTTAAATTACCCAATAGGGGTCTGCAAAAGAAAATAAAGAAAAATAAATACATTTTCAGGCTTAAATCCACTTCAAAAAACTCTGCAGTGCTGGAAGAAAATATTTACAGGCTTGAATGTTGAAAATGGTACAGATATAACAAGGAGATTTCACCACGAGATTTAACTTAGAATGAAAACTGGAAGGAGGGATTGCAGTGTTCTGTACACCCTTAGAGACATGACATTAGTTTGTTGTTAAAATAGTCATGGACTACAGTATAGGGTACCACATCTCCAAAACAGGCAACAGATTATTCATATATTCATTATCTGTAATTGTCCTGGATACAGCCACTGCCTACAGTAAGCAGTTGGCAACTCCCGCTGGGGGATTAATAACTGTGACAGCTATGACCATATTCCTCTCCCATCCAGTGACAGGAAATATGCATTTTTTACATGCTGTAGTGGTTAATGTGAGGGATTTTTGAGGAATCCAAATATATATGCTTTGAATTCAGTCATCTTTTGACCAGATGCTACTAGCTAAATTACATTCTGCTCTCCACACTGCTCCAGGATAACAATATAACTTAGGATTCCTGACAACTCATTAGGACACAGATGGACTACATTTAAAGCAATGAAGAAGGGACTTGTATTACTCTCTACTGTTTGCTTAGAAATCTTTGGGTATTTCCATGTGCTCAGTTAGGGCTACTTAGGAAGACATGCTCCCTAAAAATACTGCTGTAGTAATGTATCTTTCTGCTCATGTTATGACACCAGCTGTCTCAGAGATTTTTTATTATCAGAGGCTGGATACTGCTCATGATTTACAAGATCATGATTTATTCTGTGTCTCAGACTTAAGGTTTTTACACACCCAAGGACTGTAAGTTAGGCTACACTGCAGGGTTTGCAGAACATCTTGTTCCAACCAAGTGTACAGGAACAGGAAGTGCCTAGACTGGTCTTCAACACTTCACTTTGCATCTTGCACCGATCATCTGTGTGCCACCACCAGCTGAGATTTTGTTAGCTTCTTTGTGGGCAACCCAAGTGATCATGCTGACCCGAATGAGTTCTGTTCTAATTTTCCATGGGAGATACCTGACATCTCCAAAGATGAAAAACTCCAAAGTAAGAAAGACAGTCAGAAACTCTGCGCTTTTTGAAGAACACATTTCTCCACTGAATTGATCTTTTGGTCTTCCAGAGTTCTGTTCAAAACACGAAGCTTTAGTGATGGTGTCATGAAAGAAGGAAGTCACTGTGGCTTCAAGATTTCACTTACTGAATACTCTCCAGTGAAAACAAGCACAGCATTCTTGTGCAGCTTTTACCTTAGAGTTATCAATCCTAATATAATTAACACTGAAAGCACTAACTAATCTGTCATTCCTATTTTGGATGGCACTGCAAAACCCCTTTCCCAGTGGGTCATTATGCAGGATTCTTGCCATGTAACCATTTTTCTTCACAAAAAAACAAAAGCATTTTCCCCTCAGTGCTGATCACCAATTTTATAGCCAATAAATCATTATATCAGCCCTAGCGGTGGGTTTCTAGGCATACACTAAGGAAGGACACAAGTGAATAACAGTGTTTGTGACTGACCAACTGCTCCTTTGCTAAGCATTAGGTCCACCTACTTTATTATTTTTAGAATCAGGGAGGAATTGTTCTCACCCACTCCCTTCATCCCCCAGCAGACTGGCCTGAGCATCAAGATTTCATCCTCCAGGAAACAGGGAGGGATTGAAATATGAGGTTTCTGCTTGTCAGTGGTGTGCTGTTGCTTTGCAGAAGATAAAAGGACCCTCAGGGGTTCTGACAGCCTTTATGACATACTTGGAAATTTCACTGTAATTCATTGGCTTGTCGGATTTCAGGATGTCTGTCACTAGTATGCTATAACAATGCTCTCTGTACTGCTAATTTCCTTCCAACATGTCCAGCTGATGTGTGGCAAACAGACTGGTGTTTTGTGAGACCTGAAAATAAGCTGTGGATGAGATCAAAGTGGACTTTAAGGCATCAAGGAGAGGGTCAAAGGAAAAGAGAAAGGGTGAATAAAAAAAGAATAAAAAATTAAAACAAAACAAAACATGGGAAACCATAAAACACCACTGGGCTGGTGTCCCAACATCACCAGGGACACCAACCCAGGCTCCCAGGATCTCCAATTCAGCTCAGACCTGGGTACCCCATCTCATCCAAGCTACCTTGTATGTCTCTGGTCCAAACTCCTTTGGCTGCTCAACAAACAGCTGGGCTGGACCCTGGCCTTGGTACTTTGATTGTTGTTTATGAGATTGCAGATGAACCCCATTCCTGGCTCTGTCCTCTGCGTTCAGGGGACTGCACCCTGTTGGCAAGGGCACAACATGTCAGCAGGCATGTGTAGAAAAGAAGCATTACTAGGAACACTATAGTCTGGTAGAAGAGATCTTACAGGAAAGGAGAGATAGGGAAGTAAGAAGAACCCAATGAAGTTTGTGACACATATTGAGCCTACTGTTCCTACTTTATTTGAAAATTTTAGATTTTTCTGAATTCAAAAGGATGAAAGTACAGTTGTAATTACTTCTTCATGTGAGCAAACATGTGTATAAGGAGGTCCAGTGACTGGAACTTTTTTAAATAATACAGGCCTTCAAAAACTAACTGCCATATAAAAAAGGGCAGGTTTAATTTGTCTACAGAGCAAAGACATCTCTCCCAGAACTTTCTATCAAGGGATTGCAGAGTGCTGTTGTTTTAATGTAAGCCTATCTGCAAATACCATGACTAATACACTAGAGCAAATGCAATTATGTTTGAGGAAATCTCTATTACCTGACAATTTTATGGACAGCTTGTTCTATCTCTCCTATTTGTCTCTACCCATAAGCAAGATACAAATGATAGTTTCAAAGCCTAAAATATGGACTATTTTTAATTTCACAAAATGTACCTGTTTATATAACCTGGAAAATCTTCAATGTCAGTAAACAAAAATGGTCAGAAAGGGGAAGGAAGGGAAGACTATGTCTTTCTTCCTTGCGTAGTTCTTGGCACTGGGGGACCATTTGTCTGTGTTTTTCTCAAAACATATTTTTTCTTCCATATAGTCAATGACTGTTTACATGTTCCAGAGATTTTGTAATTTAAGAGGCAGAAAAAGACAACAATCTGCTGCAAAGTGATGGTATGTGTGAAGCTATGATAACATTCAATTCAGGCATTTCATTCCATTCATTCTCCTATAACTAGCCAAATTCTTTTAAAGATATTATATCACGTTAAGGATATAACTATAGGTTCAGTGATCAAAAATATCTCTAAAAGGAATTATACTATTGTGATCAGAAATCTGTATTTAATACAGAGGTGTTTTGTGGTTTTGTTTTGTTTTTTTTTCTATCCAGCTTTCTTTTTATTATTGACAGCATTTTCAAAAACCGGGATTATTTTAGGACACTTCAAAAGCCTAGCAGTAAAATCTTCTTATTCCAGCTAACCAATTCATGCCAGCTAAAGGGACCAGGGTGATATAAGCAAAGCCACTGTTTTCTCTGGATAGACTCCCCTGGCTGAGGTATCCTACCAAACAACTGAGAACCTGCTACCTTAGTGTCTCCCTGCAGGTAAGTCATAGAGGGACCCAGCAGAGAAGCTAAAGAGATTCTTTCATATGTATCTTCAGGACAAGGGCAAATGCGTCTGCTTCTGTGCCAACTTTCTTCTTATCTTAAAAAGCTCCTCTCTTCACCTGTGAAGTTTCTGCAACAAGCATTCATGGCCAGAAAGCAGATCTCCTTTAAACCTTCCCTTCCCATCTCTCTCAGTAGCCTCTCTCTTTTCCAGTCCTTTTTAAGCAGCAGTGAACCTGCCAGGACAGTCCTTTGAGAAATCTCACCAGGCCCTCTCTCACTGACATTCATACCGGCACTGCTGGAAACTCTTGTCCTGACATTACATTCACCTTTTCCATGGCAACTGAAAATGAGGCAGCAATACCTACCCTGTGATCAGGCCATGTATCCAGCTCATTCTTCTTCTCAAGTATTTCTTTGTGTTTCCTTTCTAATGAAGCACTGAGCCTCTAGAAGGACTTGTACTTGTCAGACGCTGAGTATAAGACCTTGCCCTTTCATTCTGTGCACTGAATTTCATGCCAGTTTAACTGTACAGTGGCAAAAGTTGTTTAGTTCTTCCTTGAAGAAGTTCTGGTCCCCTTTGTTTTGACAATGCATGCAATTCCAGTGCAAACAGAAATTTTAATTTTTAAGCATTTACTGAGTCACAGCCACCAGAGAAGTCTTCAAACAAGAGCAGTCCTAGGAATGATGCTCAAGTAGCCATGTTGGTCACTGTTCCATGTCCTGGTACATTCCTTTGCAACACAATCCACTGTTTCCTCCTTTATCGCCAGTTCCCTATCCATTGTCATACTAATTCCCATCTGTGACAACCCACCCCTAAAGGGAAGGAAGCACCAAATCCACCCTGTGATTAAAGCCAACTTCTCTACACCATCTTCTATGCCATAGTTAGTACTTTTACATATAGTGCCTTTAGACTACAGGAAGGCTACTGGAAGAGTTCTTGATTAATAAAACCTGACAGCATGCATCCATCTAAAATGTAAGGACTTTTAAGAAATGTCAAGTGCATTTCACAAAAGAAACACAAAACAACACAGTGTTTACAGAAAGCCATATGAAAGTCACATAAATTCCTTTCTCTAGAAAATTGGAAAGAGCTATCAGAACAGCTTGATGCCATCTATCCTAGCATATCTATATTGCATTTTACCCTACTTTCCAGGTAGCTTCATGTCTTTAATTATTCTTTAAAATATGTACAAAAGATTTATGTGTTCCACATGCTTCAAAATTTATCCACTTACTCTCGTTGATGTAATTGTCCTAAATCATGTGTTTTGTCAGGCTTCAAGCTGAGGATGGTTTCTGAATGTGTAGACTTTTAAGTGTTTCAAAAAAAATCCCCTCAGCACAAACACAGCAGAGCAGGTACACAAAAATTATCAGCTAAATTTTAGTTTATTTGTTTTAGCATACTTCTGGTGAATTACAGAATAAAACTGATTAGGCTTGAAAGAATTCTTTTTGATCCACATTCATCATGGCTAGTACACACCACCCACCAGGTGGGTATTTACTACTTGAATAGACATAAATCTAATATAATATTAAAAATCTATTTATAATCAATATATTATATGTACACATATATAAAGGATTCAGACTCTCTTCTCCATCCATAGCTGTGTACAATGTTGACTGTCATGCCAGTTGCTAAAATTTGTTTTTGTTTCTAAACAAAATGTATAAATAAAATATTTTTCATCCAGTTTAATTTTCGTTAAGTGCTGATTAACAAGGCACATTACAGGTACAAGCATGGTAACATGGGATTGTTGCAGCTAAATCATCATGTATTATTACAGTTTGTGATGGTGAAGTAAGAATCATATGCAAGTCTGTTTGAACATGAGAAGAACAGGAACAAATATTCAATCTGTGTTTTGCTGGAGATTGTCAGCATTTTCATATTATGTGGCAGGCAAACCACTACAGTGGAAGTGAAAATAGAACAACTGGATATTGTACTTCAGTTGTCACCAATCTCCACCATCTGTGTATAGTGACACATTCAGCTGATAGGAAAAGCAATGAAAGATATTATTTTTATAAATTAATATTACATCATTCTTGCTGCAAATGAGGAGCATCATCTTCTTTAATGAGTCCCTGTCATCAGCTATGTGATGCAGGTATAATGGAATCAATAGGGAAGAAACACCAGAGGACTTCACACAACTTTAAAGGTATTTTAAATACAGGAGAGAGAGAAATCTCACAGTTCCTTTTCTGGAACACTTACAGAAAAAAAAAATCCCGGGACTAAAAAATATTGTCAGAAAACATTTGTTCCTGATATCTGCACTTGTATTCCCAATTGCCATTTCAACTCAGCAAGACATGTCACCCTCTATTAAAAAAGGTTGTTCGTGTGTGCAATATAATTAAAAAAAAATACAGCTTGTATCTTAAAATCTATAGCAATATGTTACCAGGTTTCTCACAAAGTTACTTGTGAGGCCTGGCAGTTGTTTTCATAAAAGACACAAGAGTCAGAGTCAGCCTTTGCATGAAAAGCTTGCAGTCCTACAGATGGACATAGGTTAGGACAGAGAGATGCCAATCAAAGATTCAAGCCTTTATACAAGCACCTTGTTAAAGAACTGGTAGTGTGTGAAGTGTCTGACAGCTTCCCAGAAATACTTTATGAAAGTATAATACTTCTTATGAAAGCTTTGAAAGTCTGACCACAGGTCTAACTCCAAAAATGCAATGTTGAAGTCCTGCAGAGAGGATTAAAGGAAGAAAACAATCCAAAGAAAAGACTGGAACCACTACTGGGGCAAGGGGAACAAGGTAAGAGAGATCAGATTGCTGAGTGAGATGGAGCTATGAGGATCTTCAAGACAAAGATGAGACATTTAAAGTCACTGGTGGAAACAGACAAAAAGAAGAAACAGTGGCAGGTGTCAGAGGATGTGTTTTGAGTGATGGGGAGTGAAGAAATACAGTTCCCAGTGAGATTGCAAGGAAAGGAGTTATAGCAAGGGAGGAAAGATACCTGAAGGACAACAGGTATGGTTAACCTGTATTTAACAGAACAGGTGGAAGGAGCAAAAAGACTTTTACAGCCAAGTCAGGATGTAGGGGGGCAAGCTTCCTTCAGTTAAGAGCCTGAGTGACAGGATGGAATTGTTGTCAACAGTGACAGGTAAAGGCAGCAGTGAGAAGATTAAGGACAAGAAATACCCAGCACAGAGCAAGCAGCCTCACACTTTGCATTAAGGTTATCAGCTGCAGCAAAAAGCCCTTCAAGCAAACCTGAAGCTGCCATTTCTACAAAGGGTGCAGAAAGCCCACTAACCTATAGCAAAGTATAAAGCTATTGTAGTAATAGAAATTAAAAGATACAGTCAACTTAGTAGAGAAGGCCAAATACTTACAGACACAGCAAAAATCATCTGTATTCTTGGCATGGTCTGTAAGGAAGAACAGATAACAGGAGTTACTGAGAATTTGTTTCAGAGAGAAGTCTTCACTACTTCTTGCCTCCAGGGAGGCAGGTGTACACTCCTGGGCATACCGGGAACACCCCTGGGAACAGTGTCACAGACACATGAACTCACCAGTTTTGCTTGGTAAGAAGGGCAGAAATACCTAAAACTCAGCATAAGATCCCTGGAGGCAGCATAAGCAGGGACGAGATTGGCAAGTGAGGAGCACCAGTTCAAAAATATCAAAACTACTGGAACATCTCCATGTCTCAGTAAAAAGGGATGCAGACAAAGACTATAAATATTTTATGTATAATTGGCTTTACATTTAACAGTGATTGCAGTGGGGAAGAGTGATTTCTGAATCTTGTCATTCTGAACAAGGACTCTCCCTGCAGACAGACACTGATTAATGATACTGTCCTCAAATCTGAGCCACAGAGACTTCAGCTTTCAAGAACATTTTAAACTGAATTTATGTGTCCTTCCTAGTTCACTGAGCTCACTGTTTCATTGTGTTGCATATGCTTACAAGAGAAGAATCAAGACCATAATTGCCTGATATTTTTCATATTTTCTCATAGCACATTGACATAAGATTTGAAAAAATTGTATTTTTGACAAGCAATGGTCACTCTGATCATATATAAAGGAAAATTCATGCACACTGAAGAACTGTATGTCTGCCATTGCCTTTTGTGCTTCTAAATTATTTACAGTTCACATTTTTTACCTCATCTCCTTATGTGGGTATCACAGTGGTACTCTGCTAATGAGACTAAAATGTATCCTCATCAAAAGGATAAGCCACACTTTGACCTTTTTTAAAGAGAGATCCTCACAGCTGGACCAGTTCATTTTCTGGCTAATGAATTCTTTTCACTTCTTCACTTTACTTAACCTGGTCCACAGCGCAGATGATGGTGAGTCCTGAAAGCCTGATCATTGCAAAAAGCCTTCAAGGTCACTGTTAGGGATGAACACTGGAAATTAGGGTCTCTGGCAAAAACTCACAGATAATGTTCAAGCTGATATCCAGGCCTATATTTCCTTTAAATTGGTGGCAAGTAGATATAAGCAGGAGTGTAACAACGTCAGCTGTCTAAGTGCTGTTTTCACTATTTAAATTATGGTTTTCATTTTTACATTTTTTAGGCATGATCCCTAAAAGGTAAAACTTCCAAAAAATCCACATACTTTTATGTCACTGGATCAAGTCAGTCTGTCTGGAGTCTCTGCCCATCTTCAGGACAGGAGGAAGGAAAGATATGATACTTCAAGCAAAAAGCCTTGTGACAGAGACATTTCTTCCCTGACATGCAAGTTAATCATAGAATCCCATAGAGAAAACACTAGGTTTCTGAAGACCAAATAGTAAAAATACTTTATTGCTTAGACATTTCAAGGTAGATGTATCAGGTCACAGAGGTTATAGATTCCCAGCACACCCTTGTCTTATGTGGTGCTTCTGCCACTGGAAAATCCCTTCCTCCAGTTCTAAAGACAAAGCTGTCCCTCCTCACCCTGGATTCAGACAACCCTGACACTGTAAATATTTAGGAACATGAGGAACAATCCTGATGAAATATTTTAATTTTGCTTCCCTAGCTTGTGACAGGTTAAATGGATAAAAACCAACAAGAAAATGGCTGGCAGAGACCAGCAAGATTGTCAGCTGAAATGTGTCATTAACAAAACAGATTCTTAACATGGTTATTTTTGTAGTAATTTCAGTGGGAGATGCACTGTGTGTCCCATCTACTTACCAAGAACACCAGGGCAGGTAATCAGTGTGGCATAACTGAAGCTCAGCTTAGGACCCTCGTCATGTGCTGCGGAAGCTGCAACCTCAAATCCAACATCCGCTAGAAGAATGAGTTTTAAGACTGGGGGGTTGCAGGTGGAGGGAGGGCGGAATGAAGTGTGATACTGTTAAGAAAACAAAACTAAATACATGCAGAAAGCCCGAGTGGAGCAGCCCTGGCTTGAAGCCTATCCGAGCTGCTGACACTAGATGTCGTTGGCACAGCGGCTCCAGGGGCACCAGAGCTGCCTTAGTGCCTTGCTGGCAGCAGCCGATCGTTTGCAACAATTAGGAATAGAAACCTTTTGTTCTTGTTGCCGCAAATAGGCTTGCCCTTTTCTTCAGCTTGTTTTCAGTACTATTGTTTCAGAAGCAGACAAATTCCTGAAGAGAGAGGATCAGTAAGGGAGGAAGGCTATGGAGAAATCTCAATTCCTTGAGAAAGTCCCCAACACCTGCGAGGGATGTCATACACCTGTAATTCTGCCCTTAGATTATGTCAGTGTATATACAAGATACATGTGGAGAGATACAGCCTGTGCACATTGCTGACAGAAAGGCTAGAAGGGCCTCCCATTGCTCCAGTCTCATGCACTGTTGGTGGGGAACCATAGGCCAGCACCCTCTCCACACTCATCATGCCTTGCATTTTTCTCTGAGAGTGATGAAAGACATTCTTCAGTCATATCAGCACTTCAGTCACATGCAGGGTTAAAGACTGGTCATCCTTCAGCATGGTGCAAAGGAAATTTCCTTGTTTTCTCACATAATGACCCAGATATAGCTGAGGGTATTGGAAATGGTGTATTAAGGTTGCACCATGAAAAACACTGATGAATCAAAAATAGAAAACAATCCTATACAATTGGCACATGGATGATCATGGTAAAGAGAGGAAAAAAGCCATATTAAATTGATGGAGTAGCCAACTAGCCCAGTAACACTAACAAAGTTTTTCTAAGAAGGTAGAAAAAAGTGATTTTCTTGATGATCAGAGAATTACTGATCTCCAGGATATATTTCCATTCGATCCTCAAGAACCAGAGGTTGCAATTTACTCCAACATGGAGAATTTAAAAATTTAGAAACTTCAGTCTTATGAACCATAGAACTCTCTTAAGGTATTTAATCATTCTTAAAAACAAGTAATTCCAAGATTTCATTAACTATATTTTTGTACCCTGCAAAGCATTGAAACTCACAGTTTCATACTACAGTTTTCACCCACATTTTGAAGAATGCTTCAGAAGAATTTTTTTAACTCAGTGGTGCATTTCTGAATCCAAAGAATCTGAAAGACATTTTATTTTGTCCAATTTTGGGTCACTTACTACCAGAAAGATAGATGAGTAATCCCAAAGGAGAATTACCAAGGACATCTGGGGCTGGAGCACCTGCCCTAGGAAGGGCCGAGGGAGCCTGAAGCAGAGATGGCTTCAAGGTGGGCCCCGATGGCAGCTATCAAATTTCTGGATAGCCTGGCACATGAGAGGGAGCAAGTTTGTTTCTGCTAGCACAGAAACAGAGTCCCTCAACTCCTTATTTCCCCAGTGCTTTTATCCCTTTCTCTGTGAAACAGGAAGAACACGACTCCTTTTTTAACCTTTGTTTCTGTCTGAGCTGCAAATTCTTGGCCTCTCACTATCAATGTGTGTGGTACCTAAAGCAGCTGATCTCTGCTAGGGTTTCTCCTCACAGCGATGACACAGATAGATAGTGAGAATCATTAGAGTGCTCAGTTAAATCTTCCAGAGTGGTTTCAGAGGTTTAGAGCTGCCATCTGCAGTTTTTAGCTATGTTTTCAAGGATTAGGTTTTTCATAAATCAAGTATCACCAGAAGTTATTGCTCTCAGGGACCACTGCACCACTTGTAAGAAAAATTGCAAGTTCTTTATCATCTACTTAACAGGCATAATCTGCCAGACATCTCCATGTTCAAATAAAATGTATTGAGACACAAAACAAGCATTCTTCAGCTGTAACAGCAGATTTCTTCATTTAGCCTTTGAGTAGTTCTTCCTAAAACTGTGACAATCCCATTATGCTCTCACTAATTATTCAGAAGGACTCTTTCATTAATTTATGAATGCTTCTTGGTCTACAGGCAGCACTAGCAGAACAGTATTTTGGCAGCATCTCAAACTCTATCTTTAGTTTCATGATGTTTATTTTTATTCTTAAAATAATCCTTTATGCCATAGTGTACCTTTTTGTGTAACATTAAATATTTCCTAAAAAGGATTTTTTACCCTTTGCTTCAGTGATGTAACTAGGGTTGATGTTGACCCATATAAGGATGCAGTACATTAACTTTTCTAGATCTGAAGTACTGGCAGTCTTCTTCACTCACTTCTGCAGCTAAGGGAAGGGATCTAGTAAACATCTCCACTCCAGCCATGCACCCTCTTTCCAGAAAGACACAAGAGCAGTCATCATGGTCACTTCTTTCTTTTCAGGAATGCATCAGCTTAACCAACAGGATTTGTTTTGGTAGACTCTATCTAATTTGCTGGAGAGGTTCTGGTGTGCCAGAACAAAATGTCATGGTAACACAGTTAAAGAAACACTAGTACTTCCCTCAGCCCTAAACAAGAACCAGTGGCTGTCATTGCAAGCTTTCTTCTGCTTCCTTCAGAGAGGCCAAAAAAACCACACCCTCAATGCAAGTCAAAAAGGCTGCATTTCCTGGTGTGGAACACGTCAGCCCCTGCAATGCTGCAGTATGACTGCAAGGAACATAACTGACTAAGACAAGGAAGAAATTTCTGTGTTTTCAGCCTACTATGCTTTGCAGCCAGGAGTACACAGGCAAGATAGTTATCTGCCTACTCAGGAGTGCCTACAGAAGCCATGGTTCCTGCAGAAAAGCCCTAGTCCAGTACACTGAGGAAAAACCCATTCCCTTAAATTTGGACTCACCTCATGGCAGATCTGCTGCTTCCCAAGCAGCTCACTCAGTTTTGTGTTCTTAGCACCTGACACACTTCATGTTCTTCCATCATCTGCATTTCTCAGTCCCCTTGCTCACATGCAGACAGTTCAGCTGGGCTGAAGTTTATATTGTATGACTGTTTTCTGAAGAAAAAACAAAACAACTAAACAACAACAAAAACCCCCAACACACTAATTTCTCCTTTTATTTTTAGAGTATGCACAGTTTCAGATGATGCTGGGCTCATTTCTACATGGACTGACACTTGCCATTAACCTCACAGATCTGTAAAAAACCCAGTTCTTAAAAATTAAAAAAATCCTGTATCTCGAGTAAAAAGGCCATGGAAGTAAGCTGAAACCTAACCCAGAAGCGAGAGCTGCTTCTCCATGAATCTTACTTGCCTGTCAGCATCGCCTCTGCCCACTCTCCCAGAGAAGTCAGGCTTTCTCATATGTGGGAGGCTTATCAGATGGTGTCTGTCTGCATTAAAGACCAAATAACACTGTTACGCAGCATGTAAAGGTGTTTTGTTTTGGTCCTTTTCCTAAATGTTCCTTTAATAATGACTCATCTTTCTTTGGGAAATCATAAACACCCTACTGTTTTCCTTCACTTAGGAAATTAAACATCTATTAGAAAGAGGTTGTTTATGCTTAGAAGTCTTTCAGAGTGTTAAGACAGTGCTGCAATATAAGCTGCCTTCAATATATTTCAGTGGGTACACACCAGCTCTATCATTTGAAAATATTAGCATCTGTAGGCTAAGTATCACTGGTAGAAGACAGCAAACCATGCTGGATCTAACAGTCCAAGAAGTGAGGCTGCACCATCCACATCTCCAGGTCCAACCAGTAGTGAGGCTTAGATGTATTCTATATTCTATATATTCTATATACCTGTATACATGCCCAGACACACAGATTACAGACATACAGGGCACTCAACTGAACACTGAGAACCCACAGGATATCTGGCTTTTTTCCCCTTCTTTTCAAGACTTTTTGCTCTTCTCCCAAGGCTCTTTCTCCACTGGCAAACCACAGCACTGGCAACTGTCAACTCAAAGTGTCTGTGCATAACGTGAAAATCAACCAAAATTAGTGTCCCTTAAGGAAGGGCCTCATTATAAATTCAACAGTCTTCTGTTTGCCTGTCAAAACCAAAAGAGCAGGTCTGTAAGGACTTAAAGAGCACAATTGCCTGTCTCGAGCACTGTTAAGGCCACAGAAGGACTTTGCCATGAGATAACCACAGAATGGAGTAACATGATGGCACTAACTCCAGGCCTGGTGGAGGCATGATCTAGTTAGCACATCCTGGGTGATTCATCCAGACAAAAATTCCCACTATAGCAGACTGTGTAAAGAAGCAACTGCTTTTATGCATATCACTGGCCAAATAAATAACCCCAAGTTATGGGAGAGATGGTACCTGTGACCACCAACAATCACCAAAGCCCCCATGAATATGCTTCCTTGGACATCTGGAACCTGGACTGCAAGCTAAGCCACCACAGTGGGAACTTGAGATAAGATAAAGGTGCCATTGTTGTCTAGGTGCTACCTCACACCTAGGGGGAGGTTAACAAAGCTGGGGAGAAAGAATGGATCACTGAAAATGGACACAATAAGCACAGAATTTATGGGCCACAGGAACAATCAACTCAGCAACTGTGCTGAACTCAGCTGCATCAGCTCCCACTGGGTAAAAGGTAATTCTGGCAGGGGGCGGGTCATGACCACTGACTCACAACCCAAGAAACAGACTAAAAAGAGGAGAAAGACTGAGCATGAGGACTAATTAGCATTAGAAAAGATGGACTGATTGAGCCAATAGAATAAGAGAGCTGTGTAGCCAATGAGCATTAACCACTTTGTTTGCTAAAAAAATGTATAAATAAAGTTTTGGAAGACCTCGGGGGCCACCACCACCACCACCACCAAGAAGCTCAGAGTGAAGAAGGACCATTGGGAGGCTGCTGGATCTGCAGATGGTGACTATCTTCTACTTCATCTCTCTCTCTCTTTCTCCTCTTTTTTCTATTTCTTTCTATCTCTCTACCTCAAATTCATTGTTAAATAAAATCCATACTATTGACTTCGGCATATGGTCTTACTTGCACCTTAATTCAGGCAGAGGCATCTCTCAAATACCAGATCATAATAAGCTCCGTACTGGACACAGCTGTACTTACGTACATGTATAGGAGACTTGATGTGAAAATGATGGTTAGCTATTAAGTGAAGGTTACTGGAGGCATGATAGAGTATCACAGAGGACAGAGCAGGAAAATATCATTAAAATATAGTGAGATTAGTGCAAAAAGAGTATGCAGAGCTTCAGAACTCAGGTGTTATTAGTTCCATCATTAATTTAACAAGTTCTTCTGCTGAGACTTCGGTGTAGAAAGCATGTCTTCTTTTTCCTAAAGAGACTAGGACCTCAATCTTGCTATTGGAGGAAACTTTTAATGTCAGAATTTCTACTTCAGTATGCAAAAAAGGCTCTGCATTTGTGCTGTCTGAGTGGAATGCCTCGGGTAAAAGCAGATAAAAAGAGCTCTTTGGATGAACATGCTTGCCTAAAGGATGCCTTGCTTCACTGCTTGTCTTCAAATACTGAACTCTCTGCTGATGTTACTAACAGGCACAGGAGTGTTGCCATGGAATTTTTGGTGAACAATTGCAATCCCAAATTTCAAAGGTCCCCTGGTACATATAAAAGAAAATGAATAACTGAATATGAGTTTATCTAAAGCATTTCTTACATTAGCATAAATGCAAAAAGCAATCTGTGCTAAAATCAAAACCCTGTGCTCTGTAATGATTATCAGTTACTGCTTTTTCACTGATGAGAAAGAGCAGCAGGAGAAATCCTGTACACAGAGTTTGGCTAGGAACCATTAGGATGCTTTTTGAAATTACCAAGATGTCAATTTTGAAATAACATTTATGAAAAGAAAAAAAACAAAACAAAAAAACAAACAAACAAACAAAAAAAAAAAACAAAAAACAAACAAGGAGACTTTCAAAGCTCAGGAAGATGTGCTTATTAGTCAATGCTTATTCATGCACTGACTAATGTGAGATGTCACTTGTACAGAACCCAACATGCCTCTACAGCCTGCAGCAGTGGAGGCCCACAGGTGGTCTCCAGACAGTTACAGACTTCCCTTAGATCAGAAAATATTCTGTTTAAAGACTAAGTTGATATTTTTTACAATCCACAGTTCAAAATTAGAGCTGTCTTCCCTAGGGTGTTGTGTCATTTTCCTGAACTCATCACTACTTGGGAATTTGCTGTTTGTACTCTTTACTTTCTCCATTCTCCCATTTTTGTCAGTATAAAGGAATAGATGAGGCCACAGGTACACAATGGATGACTGTGTGTCCTTGAGCTCTTTCAACACAGACTGATGTTATAACCTGGAATGTCATGGTCTGGAGGCAAGAGGATCCAGATGTGCTAAATAACAAGGTACTTCAGACTGACAATGGAAGGTAAGTCTGAAAAAGCAAAGATGATCCTTGGATGTATTAATTACCGAATTTCAAGCAGGGATAGGAAAATATCAATGTTCCTGCGTGAAACACTTCTGCTATCTTCTCTGGGGTAACGCATATCACTCAAATCACTCAGACTTGAGACATAAACTGAAATATGGCCAGGATGACCCTGCCTTTGGAGACCCTATCACACAAGGGTCATTTGGCCTATTTAATCCATCAAAGCAGCACTGAAAAGAGGTATGATTGTTGATTACAATACATTGGTGCATTGTTATGAAAGAAAAATTATATCAAAGTGAGAGAACAATTTGTCACTACTAATTATCATCTCAGAATAAGCAGCTTTAAGACAGAAAATTGGGGGAAAAGTTCTGAATAAGAAGTAAATTGATCTTGTGAAACAGTCTTCCAGCTGCAATAGAGGAATGCAAAAAAAGATATTAGAGCACACTGGGGGTAGGTGAGAGATCCCCAAGGGAGCCACCACAGCTACCAAGAGCAGCTGGGGGCACCAAACCAGCCTCAGTCCTGGGCATCAGGCACCTCCCTGGGGATGGCAACAGTGCTAGGCTAGGCCAGGCCATCAGCCCATGGGTGGGCCTGGCTCAAGGGGTCCCATGGCTGGGCATGGGAGCTGGACATCAACATCCTACAGTGTCACTGGGGCTGGGACAGACAGCCCCCAGTAGGTGCTGAACTGCCATCTAGGGCAGAATTAGGAGAGTCCACAGGGGGCTGAGAAGGGACTATCAGGCTTCTTGGTGCCCCCAGGGCCTCAGTGAAAAAAAACCCAACAAACTAGCTGTTACTTAACTGAGTTCATTACACCATGTCAATAAGAGTAAAGGACAACTGTTGCACACAGAGTCATCTCCTGCCCTATATTCCCATGCAGCATGAAGAAATGGGGCAGAAAAAAGACGGTCAGTTCTTCCCAAAATCCATATAATAGCTGGATCAGACATCTAAGAAGAAAATCAGGAAAAAAAATGGTGTCCCAAGTCCTATTTTCTGCTTTCAGATTGAGTCACTCAGATGACAATGGCTGGCAGGCATTTGTCAGTGCTGGGTACAGTAGCCAGACTACACTTTGAGGACACAGAGTACAGTCAGAGACCAGGTGTAGCAACTGCAGTCTCCCTGCAGCTTCCAAAGTGCTAGTCTCCTTGATGCAGAGGAGCAGTCATCTTCTGTTGACTCAACTCTAAATCTGCCTTTGGACATTAAAGTATCAGCACTCAGTGATCACTCAATGAACTTCTCAGTTGGAGAAATAATGCTATACCAATTTTGGGACAGCCTGTCCAGAAGCTCCATTATCACCAGAAAGCCTTCTTCAGCACAATTTACTTTCCCCACTGGAACTGTACAACTAACTGGATCAACTGTAGAGGGTCCTTGGTATGCCTCACCTGACATGCTTATTTTTGTCCCTATTCTTCAGGTAAATAATACATGTGGGAAAGGGGAGAGGAAATCTACTGGCCAGTGAAATCCTATGAAAAATTTATGAGCTGAATATCCTGAAGGGGACACGTAGTGGCTCATAGAACTGTTTACTCAAAAGACATGTTCTACAGCTCCACTCTGCAAATTCTTACAAGAGACTCAAAAATACTGGGCACTATGACTCTAGACGTTCACAGAACATGTGTAAAAACTATGACCAGCAACACCCCCACTGCTGTTAAGCACAGTTCTACTTTCCCGTGATTATACCTGGTTCTTTACAAACTCAATACAGCAGTGTACCTGGCCAGGGCATGGTTGTCACTGTCTTCCCAGTGTTGAGTCCTGCAAAGCCTGATGTGCTAAACAGTGGCTTTTAGGCACTGGAGGTCATGCCTGAGAATATACCGTAACTATGAACTCACCTTTCTTACACTGTGAGAACCAGCTTCTGAATGATTTAACAATTTCAGCTGCCAGAAATATTAATAGACCATAAACCCCCAATGTTTCTGAAATATCAAAGGAAAAACAAACACACAGAACCTAAAGCTTTTAGCATATAATTTACTGGGGTATATTGGGAATCATACACTGGGTGATTTAATTTTTCTTTTTTTTTAAATCAGTACTGGTTGCCCTAGATTATGAGTCTTATATGAAATTTGAATGTGCTGCTAGAGTAATTTGGATTGAAGAGGGGTGAGAGTAATGCACTCTTCCTTGTTTTGCTACATGTGTGTGAGGCTTCTGAATGACATGTGACATCATGGGATGCTTATGATCTCTACAGCATGACAATATTTCTTGAGAGCTTACTTCATACTATAATTCTCCACATTTATGAAAAGTCTTTTGTCAGGGGATCTCACTGAGCCTTACAAGAGATGGATATTTTGTATATAGTAAGTTAATATAAAAACAGATTTCATATCCTGACTCCTTTGCTTTACTCAGCACTCAAACCTATTTCTTTTTTAATAACTATATCTCATTTAACTGTCTCTCATCACCAGGATTGCATGAATTTCTGTCTGCTTTTTCCCTGTTCCCTAGAGGAAGTTGTCAAGAGCAGAGTAAATGACATTCTTATGTGCCAAATAACAGCACAGGACTACTCTGCACCTAAATTTTCTAAAGCAGGGGTCAAGTGAGAATGAAAGCATGAAAACCAAAAAGTCTTTTCTCTGAAGAGGAACTAGTTATACCTGTAGGGGGAAAAAAGGAAAAAAAAAAAGAACAAAACCCTGCACAAGTAACCAGGGTCAGGTATACTGTGTTTTTTAGAGGATAGTTAAGGATAAACATGCGAGAAGGCATTATTGGTACATGTAACTCCCTTGTCAATATGTTTAATTTCATTGAGCCAACTCTTGAAATCAGTAGGGTCATTTTTTATTAATTCTGGCTTAAAATAATTGTTACTGTTACTATAGTGCATTCCTCTCAGTAATGGGTGATTCTGCATGGTTTTGTTATGACAGAAGTGAAGATGTGACCATGTACAGAAAGTGCTCTGAGTCACAAATGCAATCATTTTCAGATTTTTTCTTTTCTAATGAGGGATGTCACCTAATGTCATCTAACAAACGGGCCTTTAGGACAATCTAATGTCCCTGTCAGTAAACACTGTTAAACCTCCTGTCTAAGGACAGGCCTGACAACCATGTCATCATTAACAGCCATGCCAAAATCCTCAGCAACATCACGAAGTTCTCTTTCTAAAAACTAAAAATTCTTCCTTATATGCTAACATAAGGCTGACATGAGGTGATTCAAAAGCAGTGTATGCCTACAGTAATTCATGGACAGGTTACCTCACAGGGAAACTGTTCCAAAAGCTATTTTCCTCTCTTTTCAATTATTACATAGCCCAAAGGTGCCCACAGATTGCACAACAATCAATAAAGGACTTGATGAATAGTTTAATATTTCCTTATGGTGCTTCCATTATATATACAGATATTGCAGGTGATGACATTGGTGCAACACCACAGAGATTTAGGTTTTAACTTCTATTTAAAGACCTAATTATCAGTGGTTTCAGTGGAAAGAAGGCAATTTAAACAGGATTTAGGCATTTAATTCCCTTAAGGGTGTAAGCCTTTGTCTTTTTACAGTAGATAGATTACCATCTCTTTCCCACCAGTTCAGTGATGTAGATTTTAGCTTTTGGCTCTATAGGCTCTGTGAAAGTTAGTCATTATATATGACCCAGAAATTCTAGGAGAAATTTGGATCATTATCAACTATATTTAGCAATCCACTTGTAAAGCATGAATAACTTTACCATTAGAAAAACAACTTGAGCATAATGTCTGCACACAGGTAAATAGAGCTAAGTCCATGTGAAACTTCCCATGTTTAATTTTTTTTATGCCCCTTCATATTTGTGCATTTTTTGCACATATGTTAAAGCCCTCTGAAATTGGGAAAAAAAAAAAAAAAGTTTTCTTTTATCCCATCTGGCAACTATTAAATTTGTAGATCTTTGACCTTTATAGACCTAAAGTTCTTGGATAGACTCTTACTTGGGCTTTGAATTAATATCACATTAGAACTATTTCTTATGCAATAGGAAGAGGTTTATTGACATTTAACACATTGAATCATCTGAGTGTAGTAATTTAAGAAACTGGTTACAAATGGAGTTAATCTAATCTCACTTAAGGAGCTTCCCAGTTAAGAAGCTCCGATTCCCCTTTCAGTGGGGTCATCTTGCCACACTACTTAAAATCAAGCTCAGAGATGCATGGAAAACAGAAGTCTCTGAAGGCTACTTTAATACTTTGGAATCAGATTTTTACTACATGAAAAATGTTACTAACCTGTCTACAGTTCAGTTCAAGTCTGTCCTCATAAATTTTGCACAATTCAGAATTCCCTTTGCTAGACTGAGTAATCTCCCATGTAAATGAACATTTGGGTGGTTTACATACTGGAATTGAGACAGTCCCTCTTCCAGAGCTCTGAGTAAAGCTTTTCGTATAACAACTTTTTGTGAATGCATTGTCACATCTTCTGATGCAAATACTTCTTCACCATTTTATAGTTCCCTGTAGTTAGATGAACTATACTGTGATACCTCTGCTTTTCTGAAGTCTTTTGCCTCTTTTTTGTTCCCCTTGCCTACCAGGCTTCTTTGTAATTTGCATATTTTAGTCTTTGTCTGCCTCATTTGCTTAATTAAGAGTAAAGATCTGCTCTGCTAATGAGAACAAACCCCAACTTCTAAAGAGCTTGTTAATGTGGAATGTAGAAACTGTCTTATGATTCTGATTCTTGGAAAGCAATCTATTTTTCGACTTGGGATTAATACTAATGTTAGAAGGAAGAACCTTCACATGCCTCAAGGTATAAAAAATATTCCGTGTGTCATTAACTGTGCTGTACGAATCTTGCCTATGTACAAGCCATCACCAGAAGGCTGAAGATCAACACTTTCAAATTTGTGTGCCTCAAGGTAATTACTTTAAGCTGTTTCTATTATAGGTCTGATTTTTATGGTGGTACCACATACACACCACACCCTCTCTTAATGGAAGCGAAGGAACATAATTGTGTTCACATCTAAAAATGAGGCAACCTTATTTTGAGGCCTAAATAGCATTTCATAACACACACAGCTTTGACAATTTTAGTTTGGATTCAAGCGGTTAAAAATCAGAGCACAGCAAATCCAAGCAAGTACACTGAATGGCACAGGAGAGTTACTGCATCCCGGAGGGCTGTGTCTTACCGTGTGCATGTCACATGGCAGTCAAAATTACTCTGGCTCTTACCAGTGGCATTAGTGGTATGCTACAGGGAGCAGAGACTAGGTCACCAGTGAAACCTGACAACTATAAATGGAGTGGCTGACTACCAGCTGCAAAACCAGCATGTAGGAAAGAGTACCATGACTCAAAATAAAATGCTGATGTCAAAATTGAATTCCATATATGGCATCAAGAGCTTCAGCAAATGAAGGACACTGTCTAACTCTCAGCAGTATCCCAGGTAGATGAGTGACAGCCGAGAGCCAATGAATTTTTTTAAAGTTCATGTTTGACCATAATAACACCAG
>JAOXXN010000471.1:59020138-59031604 GCA_026770055.1 Myrmophylax atrothorax
TAATTCCAGTCATCCATAGTCTAGAACTGGCTAGGAAATAGCCTTTAAAACTTAATATTGCAGTATTAACTTGCCACTGATCTGGTCCTCCCTCTCTTGCTTGAAAAGTGAACCAGGAAGGGAGTGAGCATTGCTAAAAAATACTGGTTTATCCATGTTTATTTCCTGCTCAAACCAAATGAGGCAAAGCTGAAGGCAGTGGAGAGTGCCCTGCACTATCTAATTTAGAGCATGAATACTCTAGTACGGGAGGTTCATTAGTCACCACAAATAAGCATTTCTTTTTTTTTTAAGACTGAAACTGTTCCCTTAAGATTACAATATAGTAAACTTCTGAGTAACAAGAAGGGATTTGAATTTATGACTAAACAATGTGGCTTAGTCATAGTTTTGTATTAGGCACTTTGAAGAAGGGTCTTAGTTTCTGGTTTTCTACTTGCAGATTGTCTTGATGAAAGATAAGAAAAAATGTTTTGCAATTGATGAGCTTGGCTATGAGCCAGAAGCTGTAGCCATCCACCCCTCAGGAGGTACAGCAGCAGTGGGAGGAGCGGTAAGGTTGCGCTTCCTAGAACTGTACTACTTAAACAGTGGAACTAGTAATAGAAGTATTTAATAGTAGTTATGTTGTGTTGAGAAATAGTAGGTGGCAATTCATAACAACAGCGATATTGAGACAAGTAAGCTGTGTATAAGTGGTATTCCTGGGCTTTCACTCTCCAGGTTCTGCCACAATTGTGACCTAATGTCTATTTCACTTTTTTTTTAAATCCTGTATTTGCTGATCTTAAATTTTCAAATTGTTTTTACCCAGTGTGTGCTTCAAGTTGGCAAATTCTAGAAATCAGGTCTATTTCCATACTTGTTGGATTGTAGCCAGCATAAATCACAGAATCTACGAGGTTGCAAAAGACCTGAGATCATCAAGTCCAACCTTTGACCTAACTCCACTTTACCATGGCACTAAGTGCCACATCCGGTCTCCTCTTAAACACCTTCAGAAGCAGTGAATCCACCACCTCCCTGGGCAGCCCATTCCAACATCTGATCGTTCTCTAAAGAATTTCGTATTTAAACTATTTCTTAATATAAGCACTATCAAATAGAATTGATGCAAGAAATTCCATACGCTCAGTAAACCTTCCGCTTTCTATTGTAAAATGATTTTTGTTTCTACCTTTCCTACTTCTTCACTATTAATTTGCAGGATGGCAATGTCCGTTTGTATTCAATCCAAGGAACCTCTTTGAAAAGTGATGATAAGTCTTTGGAAGCTAAAGGTCCTGTTACTGACCTGGCATATTCTCACGATGGTGCCTTTCTTGCAGTCTGTGATGCAAACAAAGTTGTCACTGTCTTTAGTGTCGCTGACGGCTATGCGGTAAGAATTATTGTATATACAGAGTTTTGTTTGTTTAAAAACAAATTGACTTACAGCTCATGTCTAAATATGTTGTGAAATACAGTGTAGTGAGGCTTAATTGTAAATCACTGATAAAAATTCCATGTTTCTATGACTGTTTACCTGCTATTTTGGGTTAATATTGCTTTTCACTGCAGCCTGTGTGCATCCTAGTGTGGTCCCATGGTGTAAAGGAGAGCACTCTGGACTCTGAATCCCGAGGACCTGATCGAGTCTCAGTGGGGGACCGTCCCCTGGCAGTTAAATGCCTCCCTGCCATCCAATCCCGTCAGATCTCTGATGCTCAGCAGGGTCAGCCCCAGTTAGTATCGGGTGCTGTAACAGTCCTGAGGACTTCACTATCCAAGCTTGCTCAGCTGTGGCAAATGAACCTTAGGACTTAAACGGTGGGGCCAGTTTTGCACACGCTGTGCCTCACCTAAAAAATCCCCTGCGCAGGCTGGAAGGGCACACCCACGTGGGGAGAGCCCTGCGAAACCTTTTGCAAAGTGTGGCCACGCAATGCAATGTGCATCCTCCAGCACATAAGAACAGTTAGCAAATGTGCAGCGTATGTTGCCTACTGGGAAAATACTGAAACCCATCTAATAACAAACACATGGTTAAATGGGGAAGGAGCTGGATTTCCACAGGCCAGTTCCACACTGTAGTTAAATACAAAATATTAGAGTATGAGGGTTCCTTATGTGTATGAATCACTGATACACTGAATCACTACTGTGTTAGTCTGTGTTTTTTAAAGGAAATAGTCAACAAAATACATGCTGTGCCTGTTAGAGAATTTGTGTGCTTTTTTATTAAATAAAAAAGAATGCAGGATCAGATGGATAAAAGTCATGCAATACATTTGATGAATAAATAAAGCAGACTTAGCAATAAAATTTTGTTAGCTCCATGGTAAGGAATAAACAGTGAAAGAGATAAAGCAAAATTGCCTGCCCTAATCTGCTGATCTACTGTTTCATTTTCCGAGTGAAATTTAAAGGAATTTTTCTTTGGAAACATCTGTGAGATTATTTGCCTAGAGAAGCCTCTCAGCAGAGTGTCACTGCATATTGACTTAACAGATCCAGCTTTCACCACCACTCCTGGTTTGTTTAGTGCATCCATCTGCACCTGATGTGTATCACATCTGGAGTCTTTGCAGTAGCTTGCGCTGTTGCCGCAGAAAGCCAGTGATTTCCTGAAGTAGCTTAAACAGATGCAATAAATAACCCTTGTCTCTGAAACTTTCAAAAGGAACACAACGTCTTTTATGGACACCATGCAAAAGTTGTTTGTATTGCTTGGTCACCGGACAATGAACACTTTGCTTCTGGAGGCATGGACATGATGGTGTATGTTTGGACTGTGAGTGATCCAGAGACCAGAGTCAAGATACCAGGTATATTTCCTTTGAAATACTACTTTTGACAGTTACTGCTAGTTCTTGAAATCCAGCACAGTTCCTGTTTTCTAGAACTGATGGTAAGAAGGCTTTGAATGTTCCCCAAATAATTTACCTTTATGTTAGTCTGTCTAGCTGCAATAGCCAGAATTCTCCTATGACGTTTTTATAGTCGCTTTTAAAATCCAGTACTAGTATTTGATACAGCTTAAAATCACAGTTGGAATATGTGCTAGTTACCATGCCAGTCTGGCCTTCCTAATTCTTTTCTGTAATTTTGCACTGCCATACAGATGCTCACCGACTACATCATGTAAGCGGCTTGGCTTGGTTGGATGAACATACTCTGGTAACAACATCCCATGATGCTTCTGTTAAAGAGTGGTCTATCTCCTACAATTGAAATAAGCCCCCTCTTTGGAAGGACCTAATCAGGGACTAGAACTACTGCAGTGGAACATAGCATTTCTCTTAAAGAATCTGTATTGGCCTCTGGGTCTGCTATCATATCCTCATATCTTTACAGGGTGTTCATATCTGTAATTAAATGTACTTTGAAAGCTTTAGCGAGTAACAGTTTGCACATGAAAAGCACTTAAATTATGTCTGGAGCTTAACCTTTGTGCTGAACATTCCAGAGGCAACAGCTGAGCAAGTTGGTGTGCAAGGTTCAGGCGCAAAAGATTCAAACTCAATCAGTTGTTCTTTTCTAACCGAAAAACTTAAGACTGTACAGCATGAGAGTAATACTTCTCATTTTTTCTAATTACAGAACATTTCTGTACTAACGGTCATAGCAAGAGTATTTAGTTGTGGTCTGAAACCAATCAAGCTGTGTGCAGCTACTGTATATTGCTTTGCTTCTCTATACTGCACCAAACTGTTGCCTCAGATTTTCTCCTCCAGATAAGAAGATGGGGTACATACATAATAAACCTTTTATGTGTTTCATGTCAAATCTTTGTGGTTTATTTTAAGGTGGAAGTGTGGGATTTTAATGTACTTACTGTTGTGGGTATAATGTTTACAAGTAATCATTGTGGCAACTTGTTGCTTCAGAAACACAGTTGTTACTTTCATGAATTAAGACTGTCTTGTCATTTCAGTGTCAGAAAAGAAATCATTCTGTTTCAAAGATTAAAGATTTTATGTTTGAAGGAGGAGAAGCATGTTATTGTTTAAAAATTGCAGTAATTTACCACCTTTTGGAAAATACAGGAATTAAACAAAGTGAAGCGTTGTTATGAAGTGATTTTTGAGAAGATAGTGTTTGTTCAGTAAGTTTTATGCCTATGCATGTGCAGAACTGTCGCATGGAAGCGTTACCTCATGCAAACAAATCCTGATGTTGTGTTTAGTTCCCTTCTCACACTCCACATTTAAATTACTTGAAGCTAGCAGTCCAACAAGGGGGGAGGAGGACACTGTGATGCAAAGTAGTAGGAAGATTTGTTCCCAGCTGTCTAGAACTCTGGAAGACTTAAAAAATTTTTCTCTGTTAAGTCTCTACCACCACCACATTTTTAGTTGTCTTTGGTTTTTCTTAAGCTTTCCTTTCTGTATGGATTTGGGTGTTGTTTTTTTTACCAATCATATTTCTAATGACACTAATTATACAGCAAATAAAATGCTTTTGCTGCTTCTCATACTGTGGACTATTGCTCAATTGCTGAAAAAAATTGCCTTTCAAAAATGAAATGTTGATGAAACATCCTTTAAAATTGGAAAACATTGATTTCTTTTTAGGAGTGGTGATCAGATGTCTTCTGACCTGCAAACCAATATTACATTGGAACAGTTGAAATAGGTTTGATCTCCCCCCGCCCCCAGGAAGCAGAACATTTTTGCATCATGGTTTCTTTGTGTTTGCTGTATCTCTCCATTAACAGTTTTGCAGGTATGCTTACTAACAATGCAAGGACAAGAGAAGTTTTGAAAAAGGACATGTTTGAAATTAATCATAAGATCCAAATGAATAAGACTTCTCAGTGTCTAGCCCCTAGAAGTTGTTCAGCTGTTACATAGGGACTGGCAAAACAAGGAATTCCTCTTGTTCTCTCAAGTCTGATTTGAGAGCTATTTTTTGATTCCTCGAAGACTTTGTGATACGGCTTGTGCGGAATGCCTGTTAGCTGGAAATGCTGCATTAAGCTTTATGTTTAGATGCCTGTGAGCATGACTGCTCATGCTTCAGCTTCCACTGGATTTCTTTATTGGCATGTGGCCTGAGCTTCTAATTCTTTAAGAACTAATAGGGTCTTTGTAGTTGGCCAGCAAATTCTCACTACAAAATTAAAAACTTAACTCTGCTCTTGAACCAAATTTCATAGCACAGACTCTTTGCTGATCTAACATACACACATCACAAACTGAGTCAAAGCCCAGCTGTACTGCGGTGAATCAGACCCCTGCATCACTTGTGTTTGCCCTAAACTGAAAATGTCTTGCTTTAAACTCAAGCCCCTTGGCCTGCTTGGCCCTGGCCACGGAGAAACAGCAGAAGTCTGACTGGTCTGTCATGAGGTTCCGACTTTCATGATTCCCAGGTTCTGTTCCTCAGCAGTAACATACAGATTGTAGTGACTTCAAATGGAAAGAAGTGAGATCCTTGACATCAATATGAAATCAGTCTCTGAGATTCAAATTAAAAAAAAAGGAAACAAAAAAACCCAAACACACAAAAAAACCCTGAAAACCAAAGCCCCTTAGCTGTTGCTATATTAAGAGTTGTGAATATTTTAATACTAGTTTAGGTCCTGTTCACGCATGGCTCCTCAAGCCCCATTACTCTTAAAGGTTTCTGCTTTAGGCATGAACATGCTTATGAGCTCTAGCTGGCAGTCACTGGAAAGCTGGTTTCACTTCACTATGATTGGCAGTTTGCCTGCTTAAGAGTGAAAATACAGCTTAATTAGGCCAGGGATAGACTTGGAGAGCTAACGTGACCAGTAATTCCTCAAAGCTGTATTGCAGACATTCCTCTCCCCTCCCCCTTTAACTGTGATTTAATCCTGGTTGCCTGTTCCATTTCTGCCACTCTTGTACAGCACATTGGCCTTCCAAGAAGCTGGTCTGTACAGTCAGCCAGAAACTAATAGCAGCTGTTCTGTGGAATATCAGCAAATCATAAATGAGGTTCTTTAATTGGCAAGGGGCAAGAGGAAAGGTAAAGGACATCACAAATATATTTGGAGATGGAAGTTGTTTGTCTTGTTGGGACGCATGATAAAATTATTGGTAGACCCATAATAGATGTTCTGGCACATTTGCTCCTCTGCCAAATCCTTTTGGTCTTGAATATTAGTTTCTCAGAGTGAGGGTAACTTCCTGAAAATTTTAATTACATGAACATTTTTGAGAAGCAAAACACCAAAGCTGTGGCATCCTTCAACCTGGAATTGATTTTTTTTGAAGGCTTCTAAGCAGAGAACCCAAGAATTCCACCTACTGCACCTGTTACTATGTCACTGCAGGTACTGTCACATGGTTGTGGCACAAAGAAGGATTTGCTGATAAAAACTTTTCCCTATGATAAATTCAACCATGTCTATCTCTGTGATGGAAGTATACTGAGGAGAAAAAGGTGTCTTCCATATGCGCAGGAATAGAATGATGCAGTTAACTGGCTGGACTAAGTCAAGAGTTTTTGTAAATACAGCAGATGCTTGTTCATGGAGTGCAAAGCTCCACCAAGAGGCTTGGGAATGAAGTAAATCAGTGAAAGAATCATAGAATATCTCAAGCTGTAGGGGACCCATAAGTATCATCAGACTGAGATGAACAAGTGCGTGTGTTTTGCATACTAAAGGCAGTTCCTTTGGAACACCAGTATTTTAACTGAGAGGAATGAAATCAATTACACCAATTCATAGATATATTGGTGGAAGGACACTGGAGATCTTGTCTCATGTATGAAGTAGGGCTATGAGCAATACTGGATCAGGTCAGCTGTGTTTTGTTTTCCAAGTCTTAAAAGTATGGAGATTATGCAGCCTCTTTGAGTAATCTATTCCACTCAAATTTTTCCCAATACCCAACCTTAGGCTCCAAATTGCATTCTGTGACCATTTGTTTACATTTGGTACTAGCAGGAGAAGGTTGAATGCTGCCCTTGGTATTGTCCCCCTGGAATGCTTTCTCTGTCACCTGCTGGCCAGCAGTTGAATGATAAGTTGTTGACTTCATTCAGTCCCCCTGCTTTGCCTTCTAAGAGAGAGAGACTACTGTGGGAGGAGGTGTCTGAAGTCTGGATGTGCTGCATCACCTCCCTCACCTCATCTGCATTGCTATCAGTGGTTAAATGCCTAGCTATCAAGAGGTCTAAGCAAGTCCCTGTTGGTTATTCCTTTGTCCTGCAAGTATTTAGGATTAAATTCCAATGGGAAGTGTACCATCTTCCCTCTGGGGTCTGCAGTGGAAGCAAACTAGCCCCTGTTCCTTGAGTTGAGGTAGTGTGTTGGGTGCGTCAGCCTTCTTCCAGTGACTGGAGCCCTCCCATCCTAAACATGTTTTTCATGGGTAATAGTTAACTACCTTGTAATCACATGGACCAACCACTTCTACAGCTATGAGTGGATCCCATTACAGCCCTATGGACTTGAATACACTCCATTTTTAGGTAGACCCTAACACTACTTCCTCCTGACGGTTGCCTCTCCGGAGCACAGTGGCACATGCAGAGATGTGGGAAAAGGCCTGCCTGTGAAAACCAAAGCCAAAAAGTGTTGAGTACTTTAACTTTTTCTATCACCTGGTGCCAGAATAAAAGGTGCATTGTGCACAGCTATAAATACCTGCAGCATTGCCATGCTTTTCTGTTAAAACAGAGACAGTAGATGAAGTTTTATATTTTGTTGCTTTGTTGCTTGGGACTTGCAGGAAGCACATTAGGTTTGAGGAATACACCTCACTTTCAGACTCATTCTGAATTTTCCATCTTTATTTCTGAAATACTCAATGCTGGAGCTGTAATAATAGTTACATCCTTATGAGAGGAGATTCATAGAACTTCATAAAGTTCTACAGATGATGGTTCATACTAGCTTGCTCAGCCAAGCTGAGAGAAAACACATAAAATATCCAAGCCAGGCTTAGCTATTCTCATTCAGTAGGTTAGCTGGCAGCTGAGAAAACTGTGGAATTAAGAGCATCTGCAATAGGGCTGTTTACTATTGGCCCAGACCAGTCAGCTTACATTGTGAGCAGTCAGCCCTTACCTGTCTCTGAGTTAGATAGGTCAGTTCTGATTTCCCTTAGAGAAAGATAAAAGTTTGAAGTACAATTTACCCTGACACCAAAAGGGGATTCCTCTTTGATACCCAGAAATGCCTGTCATTCCTGATTGACTGGTCCGCATGATTGCCAACAAGTAACCCCTGAAAACATGGCTTATCAACATTGTTCAGGCTGGGTTGTCAGAGGATCTGACTACCTGAGGGTTGCTTAAGATGTCAGTCAAGCTTTTGCCTGCTGATTTGCTTTATCCTATAAAGCTTGCAAGAATTAAAAAGGGAAGGAGGAATCTCCTCAGGGTAGCCGGGGTTAATATTTATGCCAAATAAATATTAAGGGAAGGAATGTTTGTGCCATGATTCACATGCTCTGAAGACAGGCCAGAAATGACACAGATTTATGGGTTGATGTATTTAACCTGGGTTTCCTGGAACCTGTATGCAGGCCTATATGCAGCCTGTAACCTGTGCATGGCCTGACAGAACACATGGTCTTGCTGCATGTGTTGCCTCTGAAGGTCCATCATATGCTCACTGACCTGCAGAGGGGAAACACTGGCTTGCTTCTGCTCTACTCTAGGGACACAGTATCACTCTTAGTGCAGAGACTCTGGAGGTGGCCATTGCACCCAGGTACAACCCCACAAGGAGTGGGTTGTGGCTTCAGGGTGGGGAAAGGGAGAGTAGCTGCAGCCAAGTAAGTAAAAGCGTAAGATCTTTAGACAAAGTCTTTCTACAGATTTCTTAACATCTATTTGTAGGTGAAAAATAATCCCTTCTGCCAAGTGTTTTCGATAATTGTTATGGACAATCCACTTCCAAGCAGTTAAAAATGAAATCTTTAGTACATGCAGCAGACTAAGCTGTGCCTCGGTTTACAACTACAGAAATACCTGCATCATATTAAAATGTCAAATAGAAACATTAAGGTAACGAAAGGGTTAAGAACACACCTAGTCAGGTCATACATGTACATACTTGGTACTTTTTAGACTTAGACATTAAAAGTGAAAATAGAGTCATAGAGTCACGGAACATTCTGGATTGGAAGGGACCCACAGGGATCATCAAAGTCCAGCTCCTGGCCCTGCACAGGACAACACCCAGTATCACACCAGTTGCCTATAAATAATGGGTAAGTAGCAGATATATCTTTGCAACCAGTAGTTATCACATTCTAGGACACAGCTTAGTCACCTGGACTGCCCTGTGCAAAGGGGATCAATATTTATCAGTATTAAAAGTCATGCAGAGTTAAAGAACATTTTTATAGTTCTGTTGCATATGTATTTTCCAGATTGCTGGCTGTGGTGCTGGCGGGAGAGGTGCTTGGTGCAGGTACCCCCAGGACTGGGTGATATGAGGGAAAGAGAGAGGGAGGGGGAGAAGGATGGAGAGAAAGACAAGGAGGGAAGCAGTAGGACAGCCGTGGGGAGCGGCCGGGACAATGCTCCAGCACCAGGTGGCAGAACAGCACTGCTGACCTGACGTCATCTCCCGCTTCATTTCCACCTGCTTGTACTGTCCAAACTGACACTTTCTAATTACCTCTGTTTCGGGAGTGATTTATCTGTTCTCGTGTGGGTTGGCAACCTGCAGCCCATACAGGAAGAAGCGCAGCTCACAGCCCGGGACAGACCCCACTCACATCTGGTTGCTGTCCTTACATGCCACCCAGCTCTGCTCTCCTGCTGCTGTCCCCTGACCCGGCGCTGCCAGTGAGCGTGATCACACAGTGCAGGGCAGTGTCTCTCGGGCAACAAGGTTGTTTGGCAAGGTATTGATAGCCAGTACATCGTCTCAGAACAGCATACTGCCATGATGGCGAAGGATGTTATTTCTATTATGTAATATGTAGAAAAGGGCCACTAAGGGGGCTAGAACTTCAGCAGGTAAAAAGAATCACAAAATAATAGAATGGTTTTGGCTAGAAAGGATCCTAAAGATCATCTTATGCCATGCCCTCCACTGTAGATAGGGTTTTAACTTTTTTTTAAACTTTCCATTAGATCAGGTTGAAATGAAGAGATGAAAAAGTAGTCAGTGACAGAAATATGCATTCATAAATTTTTACTAAATTTATATGCCCATGTTTAAAGGCAAGTTTGTAACAGTTTTTCCTTAGAAGAGCAAAGAAAAGTGATGCCCGATCTAACTTGTTTCAAAGACAAGCTGATGAGTCCTCAGTCTGCAAGGCAGGATAGAGGAACTGGTGGAAGAAGATGTGTGCACTGGAGCTTTGGCATCTGTCAAAGTGGCCACTGCAGGAGTTGAAGAGTGCTAAGAGAATCAGTGAGGTGCTTACTCAGTTAAGAAAAACTAATAGCTTTAAACAGTAGTGGTTTGTATAGTGGTTTTGATACTGCAACAAAATATGAACAAATAAGACTTTATTTATCAGACAACCAGATCATAGATGACTTACCAACAAAAAAAAAGTTAAAGAACTCCTCTTTATTGTGGTCAACATAACCTGATTTATTAATGTCTCGGTTAACAAAGTCAGTTAAAGCAGTGTATAACAAGGCAGCAAAATCAATTGCACAAAGAGCTGGAACTGGAGAGTTGCTGACCAACCCTATGACCATGAATGCACAGAAAACGTCACACCTGGACTGTGCAAGAGTCAGTGACCAGCTGAGCCAACAAAGGACTGATACGAAGGGAAGGTCTTTCAAGGTGGTTAGATTACACTCCTTGGCAGAGAAGTGCTATTGGGTTTTGCAGCAGCCTACTGCAGCTGGCAGGTTTGGTGATGCTGCAGAGCCAGTCCTGCACTGGCAATGTGGGAGGATCTCAAGGGCTGTGAGGGATGTGCCATCAGCAGATTGCTCGAGAGGCACAAGGATAACCCAGATGACAACACCTGATATGACTTAGGTCTCCCAGCAGCATAGCTGTCTCCAGGCTTCTGGGTGATGCAGGCATGCCTGAAAAAATCTGAAGTGCAACAGTCCTACACAGGAGATGACTGAGAAAACTGAGTCTTGCCCAGTACAAGTGCTCTACTGTTCCGGTTCTCTCTCTCATAGATGGTCAGAGCCACCAAAGAAGAGGAAGAGATTCCATGAACAGTAGTTCCCCTAGATGATATTGACAGTTCATCCTCTCCCATGAGTGTTTCTGGCAGAGTAGTGGAGAGTGGCTGCCCATCATCAGTGATTCCAGCCAACATCTGTGTCCTCCCAGAGCAGTTCACCCTACTCAAAGAACACACTAACTTACAGATCATCTCAGGCTGGAGATCATCTGTCTTAGCCTCCAAGTCTGCTCTACAACTCCAGTTTCTTTTCAAGAAAAAGTTTATGACACTAGGAAATAAACTGTTTGCTCATCTCTGAAGGTGTTCAGGAGGCTTCCTCTGTACCTGGTTCTGGAATACTAAAAAGGAAATAAGGCCAAGGCCCACACTGGGTCCAAAGACA
>JAOXXN010000471.1:59040344-59050396 GCA_026770055.1 Myrmophylax atrothorax
TTCTATGATACTTCACAGAAAGTCTGTTCTAAGGGGCAAATTTGAAATTTAAAACAATTCGAAAGCCCTCATTTTCTAGACAATTAGTTAACAATATATATAAAGCCAAACTCAGACTTTGAACTGCCGAATGCTGTGATGGAGGCATTTTCTTGCAGAGCTGAGTCTCAGGGCACTTCACTTGGAGTACAATCAAGAAGCCCCATCATATCACAGAGCATTTCATTTAATCCAATGAGACAACAGAGATTTCTCTAGAAGATTGTATGTTGAATTAATATATTCCCAGCTTCACTGTCCATGCCTTCTGGTCTGCAGCACTCAATCTTGAGGTCTTATGACTAAATCTGACCTGCCAATTCTGTGGAAATAGCCTACTCCTGTTATTGCTCAGCCTCTTCTATTCCTCGTCTGTCACAACAACCATTTGGTGCTGTTAGAGAGAGAATATTCCACATCTTGACAGAGTATGTGGACAGCCCATGCTATTACTTTAGCATTTGTGTGCTTTTAACTTTACTTCTCCTATTTAAAATGCAATTTTCATTTAATACAAATTGGAATACAATGAAGCATGCAAACTTCAACTAAATGTTGAAATTGTAGAGATTTATTCTTGTGAGCAGCAACATTTGAGCAATGTAGACAGAAAGGACAATCTTCAAGATCTTCTGTTCACAAAAAACAAGTATCTAATTTTATGCTCTCTTAGTCTCTTTATTCTAATTCTGTGTTCTTCACTTTCATTCAAAATGTTTATCCGTAAAGGGTAGCTTAAAGTGGACGTGAACTGTAATATATACCAATTACCTGGTAAAGAAAAGCCTGACTCAGCCTACATCAAGACAATATCACTAACTTACTTTGTTTCCAGTCTCTTCTGGAATTTTTGTAATATTCTGATGGTAAAAAAGAAAAAAAAGTTAGACAAGGAGTCAGTTGCTGCCTCTGCCTCAATCATAACCATTTTGGTTTCTCCCTAACAAGAGAATGAAATGAGATCTGTTTGCTAGTAGGATTAGGATTCATAGATTAAAACCACTCAGAGGGCCTTGACGTCATGATATACAGCTGCAAGACCTTTAGGGTTGTATACAGTAGAAAACCAGGTTTTCCCCAAGAAGTTGTTTCCTGAAACTAATATGTAGACCTTGTATTAATCCTGGGAAAAAGGAGTGGTTACTTTTCATTTCTTTGATGTTTGCATTTGCTATTTGTGTTATTTACATAAGAGGACAGAAATTCAATATATGTGATTGGTGGAAATGCCTCAAGGAAAGTAGTGAACACCAATATAAACCTGAGTCACAGAATCACAGAATAGGTAGGATTGGAAGGGACCACTAGTCCAACTTCCCTACTCAAGGAGGGGGCATGTTGCTCAGGATTGCGTTCAGACTGCTTTTTAACATCTCCAGGTAAGGATACTCCATAATCTCTCTTGGCAGTGTGTTCCAGTGCTCAGTCACCCTCACATTAAAGAAGGTCTTCATTTTCAGATGTTTGGAATCACACTGTCTATTTGTTTACCACAGGTCTGTTACTGTTCTATTAACTAAAAAAAAAAAAAATAATAAAAAAATTACTATAATTTATCTTAAAAGAGAGCTAATTTTAATTTTATGGATTACTTCATTAGCTTACTAGTATTTGGCAGGAACACTCTGATAGTTTGTCTTTAAATTGAAAATTTCTGAAAATTTGTTCATTTGGACTAAACTTCCATTGAGAACCAGGAGAAAATGTCAATGGTAGCTCCCTGCCTTGCACTTTAGAGGACAGACCACAGCACAGTCACTGGAGTGCTCCCTAGGATATCGGAAACCACTGAAGTGGTTTTTTGTCAGTATAAAAAGGGCAGGAGATAAGAAAGTATATTAATGGGGAGTATTTTGTTCCAGGGAGAAATCGTGTGGCTAAGGCTTGTACAAAGCTCTAATCTGTTCACCTGGGCTTTCTTCCAAAAACATTGCAATAAAGCATTCTGAATAACAAACCCAACAGCTGAAATAGAGGATGAAGAATTCTGTTATTTTTGCAGATAAACTTTTACACCTTGATCTTATTTGTTCAGTGTCAAGTGTGCACCTACAGGCCTTTTGCTGACTGCAGCATCTTTTAAAGTGCATTTTGAATGCAGATAGGGTAAAAGGCAGTGATCCTTTTTTTGTTCTTCCCTTAAATAGTTTCTTCGTTAGTTTATTGCTACATATCTTCAGGAGTACACATTGCTCATTTGAACATTGAAACCAATTAAAAGCTCAACAAGTAGCATTGTGAGTGGTTTCCCACCTGTTTACACTGTAGCTTCTGCCCTAGAAACTGTGGCCAATGTCTGCCATTTATAAGGAGTTATTCTGCAACTAAGAAGTGCTTGATTTTACATATATTCTTTTAAGGCGGCTGTGAGCACCAAATTAAATCTTTGCACTGTATTGAAGTATCACATTTCTGAACTTGCTTTTAAAAGACTGTGATCTGAGTTGATGACAGCTCTTAAACCAAGAATCCATGGGTCCAAAGTCATTTAAATGTATCAGAAATGGCTACTCCAGTTTATTCCAGCTCTTGGTAACTCCTACAGCCTGTTCCATTAGCTGCAAACTGACTGCACTGGGAAAGCATTTTTGCATCCCTTGCCCAGAAGCTGGATTTTGGGAAAAAGAAGAGGAGCTCTCAGGAAGGAAATTGCTATCCTTAAGGTAGAATATAGAGTCAGGCAAAGAATCTCACACATCACTGCTGTCTTGGTCCCTAAAGCAGTCTACAGTTGCCCCTTGATTTACAGTAATATCTGTTTACATTTGTACTGTTCCAGTGCTCCCTGAGTTCTCCTTCAGTTCCAAACTCTGCAGCAGCCCCATTCAGGGATTCTGCCTCAGAATCTCCTACTGTAGAAAAGAATACTACTAGCAATTGCATTGTGACAAAGTACCTGAATTGTCAGGAGTTGGCATAAATCAGAAAATAGGGGGGGTTCCCCTCAAAGAGGTCTTGGAGCAATAGGACATTACCAGGATTTGAACAAAGAAACTGGATGTTAGCAGAGAAAGAAATACACCTTGCACATGAAGACTTTGATGGGAAAGAGAAAAAATAATAAATTGTGCCTGGTCCTCAGCCAGACAAAAGTTCAGTGGAGGGACTAAACTGTGCTTACAGCAGCCTGATAAAAGAGGGGGAACCTGTTTTTTCTGGGCTTCAAAAAGGGAGTCAGATGTGAAGGGTGAACAGAAAGATCATTGCATTTTGGAAACAGGACCTTTTCTAGATGATTGTTTCTTTCTTGTTCCTATCCTGAAAAAAACCCAAACCAAATCCATCCAAACTCCATCCAAAGACTCTCTCTGTGCATCTGTTTGTTTACATCAGTCACCTATAAAGCCAAGACCATCAGAAAATGATAAGACTCAAATTTTAAGGAGGGCTGAGTTAGTCTGAGGGTTACTACTAGACCTAGGGATTGGGTATTGTATCAAGGACTCTCGTGTCTCAGGTGGCAACTGGAGGCAGGAAAACTATTTGGTAAGACAAGTGCTCACAGCCTGGGGGCCTGAAATTTTCTGACTAGGTGGTGGTAGTATCTTATTTAGGAATACTCAGCAGGGGAGCTCATCCAGAAAATTGAAAAGGTAACTTAGAGATCTGACATAACAGTAATTCCCTTGTATTATTTTCAATGACTGTACCATAAGGCTGAAAAATACAATTAACATTGTTTCTAAATCCATTTCATTTGTCTTGGTCATTTTGGAACAAAAGGAAGTTAAAGTAACAGGTAGGAAATTGTAAGACTCACCCAGTAGTTTGAATTCTGCAGAAAAAGCTGAAGTTACATTTCATGGAATAAATTCCAAGATTTATATAATGCAATACAAAAAAATGCATTATATAATGTAATGTATAAGTGAATTATATATTTTAACATTGATTGGTCTTGCAATACATTATTGCGATTTCATATTAAGATATATAATGTATGTAATTCATCACCATGCACAAAATGCAATGATGCAGTAAGCCTTAGAAAATTACAAGGCTGAAGAATCTGATGTTGAAATGTTGTACGCAGCTTCCACATGTTTCTGGCTGTTCCACAAGGTGATGTTTTCAGATCTTAGTTGATAAGAACTCAGTGAGAATGAATTAGATACTTTATTAATCAGTATTTTGCAGAATCTAGAGGGAAATTCTAGTATCCATACTCAAGATGACCTTGATGATAACTGTGACCTCCATGAGTTTCCAGTCCCAAAACACACTGATATCTTCCACCAAAGCTAAAGAACGCTACTTATTTTTAATCTAGAAATAGGAGATGGGGGTCAGCTGCAATCTGAATCTGTTATCTCATGGCATGGATAACTACACATGAGGAATCACTTTTTATGAAGTAGAAGCTCAAGTGTAGTTTTAATGTGTGAATATTAATGTAAAAGGAAAGAATTTCATATAAAAGAAAGTTGTTAAGCCAAGTTTATGGTTTTATTGTCTATAAACTGAAGCTTAAGTATTTATATAAAAAACAAAGCACTAAGTCTTTTTGTACACATTTCAATGTAGAAATGTATTTTTTTTTCTCTGTGAGCTCTGCTACATTAATATTTTAGTGGACAATGTTTGATGTTATGGGAAAATCTGTTGATCCCATAACAAGCAACCATTAACTATACACCTTGTATCTTAACCTGTAATTTAGAATTTTCTATCTAATAATAGCTGTGTTTGGAAAGCTGTTAGAAGGAAAACAATGGAAAGCATAAAAGTCCAGCTTTATACCACATGTTATGTGATGGCAGCAAGCAAGGCTTGATTCAAAACGGTTTGTGTTTCACTTGCACAATTACCATAATTCTGAAGTTATAGTTTGATGATCAGTGAGCTGGAAAACATGCCCTGTGAGGAAAGACTGAAGGAATTAGGTCTCTTCTCCCTGGAGAAGACCCATGGGGGTCCTCACTACAGTGTTTCAGTTTTTAAAGAGTGGTTACAAAGAGGGCAGAGGCTTTCTCTCCTTAATGAGCCAGATATAGATGACAAGTGGCAACAGACACCAATTGATCCAGGGGAGCTTTCATTTCAATATAAGAAATCTTTTCAGTGAGTACAATCAACCACAGGAACAACCACTCCAGGATATGGTAGTTACCATCACTAGAGGTTTTGAAGGTGCAATTGAACAGGATGCTAGACAATGTGGGTTCGCTTTCTCATGAAACACTGCATCAGACAGTCTTCTGAGGGCCCTTCCAACGTGGGCCGCTCTGGGATTCCCAAAAATTACCATCTTTTTTTAAAAAAGCCCATGTGGTGTATTGGAATTTAATTTTAAAATGTGAAAGTTCCTGGGGGGATATGACTGAATGGTATTACAGGTATTTTTATTTTCAAATTTGTCAGTCATGAAATTGTAACAGGCTAAAAAGATTATGCATTCATAAAGCCGTATGGCACTGTGAATAAAGGCATGTTAAGACCACTAATACAAGATCAAGGCTGGTGGGAGACTGAGTCTCTATATTGTAGAATTGAAAGAGTATATGACTTTAAAGACTATAATATAGTACATATACAAAAACCTCCCAGGAATGTAAGTGGTACATTCAACGTTAATTTTGGAGTCTGAGTAGTTGAGTATTTTACTGTGCAATCATAAGGTACAGGTGAGCTGAGGGAAAGTATGGACAGTCCTTACCCTTCTCCATCAATGGCTCTTCTGTATGGGCAATTTTTCACAAATCCTCACATTCATCTTCCAGTGGACAGAAAAGGGAGGGAGCAGTTCCTTTGGGTCCTTGTCCTTCTATGCATTTTGGACGTTGAAGTGAGTGAGTGCACCACTAATACTCCGAGTCCAGGCAAGCAAGTAGTCCAGACAGCCTATGGCAGTAACATCCATTTTAGGGAACCACAAGTGTTTCCAGCCCAATAACCACAGTAGCTTGGGCTTGGATTTTCTTAGCCACATCTAAGAATGATGTGCAACTATTCACAATATAATTACCAACAATGAAGAACAGTTAACATTTCTAGTAAACATGTTTCCTTATGTGTTTACAAATGCCAAGTTTGACTAACCAGTCTGAGTTCTAGAAGGAACTGAATACCATGACCAATGTGCTTACAAAGTGTTCTAATTTCCAATGAGTCACATTACAGATAATCAAAGGGAATCATCACCTCTCAATTGTGTCTGTTAAGTACAAAAAATAGGCCACTGGGACTGTAGGGATGAGAAGTGCATTTGAAGCATGTAGAAGCTCCATATACAAGCAAGATGCTGAAACAAGTGGGAGGATGACCGTGATTTACCAGAGGTGGAAGCAGCCTGCATAGCCTGAACACAGAAGTGAGGGAAGGCTAGAGAGTATTTCCTGGAATAAACTTCCACAATTTTTTTACTCCACCTCTATCTTTAAGGGAAAAATCAGGCATGTTGTGTTACTCTGCATGCTTTGTGAGAAGGGACAGTACCCTGGGAGATCTCTCCCTGGAGCAGAAAACAGTCCTTCATGAAACAGGGAGACCCCTTTCTAAGGAGAAAACAAAGAAAGAAATTAGCATATGGGCACTGACCACACAAAATAAAAAATAATGTATGTTCACAAGAGCCTGAGGAATAATGCCAAGGATTTTTCTGAAACCCTGGTTTGTGCAGACACCGAGACCTCGAGCCTTCAAATGAACCTCCAAAGCTATCATTTTATGATGAACCAGGAGAAATCCAACACACACAAACCAGAGGAGCCGGATTTGAAAGGAGCACAAATGTGGACTCAGAATCTCTGTTGTTTATTTTTTTTACCATTTTATGACTTCATGACAGTGCCAGATTACTCTATTCCCAAGAAAGAGGTGTTGGGGTGGTCTTTAATGAACAGTAAGCATTTATTCTGGCCTATACTTCAATTTTGAACAAAAAAATGTTTCTTAATCTGAGGGTCATATTTCCATCTTTGGCTTTCATTTTACTTTTTTTTCCATGTACTGTATTTTGCATTTATTCCTTTGAGACACTCTGAGTATGAACTTAAATTTCTTTTTTCTTTTTTTTTTTTTTTATGTGCTCAAAAGAGACATTTTAAGACAGAAAGGCAGGAGAGGTTAGGGTTGAACAAGTGCTCTTAGCCTTTAAACCTCTGTCCAATTAGGTCTCTGTGTAGTATGGCATGATAGTGAATGTCAGAATTGTGGACTTTACAATTACGATGCCTCAGTTTCCTCATCTCTAAACAAGGTTTGATGATAAGGGTAAAATTATTCATGTGCTTCAATGAAGTGTAAATCAAGTGTCTAATATATGTATAATCTCTCAACCTGAAGATTTCTCAAATTTAAAAACACTTGAAGGTCCAGTATAGGTTCATTTCTATCAGAGGGAGAAGTCTCCCCTCAATTATACACAAAAGCAAACTATTCCTGCTGGCAAGCTGCTGTCTGAAAAGCACAGTGCCGGGAAGCAGATGAGACACCAGGGACCTCAGGAGCTGTGCAGTAGAATAGAAATGAGCATTTGCATGCTAGCACAGGTTGGGGATGGCAATAGAAGGGAACCTCTAAAGGGAAGCAAGCTGCCTATGGACAGAACAAGACTCCCAGAGGGCCAGAGAGGGAAGGAAAGGGGAGATAGGTAATTAAGAACCAGGTAAGAAAAATTAAAGAGCAATAAGACTCGTCATGAGCAGAGGGCTTTGGGTGGACAAGAGGACCATCATCGCAGTTTATTGCCTATCATAGAATCAAGTAGGTTGGAAAAGACCCTAAAGATCATTGGGGTCAGGGGCAGCTGGGTAACACTGTGTTAGAAAGGTCAGGAATACAGTTAACTTGGGCTCTTCCTGTGATATGTTGGTGCCCATCTCCAGGGAGGGATAGAGATGCAGATACAAAAGTTACTAAAGTAGCTGGACTAGAGAGAGGCAAGACTAAAACCACAAAAAGCAAGGAAGAAAAGATAATGACAAATAGCTATCCAAGTGAGTAAGCTATATAATCACAGGGGAGCAAACCAGAAATATACTAGGGTGGGAAAAGATCTTGACTTTCTTTCTGTAAACTTCTCCAACTCATCATCTATATAGTCAAAATAAACTTTAATATGAAAAAAATTAGTAATTACTATCTAACTGCAACATTCAGACTATGTCTAAACTCTTATCACAGGCGATGTTTACAGACTGTACCAATAACTGGCTTTATCTGCAGTGCGGTCAGGCTACAAAATGGAGCAGAAAAAAAACATTACTTAAGGTCATGGAATCCTTGCTGCACTTACAATTTGTCACAGAGATCTCAGACACAGCCAAATCTATATGAACTGTTAACTCTAATTTTCAGTCCCTTTCTGCCCAAACCTAATCTAACTGAAGTTTGTTGACAGAGAACTCTATTTTTGTGGTTTGTCTCATGAATAGATTAACAGATACTTCTGTCTTTTACATGAGTACATAATGTAGAAAATAATTTCAGTATGAACTTGGAATATGTATCCTGATCCTTCACCTCCTACACTTTAATAAAGAGGCTTCTAGTTTAAACATACAATCAAATCAATTACTTCTAGAACAATTTTGTGAGTTACCTCAAACTAACTCCTCAAACTGCTAAGCTGGTGGCATGTATGGAGCTGCTAAAAAAGAGTTCTACAATTTTTCACTTGCCCTTGGCAAAGTTCAAGGTGTAAAGAAAATGTGACTGGAAATCCACTTCTTTTAGGCATATCATGTATGACAGAAATAAATAAATAAATAAACCCCACGAAATAGGGTAAGTAGGATATTTTTGGTCCAATGAAATCTGGTAGTAGAGAACAAATTAACTATTTCTTGCAAATTGGATGAGTTTTTATTACAATGTGCTTTTCATTTGTATTAGCTAAAAGTTCAGCAGTTCAGAGTCCAGTAGGGAATGACAAATAGCCTGAAATATTCTGTTGTTAATGTGCATTCCTTAATACTGGATTTAGTTTCTACACTTAATCAGAAATATCTAAGATTTGCATGTGTATTATCCTCATGATGACAACTGATTAGAGATTTGGGCTGAAACTTCAGGAGTTAGTTGTCAGTACAATTACTTAATTGTTTTTACTAGTTTGACTGCTTTTGTGGTCTTTAAATACAGGGAAAGGCCTAAAATAAAGTGAAGTATGCCAAGTAGAAAGAACTTTTGCTTGGATAACTTATTTTCTTAAGGGAATTTGTATAATTTATGTTGTCAAAGGCTATATCTATTAAAATTCTTTTGTCATATAATCCTGAAATAATTTAGGTGGGAAGGGACCTCTGGACTTCACCTAGAGCAGATTTCTGGAGTAGTGGGGTGGTGCTAACTTCAGTGCTGAATCAGGTTCCTCAAAAGCCAGTGTTTCTCTTCCAACCCCCCATTGTGAACGTTGTCTTTTCATGTGTACAACCATAATTTGCTTTTTTGCACCCAACAGTAATTGCTTTAGAGGAGGTTTGCCAATGTCCTTTCTCCTCTCCCCTTACCTTGTAAAGTGGAAGGTGGTAACTAAATTCACACCTAAGCCTCCACTTCTACAGACTGAACTCCAACACACTCTACTTATATGCTGGATGCCAAACACCCTGAGAAGCTCCTGAGACCCCATCCATTTGCACATCTCTCTCCTGTCCCAGGGGACCCTGATCTTGACAAGGTATTGCAGAGGCAGCATTGTAAATGCCAAGTCATCATCAATTATCCTGTCCCTTGACTTACAGCCAAGGGTGCCATTAGTCTTTCTTCTCTAATCACTCTTTAAGACCAATACTTGTTCATATAGAAATCTCGTTGAGTATTATAAGAATTAAATGAACAAATCATTGAAAAGATCTCAGAGATGCAAATATTCTTTGAGAATCTAACTTGGGAATTTCCCTGGGTTGAGTGAGTTTAAAAATCTGTATTCATATCTCAGAGTAGCTAAATCCCAACCCTAGACTAATGCTTAAATACAAGAGGTATTATGAAAGAAATCAGGATTAGCTTATCATGTTTCTAAAGAAATCAGAAACCATATTGTATGGGTGTTTTTTTTGCCTAATTTT
>JAOXXN010000471.1:59050414-59064934 GCA_026770055.1 Myrmophylax atrothorax
GGTTTTTTGCCTAATTTTGAAATATTCTGTTGGGTTTTTCTTCAGATGGAATATAATTCATAAGATTTTTTTTTCCCAAGAGCAATATTCATAGCAAAATGCTCAAGGAAATTGTTCCATTTTCCCCAACTGTCACAAAGTATGAATCTTTCTCTTAGAGTGGGGTTAAGAGTTCTTCCCCTTCCAGGAACACTTGAGCAGAGGAATGCAGCTGAACAGCTTTGCTTAATTAGTCAGTTTATCTGAATTAAGGGTGGACTAACACTCCTAGGACAAGCAGTATAAAAGAGAGTTGGCCGTGAAGAAGAGGAAGAACTGAAGATTTGTTGGAAGAATGAGTAAGAGAAGAAATTTCAACCTGAATTAAGATCTTCGTAAGTAGGAGAATGTATCTACTAAAAAGCATGATTTTTACCCATATATTTATGTACTTTACAAACTAGGATATTGACTTAGGGCATTCTGAACTAGCATGCTAAGAGAAGAGTATATGTGTGCAGGGGGGAACATGGGTGGTTTGTGCCCTCTTCACTGTATATAAATGCAGTATATATACGCTGAATACATTGTGATCTCTCTAAAGCTTGTATGACCAGACTCCTCATGACCTGACTAAAACTGCCTCCTTATAATCACTTGGATGTCTCCATAGATATATTTTTGTCTTGTATTTCAAGCAAGTGCTTCATTTATGGGACGGTCTCTTTTTTCTTTTTTTCTTTTTTTTTTTTACTATATCTACTAATATTATCTTGGCACACATCAGATTTCAAGTCTTTCTTCAGTTTGTTTTTCGTATCCATTATTCTGCTGAAATAACTCAGGATAGAGCGCTTATATACATATATATATATAATGCTAAGCAGTGGTGCACTTTTGCTTACTTATTTGTAAATTTTATTTATAATACGTGTTAAAACTGTAAAATGTTCATGCTCCTTGAACTGCCTACAGCACTTGCACAATTTCCAAGGAGGATCTTTTCCTTTGGATATTTTTCTAATTACTACTACAGCTGAATAACTGACACTATGGTTGTTTGAATTAACAATAAGAACCCCGAACCCCTATCCTTTGAGATAGATAATTAACCACAATTTGTTCTTTAATAAAACTTAACATTTGCCATAAAATCCCAGAGGCATATTTTTATTTCACAGAATCTTAGTTCATCACAGCATGCACAATGGAACATATTTATTAGCATAGTCTAATCTGGTAGTGCTGCTTCTCACATTAGTATGTGTTCAGTAAGATCAGAGAGAGCTGTTGGAATGGAATTTCTCATGCAAGACTAAACTCTCTTTTAAGGGTGGATAATATTCCAATGAAGTAGAATAAAACAACAAACAATGAAAATACTAGTAGAAAGGAGCAGAAATATCTGTTACATAAATATTGCATTATGAAATAATGGATAGAGCTTGTGCTTTTTGCAATTTCAAGTAAGTATTTGTGCATAGTTAATATAGATTTTAAAAAAAGAAGCCAAGTTAATTTTAAAGGCCAGGTCTTCAGTTGTTCAAAATGTAAGTGTTATACATTGAAAACAAGTTTGGGTTTTACTTATCTTCCAGGGTTTCTGCTACACCTTCTTCTCTGTTTCTTGATTAAGTATGGCTTGTTCTGGTTCAGCATAAGGTTTAGATACAGAAACAAAAAGATTCGCTGTGGAAAATAAGGGTGTGTGACTGGACTACAAATAGACTTGAGCGAGTATTGAAGTCCATGAAATTTCTCCCATTATTTCATCAAAGCTTTGGTCTCTGGATTAAGTTCTTGTACAGTTCCACAGAGAAGAAATTCTGGTAAAGGAACCATCAGGTACACCAGCATGCTGTCTCTTGAGATCAGAGATTAATCACTGGGTTGAATACTTGATATTTTTGTTAGCTATGGCCCATGTCCTTTTAGGGGAAAACCCGGTGAGGGTTTAGCAGACCTTGATCCTTACCCTGTTAGCTCAACATTTTCACCACATTGTTGTTTTAATAGGAAAACTCCTTAAGACTTATTTCAGTTCAGTCTGTCCACAGCCTGTTTTTTTCCAATCTGCAGCTACTTCTGCAGTGACTACAGGAGCACAGTGGTGAGACTCCTGCACTGGCACAGTGAGTTGGTACAAACCCCCAGCCCAGTATGACTGGTGAGGTCTCAGATCTGGTTCTGTCCTGTGCCCTTCCCTGAATGCAGCACTTTGGACACTGGGCTGCTGTGCCTAGCACTGCCTCTTGTCTCTGAGCCAGTTTGGAGGCTCTCCATTCTAATCTCCTTTAATCTGGGTCCGGGTAGGAATGATGATCTCTTTGTGACTGCAGATTTACAGGATTTTAAGGGAGCTTATTTAGCATATTGGGTTAAATTCAACACAGGACTTGGATGGAATTGGAAGAGTCAAATATGGGCTTATAAAAGTCCAGCCAAATTTGATTTATTTTATTTTAAACTCATTTTTATGAACTGGACAGCCCTAAACACAGTAGGCAATTCTGCAGATTGCTGTTTCTGCAGTAGCCATAGTGCTTAGTTTAGGCTAAAGTGGTAGGAATATTCTCAGCTAGGAATCTGCGCTGAGCACACTGAGAAGTTCTCTGAGCAGGTCTACTTATTGCCTGACCTAAGGCAGCAGCTAGGACCAGACCTGACAAAAAAAAGGCAGCCATGTACAGGTAGTTGGAGGAGCAGCTTCAATGATCTCTTCACTCCAGTGTCTTTCAAAGGCTTGTTCACCCCGAGACACAGGCTGTTGGCTGCTCTTGAGTGGCTGAAGGGATTAGGATTGTATCACTCTGCAAAAATCACAACAACAGCCTTTCTGGTGGTTGTTTGGTGACAGTGTCTCCTAGGCTGCAAACCTGGCTCTGCACTGGAGTGCTGCACACACCTATGCCACAGCCTCCAAATTTTTCTTGGCTACACTTTTTTCCCAAGTGAACCTCATCTTCATTGCTGCGCACTGGGTACCACTTTATCAGGAGCAGTGTCTGAACCTGATCTATATAGGAACTAGAGGAATGGAACCAAATCTTATGCTCAAGGACTGAAGCAAAGATACTCACTTCCTACATGGTTGTGGGTGATCACAGTGGCATTGCTGGAAACAGAAGTGGCCTAAGCTTTTAGAGGAAAACCAAACAGGCAGTGGGCGTTAGTCTGTTCCCACAAAGAATGGCTGCTGGTATCATCCTCATAGCAGGTTTCTGAGCTGTAAATCTCCAAAGCAGTAAGCAAGGATGTGATTATAGGAGACAAACTCAGCAGCATGCTGTTACTCACTGTCCATGGTATATGCTTTTCTTTAAAGCATTTGCATAGTCCTGAGACATAAACTCCTCAGGAAACTCTTTCTGGCTCAGCCATAGTCTTGAAAACTAGTGCAACAGTTCAGTACTTCCTGAAATACCTCATTGATGTTTCGGAATGGTCCTGTACTGTGGTGGTCAGAAGGTCCCAGCAGGATGAGATGCAAGTGTATTGCATGACTAACTGGGACTTGCCCTTTCTTCTTCTGTTTGTTTTCCTCATATTATCTTCTTCATCCAAAGTGCTGTGAACACCCTACCAAGAAGCTCTTTGTCTACTACACAGTGAAGCAGAATGCCAAACCTGGGGTTTGTAGTCAGTACTGTGTAAATATTTAATATCAGTGATAATGGGTCTTTGGGAAAAAGGGTGTATCACCCACAAGTCTTACTGGCACTGCTATTACAGTCTCCTGGATCCATGCCAGAAGGTCTAGCAGATGTTAGAGAAAGCACGCTTAGAGGTGAGGTACTAATATAAATATAACAGTTTCTTCAGTTTGTTCTCTGTCAGTGCCTATTCAGTGTGTGGTCACTTCAGCTGGATAGTGCAGAGTCTGAGGAAGTTGCTGCGATAGTTGTGAGCCCAAAGCTGAGTTCCAGTAGAGTTCAGGCAGGGCAAGATGCTGATTTGAAAAGAGTTTTGAAAGAAACAACTAGACTCTGGAGTCAGCTTCAAATTTACTTAATTTCTTACCATCCATGTGATCCAAGCTGCAAATTACAGGATTTCTTAAATGTGCCTATTCTTTAAATAGTCAGCTTGTGTGTTCTTCAGAATGCTACATAAGGTAAGTTCAAAGAAAAACAGCAAGTACAGAACTGGATATTTCAATGAAGAGTAATTCCTTATTAGTGTATTAATGTCTAATTTAAGAAACTGTCCTTTATTTTCTGAGCCCAAAAGCCTTCTAAGATGTTAATTGTTTTTCTGAGGCATTTTTTGCAGTAAAACACATTGTCTGACACAAAAACGTATGAAACAAAACAAATAAATGTATGTTTCTCTGAAGACTTACCTCACTGATCTTTCTTCTTTCAACTTTATTGTACTTTATTCTAATACAATTAATTGCATAATATTAAGCAAACAGATTAGCTTATCTGCTATATGCTTTTTCATCTGTTAGTTGACTTTGTTCCCTACATACTATTCAGATTCTTCCCTCTTGAGAAACTTAAGGCTAAGTAATTACCACCTCAATGCAGAAAGTGAATGTGCAGGACATAGGAAGAGTTTTCTTGTGGCACAAATAGGTGTGTTTCCTGATATATTTGGTTACTGTATACAAGAGAGACAGAGCAAGACCCAGCAGTTTCTTTTCCCACTGGGACTGCAAGCACACCTCGCTCCAGCCTCTGTCAGCCACGCACTGATGGAAATTCAGCTTGAGGACATAGCCCTTTCTGTTACTATAACTGTCCAGAGCCCTTTCTGCTGACTGGAAGGGAAGGAAACCACTTTCTCATCTTTTCTCTTGAGTGCCAGCACAGCAGAGGATGCCCAGCAACCACTCATCTCTTTGCTGATCAACAAAAGGTTTGTTTTTGTGGGGAATCTTCTGATTGAGGAGTCTGTGCATTTAGTGCCACAGCTTTTATCTTCTGAAGGCATTGTTCTGTGACTATGACATTCCTTGGAGGGAAGAAAATTCAATAGGGCTTTCTTTAACTGCTGTAAGTATAGATTAATCATATGCTAACTTGACAGGTGCCTTTATTGCAAATTGCTTCTGTCTTCAATCACAGTAAAATGTTCATTACGGAAAGGAAACAAAAAGTCATGGGGAGTTTCAGCTCCTTGGCACAAATTCTGAGTTGTAAATTTGGGGTCTGACATAAATATCCTAACCAATATACAAGTAAATAATCTTACAATAGTAAGATTTAAAGAAAAGGTGTGGTAGTTTCCACAACACGTGTGGAAACTTGAAATAGATAGATGGGGACTTTTTTCCTTGCTTGCTTGTATTTAAGAGGGACGATCAAGTATTTATGTAAGTTAATGGGAATCTATTCACTTGATCTTATGGGATGTAGTTTAGGTCGAAACAGATTTTTAAAACTGTGAGGGATATTTTCGAAACTAGAAGGCAAGAAAGTAGGGCTGGGAAATCTTTCCACCATATCCTTCTTAAAAAAATAAATTAAGACATTCCTTACTCAGTCAAGGGACCTAATTCTGTGTCACATATGTTACTTATGGTGAGGTATTTCAGGGGGTAAAAGTTTAAGCTATTGTCCCGAAAAATGCTAACAAGTACTGCAGGCTTAAGTTAAGGTTGTGATCTTGTATCTCTTTTTATCTGTTATCTTTTTGAGTCCTTAGGTAGAAGAGAGCAAATCACTGAAAGCACCTTTGCTTAGGCCCACAGTGTGAAAGACAAGTAAAGATCACAGACTGTCTCAAGTCTGTCAAGCACACCAGAGAAAAAACTCCCAACTCTTTTTAATAACTTTTGGTGTTAACTGATTTGGAGCAAATTTTCACTTGAAGATTTTTAAGGGGAACAATACCCAACAGCTATAAAATACTTTCTTCCTACAAGCACCTTTTGGATCATCTATTCTCAGAGGCACGACGCAATAACTGGCAATACCAGAGGTGACATCTGTAGACTTGCTTACCTGCTTGCTTTGAATTTTGTTTCTGTGGTTTTATTCAGAAATTATCAGTTGTCCCCAGTATTTTGGACTGCCACATTATGGCTAAATCCCCAAAACATTTTATTTGGAAGAGCTAACAAATCCACTTGCATTAAGTCATGGAGTTCAAAACTGTAAGGCTGCAAAGTTGGAATTTAGGCAACCATAGTCTGAGAGCAAGTACTTCTCACTCGTATTGGTAGACTATTCAACAGTAACATAAGAGGATGAGTCAAAATGTGTACGAAATCCAAATATTTCCTTTAGTCTCAAATATCCACAACAGTTGGCCTGACTTGTTCAGTACCACTGTCAGGGCACAGGGGAACCAGCTGATGCTGGGGTGTGAATGAAGCCCTGTTTACTCATTAAGCAACAAGATCTGATTCATTCCATGCTTCTGGTCCAGACAGAATTGATTCTCTCCCTATAAGCCTCTGTTCTAGTCTTGCCAACCTCATATTCCTCATTCCTCCTCTCCTTTACTCCTCACAATGAGGAAGAGTTTTTTTCCTTTGCCTGAAAATGAACTTTGCTCTGTATTGCTCAGTATAGTGCTGAGGGGGCAAGGCAACAGGAGAAGGAAGACGACGACTGTATGGAGAAAAAAAAAGGATGAAAATCAATTTTCTTCTCATTTCTCATGATCTGGGGGATGTGTGGTGGTATTGGTGTTGTGTGTTTTGATTTCCAAACCCCAAACCTTCTAAGTAGCACTATGCTGAAGTATAGGGTAGTCTCCCCTATCCAGCATCAGCCCCAAAACACCTTGTTTGTCTCTCTGTACCTCAGGGATCTATTTTTCCCAGTGAGTCTCATGTTATAGTAACAAAAAGTCAAATTATAAGTTCCATAATTTCTATATATGTATAGATACATCAAATCACTGAAGATTAATCCTCCATAGTAAAAGCAGTGGCTGATAAGAAATAGAAATTAACTCCTTATTTGTGCTGCTAGGCTATAACCTAAACTGCTTAAAGAGAGTTCATCTCTACTTCTGGCTTTTAAGTCAGACAAAACTAGTCCATGAATGAGAAAGAAGAAAATAGGAAGTAATAGAGCAAGGGCTTATCTTTCTCTTCACCACTGCACTTAAATAAAGGAATCCTACCTAGGGCCACAGCTCTCTCACAGCTTTGGTTTAGCAAGCAGAAGTTTTTCCTCATTCCTAAATTGGGTGTTATGGTGGAGGGAGAAATGAAGCTTTTGGCTCTTACCAGACTTGTACTAGGAAGAAATTTAATGAACAAACAGCACAGATAATGGGTAGAAGGAAAAATAGCAGAGATTTGTTTAACAAGGGAGTAGTCAAATCAGCCTGCTCTAATTGTGAAAGGATTTTGAGGTGTACCACAGATTTTGAAGAAGAAATGTTTATTACTGTTTCATTATTTTATTACTGCCTCTCAGTTTACAAATTGGCAAGGTTGTTTTTTGTTTTGTTTTGTGGGGGTGGATTTTTTTTGGTTTTTTGGGGGGGAGTTGTTTGTTTGTTTGTTTAGGGGTTGTTTTTGTGGCCATACAACAACTATACTTTTTAATTTAAGTTTAAAAGGAAGGACAAGTAGGTAAAATTGGAAAATATCTGAATTTCCAGCTGAAAATCCCCTTCAGATTCTGTCATAGGAAGCTATTCTCATACAAATCTTTTGGATTGCAAACTGTTTTTCAAAAGGATTAAAAAAATAACGTATTGGAGTTCTTGAGCAAGTGAAGCAGATAGAACAAGATCATAACACAGTGCCAGGAAACTTTGAGAGCAGTATCAACTATTAGACTTGGCCAAGGGGTTTGGAGTCATTCTACACTGCTTCAGAAAAAGAGTAATTTCATTTCATGCAAAACCACTTAACAGTAACCTTGAAGAAGAGAAACTGTAGTTAAAAAATTGTTTTGTCTGTTGAGCTGTCAGTATTTCAAGGCAATCCCTCCAAACATGAAAGAACATGTAGAGAAGAGGGCAACTTGAAACAAAGTCTCAGCCAAATTTCTCCCTCCTTGGATTTTTGAATAAAGAAGTTAAGTCACATGTAGGCAAAATTTGTGAGGTCGTCTTCTCAGTCCCCACAGTTCCTTGAAGTTGTCACATTACCCCTTTCATTGCTCATATCTACAATCTCCCTCACTTTGATCTCCAAGTATTTCCTTGATATCTTAAGTAGAACAACTAATTATATCAGTGGTTCACATCATTTCATGTTAGAGGCAACAGGGAATTAGAATAGATTTGGATGATCAGTGTCCAAATGCAGTCAGAGTCTTCTCCACATTCATTTTCACATACAGCTTACCACAACAGAACTATAGATCCAATGAATAACATTATATGTAATCTGCTATCTCAAAAATCTATGGTCAGTCAGAGATTGACAAACAAGACACAAATAAGTCTTGATGTGGCCAGAGATGGCTGTGGCTTCTGTGGAACTATGTGTATGGGTGTGAGTCAGAGCAAAGATGTGCATGTAAAGGTGCTGCAATCTAACCTCTGATTTAAGAGATTATCTTGTTCTTGCTGTATCTTATCCCACTAAGAATACTAGACTTTAATCAACTGATGTAAATCAGGACAGAAGTCACTTAATGAGGTCTGCATGCCATAGGACCTGGTGTGGTAAACAGTCTTTGGCTATTTGTATCTGCTGCTGTGGATTTTGGGGTGAAGAGTAAGCATAAGGTTATGTCCTTTTACAGATATGAGGAACAGCACATTAGGTATTCATCTCTACTGGAATTAGGTCTAAATTACTAATACACAGAGAAAGGAATTAACATTAGGGTTTCAAGCAAAATTGAAGCTGCGATAATTGCAGGCAGCAGGATGCTACAGTAGCATTTTGCACCTGGAGGGAAACAAATATTAATCAAAATGATGAATTGACAAATCAAGCCACAAGGATGTGGGGGCTATGGGGCAGAACTGAGCCTCAGATAACACTATGTTCTGGTCTTGCAGAAATAAAAGCAAAGGCAAGATGGGGTCAGCAACCTAAGGAGCTTCAGGAATGAATTTCATGCTTTCACCAAACCATGTGAGGGGTGAAACAGGAAATCACAGTATTAAAAGAACCACCACAGGAGAATGAATGGAGAAGATCACAAAAATTTTCCAAATTTCTGTTTTGAGAGAAAGTGGAAAGTCTCTTAGATCTGTGGAATATAGCTTTTACCCTACCTTGCTGCCTTGAGGACTGTTGAGAGCATAACAAACTAGGGCTGATACCAGCACTTAACTATTTCAAGGAGTTACATATATTCAGAGTATTCCATGAAAATGGCATATATGTCTATCGTGTACAGCTTATGTGACCACACAATGCAGCTATGGTGGCAAGTACTGTGGAGAGAAAAGTTACTATGGTATATCATCATTTTTCTTCCTTTGAGACAGTAAGAATTCATATAAAAATGAGTGACTGCATTGAAAGTGCCTATCATACTCTGGCACACCAGAGGGGTGCTCCTTACAGGCTGGCTAAAAGCTGCATGCGTCTTTTGCAACAGTAATTACACAAGTAATTTTTTTACCGTTTCTGCTTCCCTGGGTTATGCTTTTGCAGTCTAATGAACCAATCAGGCAAGTTTCCAGCTTTTATTAACTGCATGTGACCAATGATTTATTCCCTGTTAGAGAAGAAGGGGAAATAGCAAACAAGGTCTGTACTAAGGAAACACTATCATGAGTTTCAGTTTAGACAAATTCATGGTATTCCCCTCTTCTGCAGTGTCTCTTCTTTCTGCATCTGTTAAGATCTTGAGTACAAAGTTAGACAAATTGAATTCAGTGGCATTATTATCCTGTTTACTTGCAGATTATAGGCTTGTTTCATGCAGCTGATAAAACAGTAACGGTTCTGTTTAAATGTCATACCATTTGGTGATAATCAGTTATTAAACTACTGGGTGGATATTTGCTCACAGTGTTTCTGCAGAACACTATGTTATGCTTTTTACACTGTTTAGTCTGTAGCTTAAATGCCACACAGAAGATTCTTTTAGGGATGGGATTAATATGTTGTCTTCATCTCAGTAATTTATACATGACGTGCTATGGAACATCAATGAGCAATTTTAGATTTAACTGTCTGTTGAGCAGACCTCATTGTTGTATATCAGACTGGAGAGTTTTATGTTCACTATTTAACTGTCAGGAGGGTGGGAAGAGGAAGAGAAAATGTGCATAAGATCAGAGAAGTATTTTACTATACATATTGCTAAAAGCTCTCAGAAGTTCTTATAGCACATATCTGTTTCTGCTGCTACAGTTACTTGTCCGGTGGAGCTCTTATTTTCAGACCAGATTCAGTCTCAGTAATTGAGAATCCACTCTATTTTTCAATTATAAAATAAATGAAATGAAAAAGTTTAATAAGTTTGCCCATAGATTGATTTTTCCTGTGCCACTCCATAGTGAGATTAGTGAGTAATGGGCTTGCAGAGGTTTGTAGGGCTCTGGAGTACACCTGACACTTATGATGTGCACAAACCTTTACTGTGCAATGTCAGTGAACAAAAACCACTCTGAAAGCCTAATGTGCATATATAGTCCTCTTGGAGAGGGGTTGAACAAGGGAAAAGGGAGCAGGTATGCCAGACACTTGTGATATTTAGCATTCTGATGGGTTGTATTCCTCAACCACGAAAACCAGAGACATATAAGAATATCTATATTTTTACATAATTACAATATATCCTTTTCCAGGACTTTAGGGATAGCCAGAAACTGTTGGGCCCCTCTCCTCCAGAGATATTACAGATCTGTTGTATCACAACTGAAGTAGAAGCAGCACAAGGAATCATCAAATAAGATGTGAGTGAAGGGGAGAGAACTTTAATTAAACCCTTTCTAAAACAGAAATAAACAACAGAATAAGGAATTTTATAGCAGGGACCTTGAGAGGATGAAAAAAGTGCAAAAAACAAAATTAAATATTGGCCCAAAGGTAAAATAATAACTCAGAGTAGTCCAACAGTAGACCAGTCTTGTTCAAGATGTGATTGATTGCCTCTGCTCTTCACTTCCCACTCTCAGTCTCTTGCTCTAAGAGAGTATTTACTTTGTACAGGCTGCCTCTGTAGGCTGTAGTGCTCCATTTTGTCAGTAACTCCCCTTTGCTGGCCCTGCTTCTCCCTGCCCTGGAGCATCTAGCTCCAGCTCAGTTTTGCCTCTGCTCTGAGTGATCTCTTGCAGCAGTTTCTGGCACCACTGCAGAAGTTAAGGGAGACAAGAAAAAAAAAAAAGAAAAAAAAGGAAAATTTTACCAAAACAGACATTTCCTGTACAGAGTAGTTCCTCTTTAAATAAAACACACCAAACCACTACTGGCAGTGGAGAAACCTAGGGATGAGGTTTCTTGTTACAGCATTAGATGAAGGGATATTCCTTGGACACAATGGGAACATTACGGTAGAACCAGAGTGGTGTTCTTGTTTGAATTTCAGTAAACTGAGACATGTTCTGGCTTGTGAGGCAGAGGAATCTTGGAGCATGTCAACTAGATGTCTTGTAAAATTTAGGAAAATGAGAACTATTTTAGTGACTAATAGAGATACAGCCTGTGAGACTTAATTGCTTACTGTAGCACACAGGAGTGTGCCCAGGGAACCAAGCAGTCAATGTACAAATGCATGAGTAAACCACCACTACTTCACCTTGGAAGCATATGGCTGATGTCTCACAACACAAGAATTAAGGAGATTACAGACAAGTCATCAGAAAAGTTAAAATTGACGACCTGATGTATGGATCCTGTTGAACTCATTGCTATAGGATGTTGAAACAAAAAAATATGAATAAATTGGAGAAATGACACAGAAGTTTGGAAAGTGGATCCAAATACATACTGTGCTTTCTAAGAAACCAATAACCAGAATCAGGACAGGTAAACTTGCTCATTTGCATCCTTGAATAGCCACTCTTAGACATTGTGACCTCAGCCACTCCTCAGATGGTTCCCCTTGAGCCCTTCTCCCTCTTTGTTGCCCCCTTCCGAGCACTAATAGCTCAATATCTTTCTTTTCTTATGGTGCCCAAAACTGCACACAGTATTCAAAGAGAGGCCACACTACTGCAGAGCAGAGCAGGACAATCACCAATCAACCAGTTGAGGAAGAGGATTGTTCTGCTCTGCTCTACACTGGTGCAGCCTCAGCTTGAATATTATGTGTACTTTTCATCTCTGCAATATGAGAAAAATTTTAAGCTGTTAGAGAATGTCCAAAGGAGGGCAACGAAGATGGTGAAAGACCTTGAGGGGAAGCCACATGAGGAGCGATTGAGGGCATTTGGTCTGTTCAATCGGAGAAGAGGAGACTGAGGGGAGACCTCATTGCAACTTCTTTAATGAGGGGAAGTGGAGGGGCAGGCACTGATCTCTTCTCTGTGGTGACTAGTGACAGGACCTGAGGGAAAGGCCTGAGGTTGTGTCAGGGAAGGTTGAAGTTGGATATTAGAAAAAGGTTCTTCCTCCAGAGGGTGGTTGGGCACTGGAACAGGATCCCCAGGGAAGCGGTCACAGCAACAAGCCTGACAGAGTGTAAGAAGCATTTGGATGATAATCTCAGGCACATGGTGTGATTCTTGGGGATGATCCTGTGCAGGGCTAAGGGTTGGACTTGATGATCCTTATGGATCCCTTCCAGTTCAGCATATTCTGTGATTCTGTGATAAGATGTGACTATAGGTCTGGATCAAATAGAGCCCTGGCAAATTTTATTGAAGTGAGACTATGTATTTATCAGTACCTTGCAAAAGTTCTGCAAGCAAAGGACAACTTGGGGGAAAGGGCACATCTCCTTCCTAAGCTAAGGAGTCCTTAATATACTTAGTCTCAACAGTAGCATTAATCATTTCTGTCTTCTGTGCCTGTTGTGAGAGGAAAGGTCCATTATAGAATGTACTGCTGGCCACAGCTGGATCAGCACCAAGGTAAGGACTCTTTTATTAAGATTAATTTTAACACTTTCCTTGTTTTGTCTACCCCAGAGAACTCAACTGCCAGCTTTCTAGAACTATCCACAATGGTTTCAAGATATTTTAAAAAATAGCTACCTACAAGTCTATTACTGTATGCGTATTAAGGTTTTTTTCTACATCAATATGCATGTATGAGCAATTAGTTTTATCTATCACCTAAAGCACAAAATGGCTTTCTACAGCTCTCTGAAATCAGCTCTAGATTTAAATGTCCACAGTACACTGTAATGCAAAGGTTTTCCTCCCGTCTGCCCTCCATTTTAAAATAACTAAATAAAAAAAATAGATTGAGCAATACAATCCCCAGATAATGGTGATATTGTACATTCCTTTATCATTTAATGGAATTAATTTTACACAGAAGTAGCTAAATTCGGCTATATGACCAAGATCCAATGTAGTACCGTGGCTTAGCACTTGCATAACTTGCTTGTGTGCTTAGATAGAGTACTCTTGCTTCTTATATTGGTCTATAACATTGAATTACCTTTCACAGACAGAGTCACACAAAGTACTTAAAACCTTGATTTTCATTATAACCATAAATGAAGGTGTGTGGATCTGTACAAAAAGTCTGCTATGCAATTACAAATTAGTTCAATAATCACTTGGGGAATAAGATGACAATTTTGAACATTCTTCCAATGGCTTAGGGTGTACTACCTGTAAACTCCTGTTTCTGTTCTCAGGTTAATGTCTTATTAATTAACAACATAAGTCTTAACATGAAGGTAATGCTTCTTAAATGAAAAGCAAAGTGGAATGCAACAACTTAGTGACATTACAGGATTTTTAAGAATACATGGCATGAGTCATGCACTTCGATATAATTTTGGTCACTATCACATCCTGTTCATATAATTGGCAATAAAACTAGGGGCAAACTCACTGTTAGTGATCTGCTTTATATCATGTCAATGTTCTTGCTTTCATATACTAGTTTACACCATGAGATTACAACACCTTGCTCAATTTTCAAACCTTTAACTGCAAGAGTGGGCAGAGGCCAACTCCAACCGAACTTTAAAGCCAGTACTTAAGACTGAAGAGTCCAAAAGGTTATTACAATGGGAGATGCTTGAGTATGAGCAAAGCAGAAAAGTCTGCACACAGTAGCTGTCAGTAGCAAACCAAACAGAGGATATTGGGTTATCACAGAATGTTATGCAGATTTATAACTTGGTGATTTTATGTTACCTGAGAAACTGCACATACATCGGTCTTGGAAGCTTGTGCAGTAACAGGGTATGCTATCATAGACTCACAGAATGATTTAAGTTGGAAAAGACCTTTATGATCATTGAGTTCAACCATCAACCCAGCACTGCCAGGTCCATTACCAAACCATGTCCCTAAGTGCTGCATCTACATGTCTTTTAAATAGCTCCAACGATGGTGACCCTATCACTTCCCTGGACAGCCTGTTCAAGTGCTTGACAACCCCTTCAGTGAAGAAATTTTTTCTAATATCCAATCTAAACTTCCTGGTGCAACTTGAGGCCATTTCCTCTTGTCCTGTCACTTGTTATCTGTGAGAAGAGACCAACCCCCACCTGGCTACAATCTCCGTTCAGGTAGTTGTAGAGCCCCCCC
>JAOXXN010000471.1:59065034-59076645 GCA_026770055.1 Myrmophylax atrothorax
CCCCCCGCCCCGAGCCTCCTTTTCTCCTGGCTAAACAATCCCAGGTTCCTCAGCAGCTCCTCAAAAGAGGAGCTTCAGCCTTTTCACGACATGCTTCAGCACCTCAACATCTTTCTTGAAGTGAGAGGCACAGAACTGACCACAGCATTCAAGGTGCAGTCTCATCAGTGCTGACTACAGGGGGACGATCACTGCCTTGGTTCTCTTCTTTCTAAGAAAAGTCTGGATTCAAAATGATGAATTTCTGTCAATGCCCTTTTATTCCATAAAATGAGCAGAAAGATACCTTATTCACTTGAAATCATAGTGAAATTAACTTAATTTCTATTGTTTTATTAGAATATGCTGTTCTGCTTACATAATCATTTCTACAAATCATTAGTCCACCTGTATAATTAGGAGATTAAAAGGTATTACTTACCATCCTAAGCAAAGGCTGAAGAAAAATTGTTTTATAGTTTGACTGTAACTGAAGCAAAGATGATCTTCTTTTATGCAGAATTCCTTTTGCTGTTACTAGTGCTAACCAGCTGAGAGAATTTTGCTTTTGACAAATATAAATATTGTACTAAACTCTTATAGTACAATATTCATATTTGTCAAAAGCAGAATCCTTTCCACCAAAAGAATGGTGTTCTACCTCCATTTCTGGAGATCACAGTTCAAATTACTCTAGTTTCCAGAGTAGAAAAACATGAAACAGAAACACTGCTCGAAATACTGTTTTATTGTCAAAGAGGAAACACACTTCAGATCTACTAAGAATTTACTGTTAACTGTGAGTCTGTTTCTGTCATTTCATTTTTAATACTGTTCTTATTAGTCCTGATATACAGGGAAACAGAGAATAGCAATGCAATCAGCAGTGCTACACACACGCTGCTCAGATCCTGCTCCTCTCCCTAGCATTTTGCTTGCCCATTCCTGCTCCCCCTAAGTCTGACGGTTTCACCCTGGTGGGGAGTGGGTTATGATGTCACCTGAACCTCCAAGGCCTTTGGGGTTTATTTATTTTTATTTACTATATAACAGTGCCTTTTATGCATGTTAGATACTATTCCTTTGGTTATTTCTTTTACTGCCAGCCATGTGGTAGCAGCGATCATGTTTGGCCAGAAATCCTGATCTGCATCACCTAGTGATGAGCAGATTTGGGGTTCAGATGTGAACTGAAGTCAGCAAGTGAGGGTCAGAAACAGCGCTGTCATCAACAGGCAAGTCCACAGTGACAAGACAGGTCTGAGTTTGAGCCGCAAAATCAGGCCTGTTGGTCAGTGTGAAGATCTGGATCAGTTTTATCTGCACTAAAGGCAACGGCAATGTCCCCTTAATGTGCTCTCCTGAGTGAAGGTGAAGGGGAACCCCTGCTTTTCAGAAGGCTCTTCCCACAGCGGGGTGCCTGCACCCCCCCTCTGAACTGGCCCTGAGCCCAGGACAGGCTGTGTGCTCAGGTCCCTGACACCAAGAAATGCTGAAAATGGTGATAAACTAACAGACTTTGATCCCAATATCTTTTGAAATGCAAAGCAGGTATTTCAGCCATCAGCCTTTCCAGTGTTTCATAACCCTTGGAAATGTAAGGGAGTTTTGCATATTTACACTCATGGAATTGAAACCTACTGATTTTGGCAAAGCATTTTTGGTACTGTTTTTAAAACTACAATGGAAGACATTTAAATGTCCCTAGAAATCATAGCTAAACCTTGAGAGAGGTGGAAGGATCTATCTCATTCATTTTTTCTTTCATTCTCCAGTTCCTCAAAGTGAGAGAAAAATACATATTTTCACAACATGCAGAATTTTACCATATTTACATATGAGATTTTAATTATGTGAATTAAGGTAGTGACATATTAAAATCAATTCCTATATTTCATTATCTGTCTGTGCTTTTAGAGAGAATACCTCAATAATATCTCTTAGCCTTCAAGAGAATAAATGAGTTGCTGTTTGCCAGGTTCCATGAATATGTGGAGAGAACAATTTGTTACACAAATATTTTTGATTATTTTTAGTCCCTAGCTGAAGAAAAAATGAAACATCAAACCTAAACCTACTGCTAAAAGGACTTGGTGGCTTGAAGCAAAGCTGGGATTGGGGCTATTCAAAATGTCTGGACAGGTTGGATAGGGTAAAGTTTGGCAAAGTTTATTTTCCTAGCTTGGTTCCTAGGACCAGCTTTCATAAGAAAGTAGCATGAGTGTATATTTCTACTCTGGGCCTGCTCTGCATCCTTTTTAGGCACATCCAGCCTTGCAAGGAATGTGTGTACTCTGGGCAAGAGCAGTGCTCGCTGCTCCCAGGGGACGAGAGCCATGCAAGTCTAGTTTTTAGGAAGCAAGAGACTAGCTGAGAGTGAAATGCATGCTAAGGCATTTTACTTCTTCCCCCTCCACAGAGGTCAAAAGTGAGGTCTAAGGCTAGAAGGAATCATTATATTGATGAGGATGATTCTTGTATGAGCGAGTACACAGAGCTTTACCTGGAGGGTTAGCAATTTAAGTGATCTTTCAAAAAGATCACTGGTTCTACCCTGAAGATTTCAAGAGAAGTAGTAAAAAATTCCTGAGTGTAATAGGACCACTGACTGGAAAAACTCTGGGGAGAAATTGCCTGCCTGTTTTTGATGCCTGTAATGAGACAATGGGAAAGAATTGTGAAAATAATCCATCTGTCAGGGTGTATCTACCTGCTGAAAGCAGGTTTTGCTGCTGCCTGAAGAGAAGAGGAAGGCTCAAGCCCTTAGTACTCCGGTGAGAACCAGTTTCCTGGCTTGCAACATTAATAAAAGACAATAGAAGCTGCTCAGATATAGTGATCTTGTAAAATTTGAATGTATTCTTCAAATTCAACCAAAAGAAACTTAGATACCGGACACTTGGCCTTCTGGATCGAGCCCAAAATTCCCACGCTAGAAGGGCTTCATTATGGGGCATCATTCTTCTTTAAAACACACATTACTTTAAGGGTGTTTCCTTTCCACCTGGAATAAACCTGTACACAGGAACAGCTCTGGTCTTACCTCAGGGCATGACCTTACAACATAAAAGCTTTCACTTGTCAATATTTAATTCAACATTTACTAAATGGTAGGAGGATGCTAGGCTGACTTCACTGGAAATAATTTCACAAAGATTTAACTAGTTTTAATGTACATGGAATTTAATGTTGGAAATAACCCTAACACAATGAAAACATTAACTTCATGGCTCATAAGATTTTTCGTAAATGAAGACATACCAGACTTGCATGTATACATGGGAGAAAGTGGTTAAAACAGCACTAATGGCCAACACAGCTGAGGGTAATTATTAACCACTTTTTCTTGCAAAAGAGGTGGGAAATACTCTGCTGTAGCTCATCCAGGAGACTCTTATGTAATAATCAGCTAAAACTACTTTAAAATATTCAACATTCTTGTTCTGTTCCCCCCAGATATGTTTGATCTCCCTGACTGATGGCTAAGTATTTGGAACATCAAGATTTTTAAGCTAAAAAGACTACTAAATAAAAATGGTCAGTTCCTGGCTTTTCTCTCAAAACTATGGTTTTAGCAGCGCAGGAACCTGATATGAGGATGTGTAGCCATGAAAAGACACCAAATTCTGGTTCTGGGCGTTTGTCTAAGTGAGAAGCTAAATGTTTTCATGTTCACTGGCAAAGTATTTATGCACATACTTAATTTTCCTATGGAATTATGCTTAAAACTAAACTATATACTACTGCTCTGCTAGGTCAGGACATTTTTTAGACCCAAAATCTAAGTATCAGTTTGGCTTACCAGTTTGAGCCTGAATTTCCAAAGGGGCCTATCTGCATACAAACCAACTACATCTTTACATTTGAATGAGCTTTTAATGTATAGGTCCAGGCTCTGTATACTCTCTGATTATCACATTGTCTCTATGTGTTTGAGTTTCCAACTTTGTAATAACAATGAAATTCATCTGGAGCATGAAATTAAAATTTCACAGACTGCTGTCTGAATATTCACTTGGTGAAATTTTAACTTAGGCTTGCTTGTAAAAATTCTATTTTTTTCTTTTCTGTTTATAATTTCTTTCATGTGCCATGTCTAACAAATAATTTCTTGTTTTGTTTGTATTATTTGTTGTGTTATTTCTTGGTCATGACCACCTAAGTTTCCCTGGAGGTGGTTTCTTTGTATTCTTGCTCAGGATGATACAGATCAAACTTATAAACCTGAATTTAAACCTTGGAAAAACCTGGATCATTTTTTAGTTTGAAAATATTAGTTCTATCACAGATTGAGCTGCTCTTCAACAATCATTGAAATCATGATTTTTGAACATGCATGTCTTCCCAAATCTTACATAACTATGTAAAACTTGTTTTATATTGTAGCTGTGTCAGATTTATAGCCTTGTATTACTTATTTTTCTGTCCTTATGCTAATCATGGGACACACTATGCAACAAGTTCTGTCCATAAAGGACAGATGTCACTAAGAAGTAGTGCATCTTGGTTTTGTCAAACCTAATAACATTGAATTAATTTAAAAGTTGTAAAGATTTCAGTTAAAATGTAGATTAAGATGGAAATTAAATGTATATAGGTCTGGAAGGTATCATCTGTCACTTGTATCTGAGATATAAGATTTATTTGAAATTCACCTGTCAGCTCCCTCACTCCAGAGAATGAGTTTCCTACTTCCTTATAACCAGCATGTTACAGAAAGCTAATATACAAGTCTTTATTTTTTTCCTGTTCATTACAAGATATTGGATTTCAAGTCTAAAGAAACTTTTAGATAAAATATGCTAGAGGATCTTAAAGAGAAATTCTTTCCTGTCCCTCAAAGATGGTGTTCTCATTGATTAGCACCTTGTAAGTGGAGAAGGATGCCTATGTTTAGCTGAATTAAATCTGATGGTAATATCTTTTGAGAACCTCACCAAGGTTTATGTAACAGGGTCAAAAGTGATCCGTAGGAGCTGCCAGAACAATCATAGCTGAAATACAAACCAAACACCACATGCTCAATAATCTCCTTTCCCTAAAAGTAAAAGGTTACTTCAAATCCCAGTCAGAATTTACAGTTCCAGCCAACTCACATCTGTACAGCTGCCTCTTTACCTAACACATCTTGAATAGCTTAGCATCTGCAAGTTTAGAAGTAATCCAACTAAATTAGTTATCAAGGTCCTTGAGGAAATGTTAATGGGACTTTCAAAGAAAGCAATATGTGCACCAGCAGCAAAAAGTCAAAGCAGAGAGCACCTTTTCAGAACAGTGTTCTTATCTCTGCTTAGCTTTGAGATGTAAGGAACTAATATCAAAAGCAAAGTCAGAACTGCTACACCCTTGTCCTGATCCATATTTCATTCAGTTTTTAAACTAACACTGCTATAGAGATCCTCTACGGCACAAAACCAGAGGAGAGACAAAGTAATCTTTTTTATGAACTACTGAAGGGTTAACTCCTGTACAGTATGTTCTCTCCCAGCCTTTCAAAATCTTGTAAAAAGGTGATTCCTTTTACAAGGATGACAAGAAGTCATCTCACACACTCAATACCGGTCTAACACATCACTGTTAAAAGCCATTTACAGCACAAGGAATGCTGTGGGTGTTCCTCCACCTGGTCACTTGTAATCAGGTAAAAGTATATGAATGCAAGTAGTAGCCTTAGGCAATTGGAATTTAAAAGTCTAATGGTTCAAATATGGGAAATAAAGCTTTTTCACGGTTTGTAGCATCTGAAACAAAGACCTCTTGTATGGTATTGTAGCCATACAAGGCATTTTGTTTTCTATTGGGTAGAAAAGATACATTGCATGAATTCCAGCTGAAGCGTCATACTATTCTTTGTTTCTACTGTTAATTATTTATTACTTCTGAAAAGGTATAAAAGAGTTAAAGCTGGCTTTACATTTGATTCAATAATTTAACTGGTCCTATTTCAGAGAAGGCTGCTGTAGCAATTCTGAAGAGGGCTGCTTCTGAACTGCACTGAACATCACTGGAAGTGAAGAATACTTCAGATAAGTGGTGAGTAGTGCCTAGAACTTGGACTTGATACTTTGCAGAAAATTTGGCAGTGTTCTCAAGGGGCTGACTTGGGGAGGGAGGAATAGATTTATCTTGGTATGACCCAGTGTAGTGAAATTTATAAAAAAATAATTTCCTGTGCTAGTCAAGTACTCAGCTTCTATATAAGCATTCATTAACTCTGAAATCTTCTGCTGGTTAATAGATTTCTATAGAAAATAACTTAAATTTTTCTGACAATTTATAGAAGAAAATCCACAAAACCTCCCCAACAATCCACAGCAAAACATTTCACATTGAAATAGAAATTAATCTTTTCCCCTCTCAATATAAGGCGTCAGATTGTGACTTGTATGAAATTTTGAAATCCAGATAAATTAATTCATCTTCTTGTAAAGACACTTTAGGACCACAGATACAGGGGGAAAAGGAGACATATATAACTTTAACCACTATGTCAACTGGTTATTTACCAAAGCAGGTATTTCCGGGAGCTGAGGTGTCCACACTATTTGAGATTAACTTTTGTTCAGTACTATAGGAATGCTCTGTGTCAAATTAAAGTTATGCCCCACATGACTCCATCAGTAGTACCTTAATATTGGGGTTGTTAGATATTTTCCATAAATTGTACAAGAAGAATTTGCTTGTACAGTCTCACTTGCATCAGGATAGACCTAGGTTAACAAAACTAATCAAGAAGATAATTGAGAAGAAAATAATCCCTTCAGTTCTTAACGGATTTCCAGTACCCGTATTTTAACCAGATAGTTATGCCACTTATCAGGATCTAATACCTAAACTTTTACTGATTCAGGGAACACAGAAACATGAAATGTTTCTTAACATTGGATGTTCTAATTAATCTTTTCATTTATTGATGCTGGATTTCTCCTGTGTGCATGTGTATGTGTGATTTACAGTACCAGGGAGAGAAGCACAATCACTGCAGTACACACCATAGACTAGTGACAGAAACATTTAACTTGAGACACAGAGAAGTCCTCAGCTTAAGTCCGTCACACTGCAAGGACATCTTTTTTGAAAGGCACAAGTGCTCAGGCATAGAAAATTTTGGTTGTAGTTGAGCAGAAAAAAAAGATAGCAGCGCACAAGCTACAGGGTAGGAGTGAGATCCAAAGCTTTTGTTCTTCATCCTCTTTTACTAGATATTTAGTGTTGAATAAAAATAAAATAAAAGGTCTTTGTACTTATTTCCAGTACAAAGCATCGCAAACGAAGTAGTCAAGTTGGGCAGTTTTACTTTCACAAAGGCAAAAAATATTAGATGCCAGTCTATTATGGACCAATAGGACTTACTGAGTCTGTTTTAGTTATTTTTACACCAATGCATTTTCCAAAGCTTTGCAGTTCACACCCTACTGTGGTGTTGTCCTTTTTAGTGCTTCCTCTTCCTGCTTTCAAAAGAAACCAAACTATTTTGTACTACACCTGCAAGAGGTGTACCCTGAGGGGTGCAGCCCCTTTCCCTCCCTGAGAGGTTGTGCTAGTTTACAATTACAAATGAATTTTGTCAGCTGGAGGCTGTTCTTCCCACTTCCACATTTTTGCTGTCCATAGTAGTGCAATGTTGACACAGACATTATCTTTTTATAGAGATCATATAATTTTGTACTTTGGAAACAGATAGGGAAGTTGTGTATGGCCACTATGAAGAATTTTTGACAGTAGAATCTTTTATATCACAGATAAACTTGTTTGTGTTGTGCTTTGGGTGAGGAGACCAGGGCCTTCATGTAAGTTCCCATTCATGAGATCAAGACTACAAATGGGCCTTAACTGGCTACTGGCCCAAACAATGCCTAACACTTAAACTGAGCAATAATTGATTGAGTCCACATCTCATACATTTCTTAGTTTGGTTTCATTTTGTTTTAGTATTTTTTAAACAACTGTGTCTTTTAACTCAGCTTTTCTGAGATGGTCAACTCCTTAGTTACTTCTTCATAACTTAACAAATATGGCTATTTAAAATCTGAGTCTGAACTGCTCCCTCTGCATATTTGCTTTTTGGGAACATGACAGCTTTCCAACAGCTTTTGTTTTTCCTGACTTACAGACAGGAAATGAAAGTTGAATGTTCAGAGTAAGTTCAGAACCAAACGTGGATTATAATAGGTTTATTTATACCTCTCTCTAGTCCTTTTGCTGTGCCAGTCATAATGTTCCTTTTCTGTGAACTGCTGAGCCATCCTTGCCAAGGCTAACTATTCATAGGACTCAGCTGGACTGCGTGTCCTACCAATGAACTGAACCTACACATGGCTAAACAAACTGCTGGATAAGTAGGTAAGCAAACTAGCTGAAATGGAAGATCCCCCTGGCCCAATGTCAATGAGCCTTTCCTGATTTGTGGGTCACCTCCTGACTATAAGCTCTGGAGCAAACAATTCTAATGTGCAATGACAAAGACCAAATAATGAATTAATATTTCTAGATCAACAACTTAAGCAACTTACCTGCTACTAGCAATATGAACTTCAAGGGGAAGGAATATGGTTTTCCACACTATTTATCAAATTTTTCAGTGAATGTTTAACAGCAGCAGTAAATTTCAGCCTTTCATTCCCCTAAGTGGATCATCACTTCCTTAGATTTTGTCAAACATTGCAATCTGAAGATCAAGTTTCTGCTTGCTGTAATTATGCAGTTAGTCTCCGCTGCACACAAGTCAAAAAAATGCAACAATAACATTGACAAATTGGCACAGGATTTCAATGATTTCTACTTCCTCCCCAGTCCAGATTTGTTTTTGTGTTGCATGATGTAGAATGTCTGTTCTGCATATGGTAACATTCTTTTTGCTACAGTCCAGTGGAATATGTTCAAAACGTTAAACAAGGGTTACCTGAAATATAAGAGGGATAGTTCGATCTGACACTTCCACAGATGGTGCACTGTTAGCAATTAAACTTTCCAGTCAAAACAGATGTATCTTAAAATGTTTTAAAGATGTTCTGAAAAAGTTTCAGTCATAAAAAAATAAATGCAGTAAGGGAAGGCAGACACAAGTTATCCCTGCTAGTGGCTTAGCTGGAAGGTTATGACTCCTTAGATGTTTGACAGATTGTTTCTGATGGAGCCTATGTTGTTTCTGTTTTAGTGCTATGCCCCAAATACTCTATCGTGTCAGCTCTTAAATTCCAGTTTGATGATGCTTTGTTTGTGCTCTGTCAGAACCTTCATTAACCTAATTATCTACATTATCTATGTATGAAATTTGAATAGGATGTGGGAGCTTAAGTGAACAGGTCTTGACATTATTTTTCATATACTTGTTAAATGTGGCAAGAGATAGGTGCACTGTTTGATGATGTGACTAATCATCTCTCCTATAAAGTGAAATACATTTTCCTTGAAAACTCTTTTTGAAGATAATTTAACAGGAATTGACTAAGGCACTTTGCAGCAGAGGGAAAGAAGTTTTTGTAGGTTTTTAGTGACTGCACTGGTAGGTAGAGAGGAAAGAAGGTAACTTTTCTGGACTTAGCACTTACAGGATGCTGTCATGTCTAGTTTCTCTTATTTAAAGGCTCAGCCTGGTTTCTTGGAATCATCTGATATAACAGCCCCTGCACTGTGAACATCTCATGGAAGTATTGCCATTGACAGTGCTTCTATGAGATAGGATTTCACCTTAAAAACTTTTTGCATGTGTGATGGCCTCAACATGATTTCCACTCCCATGTGCTGTTTCACTGAACTGCCTGTTACTCCCCATGTGTCATAGCTCTCTCTCGTGTAGATGCTTGCCTACAAGGAAGACAACTTGCATTCAGGACTGGGTTTATCATTATCATAATGACCACATAAGCAAAAATCTTGAAATGTGCTGTCATTTCAAGATGTTGAAACAGAAGAATCCAGTAATCCATATTCCAAATGAACTGAACAAACTGGTGGGCTGCACAAGATCATACAGTGAAGCACCGTGTAAATCTCAGATCCTCTCTTAAACACCAGAAATCTGTTTAGTTTCTTAATAAATTAATATTAAAATATCATTTAATATTATTAAATACATAAGGTGATGTTCATGCAAGAATTTTCTTGATACAGCAGGAAAATAAATAAATTCACTTTGGAAATGTGTTCAGGCAATGACCCAGCTAGTATAAGCTCTAATAATCATTAAAATAACACTACCAATTAATCCAAACATCCTGACTGTAACCCAGCCATAACAGTGTAGTTCCATCTGATTAACTAAACTTCTGCAGTTGCAATGGGTCTGAAGCTCCTGCCCTAAAAGCAACAGCATGTCTACTGAAGAGCTTGATACTGTAGCATTTCCCCCCTACTAAACAGTACCATAACTTCCCCTCTTTTCTTCCTCAGCTACTACCTAACAAAGCAACAGAATGGAGAACAAACAGCAAAGCAACGGTGTGATGAAAGAAACTGAGGCAATGAAGAAAAAGGTGGTGAGTGAATTCATCAAACCTTCTGTCAAGACGTTTGCTTGCTATTTAGGGACTGGAGGTAGAAAGTAACAATTTGAAACCTTATATGAATACTTTTTTTTTTTTTTTGAGGGGTATAGGGAGTAGCATGTGTTTAGTTTCTTACCAACAGTGATTGTAAAAGGTCAAAAATTGTGTGTTAAGGTTAAAAATTATGTACATGTATTAATCACATGTGCATTCATCACATGCAGCCATATTATTTGTATTTGAGTATGAACTGAACTACTTGCACTGTGCTATTTAAAATGAAACTAAACAAAACACAGGTATCTGATTCATCTCAAATACAGTCCATGTATTCTAGAGGCTTGATTATTCTAACTTTACTCTTTTGCTGCTTTTGACCATTCAAAGAAATTATAAATGATGTCTGAATCAGCTATCAATATGTGCAATAATTTTACATGTTAGTGAGCAGCATCTGGCTTTCTATTCAAACACTGCTCAGCTTGATCTGAGCCAATGACACTTCAAAATTACTATTTCATAAACTGCGTTCAAACCTACAGTGCTCTATGGCATTACTTATGTCTTTGAGAGCTCTAAGCTAGTTCTGAGGTATGTAGCATGTCAGAAGTGGAAACAGCTCAGATTTACACCAATATTAACTGCAGTCACCTGGGAACAGTTCACGGATGCGCTTAATACTCATCATTGCCAACTAGAAGGTGTCGTTTAACTCTTAGCAGTTCAAAATCCCCATGTTTGCAAATAGGTACCTTCAAACATAATAGCTGAAAGCTTTTATGTTCCCCAGGTAGCATGTCTAATCCCCTTCTGTTACACAGCAGTAGTGTGGCGTGTCAGTTCTTAACCTCCTAATGCTGTGGAAGCATCCCAAACATATTAATTGGCTACGAGTCTTGTGGTATCTTCATTTCCCAGCCTCAGCAAAACGGGAAAACTCTTCCCCACATTACTCTAGTGTCTTGCTTACAGGCAGAGTGCCCGGGTCTCCAGTCGGGACGGCGGCACGGGGCCATCCTGCCAGCCGCGGTCCCCCAGCCCCGGTGCCACTCGGCAGGAGGCTGTGATGGACACCGAGTCGTAACATTTCCCGGCGCTGCTGGGTGAATCCCTGCACAGGGACGGGGCCCGCCGGAGAGCCACAG
>JAOXXN010000471.1:59080812-59091043 GCA_026770055.1 Myrmophylax atrothorax
GAGGTGGGCTAATAACAGTATAAGGAGGATGAAGGGAGGAGACCTGAGAAGGGAAAGGTACAGGTGTGTCACTAGGAAAAAGGGCACATGTGTTTCCACTGGAGAGTGTGTGTGGCAGCAAATTACTTTTGGAAACTTGAATTTGGGTTACAAAACCTAGTATGTAGGCATCATTTTAAATTTTTTGAACACAATTTAATTAATCCTCATGGAAGTCGCAGGCACACCATCTCATGAGTTTTCACCCAAGTCAGATCTACCCACAGTGACATTATATCACATAGACTACTCCTTGTTTTGTGGTGTTAGTGAAACGTTGTCAGTGATTTCTTTTGCTATGATTATGCTTCTCCAGCATTTTACTTTTTGAAGCAGAGGCTGTGGGATGCTTGCAGGAAAACTCTGTGAGGTTGAAAGAAGTTCAAATGTTTACTTATGCCTCGGTAGATGTTAACTGAGATGCTGTCACTTCAAATTTGCTGTTTCTCAGACTGAGCAAGGGGTAGTGTTTCAAGCCATTATTCTGCAGCAAGAACATCTGCCTGCAGGAACCATGCAAGATAGCAGAAGGAGTGTTTAAAACCTGAGGTACATTAAGTTAAGATATACTAACAATGGTTGCATCTTTTCTTTCTTTTTTAGAATTGGTCTGGAAGTCTCATTGTAGCCTCTTTAACTGGAGCTTTTGGGTCATCTTTTCTTTATGGTTACAATCTCTCGGTGGTGAACGCTCCTGCAGTGGTAAGTGACCGACAAAAATGGAATTTAATATCAGTAGAGGGCAGCCTTGTCCAGCTTTAGTATGCTCTTCAGGATCCTGCCTTTATAGTCCCTCCTGATTAAATCATAAAAGGCATTAAATCTCATATGGTAACTTTCCTTTGTCTGAAATCTTCTTTCTGCTCTCCATGAGGTTTTCACATAAAGCCAGTAGCTATCAGAAAGCTAGATGTCACTGCTGAGGTGAATGGGTGTACGTGGTTTGTTTCTCATTCTCCCTAAGTCCAGACTAATGCTAAATCTTCTTGCACACTTTTGTGTGACAAACTAGTTTTGAGATCTGACTAGTGAGTCTTTAGTAGCTGTATGCACATGTTCAGCAACTTCTGTTCACATGGTTCAGTTCTAGAGGGTTGCACAATATTTCATTCTCACAGTATTGATAACACCTCAGGCTTCCTCTTAGATAAAGGGTAGAAGGTATGCTAAAATGTCATCCTGAAGCTATGACATCCTCACCTGTGAGAAAGATGAAGAAACTGGTGTGATTAAACATCAGGGAGGGAAAGTTGTTAGAAAACATCCTTCAAAAACCTACAGTTGTGCTCATGTGAGGAAAGCAGAAAAAGAGTATAAACTCTGTCCCACTGAAGACTAAAAACAATGAGCTGGTCCTGGACATTCATGTCTACCTATGGGGTTTTCCCCACCTTGTTTGTGACTGCCATGTATTTATTTGTATGTATGCTCTGACTGATTCAGTTAGTTTTATTGCAGTTGCATCTGGAAGTGAGGCCCCATTTTTTGGAGGAAGGAGATGGAAAAGCAAGCTACTGGGTGGATGATTTTTTGTTATTATTTTTTTATTCTATTTCTCTCAGTTGTATTCTCACTGTGATTATTTACATGTATTATTGTTATGTATTTTCTTTCAGTATATCAAGAAGTTTTACAATGAAACTTGGCAGAGAAGATATGGCTTTTCTGTGGATGAAAGCACACTGACGCTCCTCTGGTCCGTAACTGTTTCTATTTTTGCCATTGGTGGCCTTGTTGGTGCCATTATTGTCACCCCAATAGTGAAGTTCTTTGGACGGTAAGTGTACTAGCAAACTTGTATTTTCTTAATAAGTTTCTCACTTATTCTCTCTAGAAGGCTTTACTTTTGGTTTTGAAAAAATAATCTTCACCAGAATGCAAATTTAAGCATCTATAAATCATGTAAGCTCATTTCTAAGACATATGAATTTCCAAGAGTGAAATGAGTACCTTTCTCTCTGGCCTTACTGTACAACATTGGAGACACAGAAGCCATTTGCTCTGAATGGGCTGTGGGCTGAGATGTCAATGAGATTTCATTGTCTAGAGTGCAAAAGCAAAATACTATAAAATAGAAAAGATGTCACAAAGGACTGGCAGATTCTTGTTTCAGTAATCTGCTGAGTATCTTACCATAAACAAAGATATCAACATGTCTCATTTTCCTCTTAACAACATTTGTTGTCATACAAGAATAAAAGCTTGCTTTTTTTTTTCCTTCCTTGTGTCGACTTGAAATACAATCTCAAGAACTAAACTAAAACATGTTTGGGCTTCCCCAAGCTTGGCAATGCTGTCCCTGCTCTATACAATGCAGTATTTTACCAAACCTTGAACACAGAGAATATGAGTATTTTAGGAATGTTTGTGCTAGTGAATGTTTGCATTTTTGTTTCAGGTACTAGATATTTCTGTCAAACTTTTGTTTCAGTCTTCCAAACAGAATTTTAAAGACATTTATTATTTACCCCTAGATAGAAAGGCATGAAAAAACCCCACCATTGTAGTATTCATCATAACTGCTCATTTGGATTTTCCTTAGTTGTAAATTCTATATGATTTGATATTTTTTCATCAGTTAAATCACAGGAGAACATCATCATGAAGGCTTAAATATAAGCATTAACTTCCACTGTTCTTACTTTTCTGTTTTACACTTTGACTATTTCCACTACTTTAGACTGTACCCTCCCAGGTCAGTTTGCCATTCTCCCAATTCCTCCATTTCCCATTTTTCACTTCTAAGACTATATTTTCAAGTTCTTCCATTTCATACTCAGAGCAAATCAGTATTCTCTGCTTTTACTCATTCTTTATTAATTTGTTCTGGCACATCACCATTTGATTTTCAATTCTTAAATATTTTTCATAGTCACAATTTCTTTTTTTAGATTTTCAGTTTCTTCTGCCAAATCATCAATTTGGCTTTTACACATTTGTTAAATATATGAAACTATGCCTGAATCAGACTGATTAATTCCCAGAATAATGCTGAGTCTTTATTAAAATAAAGTGAAGTAAAAAATGGGCTCGTAGAGGGCTTGAATTTTCAGTAAAATGCAGAACAGCTTTGTGTGCAGTTTGCTAAAGTGGTGGCTGATCTCTACCATGGAAACACCACTTTGGTTGGGGCTGGTCATATTTCCAGGGTAGACCTTTACACTTGCAGACTCTCCCCCTGTTTATTGTGTTTATCTCCATTAGCCATGAAAACAGCTGTTAAAGATACGGTGTATGAGTGCTAGAGTAGAGATGGGAAGGGGTTGTGTGGATAAAGGCTACCCACCAAAGAATGGTTCATGAATCTGCAGCGTGTTTGCATTGTGTTTGTCTGATCTAGCAGCCCAGACTGACATAGTGTTATGATAACTGAGGAGCACATCATTAAATATTGACAGAACAATAAAATACTTTGCTATTAAGTTGTTTAAGTGTAGGTTGGAGGGTTGTATTTATGATGAAGCTGAGCACAATTTACACTGACACAGAATAATGAGCTAAGGGGGATCAAAAGCATTAGTCAGAAATAACGTATGACTTTAAAAAGAACACTCTTGAATCATATTGCTGCAAAGTTAATAACCTAATTTCCAAATTACTGGATTCCTAGGCCCTACTTGCTTTAAGAGAGATGTTGAGTAATTATTTGAAGTAGAACTTTCAAACACAAAAGCGTAAGTCCTGTGTGGCTTTGACGCTTCATAATTTTAATTCTCTTTTTCTAATGAAAAGCAGCTGCTGTTGTGTATCCTGAGCACCCAGAGGGTCCCAGTGACCCCAGACTCAAATCTTCAGGAGTTGTAACCAGGGGCTGGACCGAGAGAAGTGTGAACTGGGGATTGGGTGGGCAATATTATAAAAACCATGGAAATCAGAGTTCGTGGGGGAAGATGTCATCATGTACTCCCAAAAGCCCTAAGCCTAGACATTAAAGAATCTACCTTTTTATCTTATCCCACATTAACTTGGCTCCAAGTCCTGTTTTTGGGTTCTCCCACTGCATCAAATCTTTAAACCATGTTATTCATTCAGTGTTCAAAAATCACTAGAAAGCAAATAAAAATACAAGTAAGAAAAATATTTCCTTTCAAAAACATATTCATCTGAGTGAGAAGTTGGGTGACTTTTCCAGTGGATGAGATTTCAGGTTGATACTTATATGTTGAAAAGAATGAGATGGACTGGTTCAGTTTGTTACCTGTTTTAGATAAGAAAGGAGTATATAATCTTTCTGGTTATTCCTGTTATTTTGCATGGAAATTACCATACACAGAGATTTAAAATCCATTGATAATACTTACAAATTAAATACCACTTCAGCTTTTTAATAAATTGATGTATTCTCAGCCTGTACTCTCAACATTAATGGTTTCCTCATAATTTACAGTGATGTTTGTCTCCTGGTAAATTTGTTTTCAAATCAGTTGTTTCCTTCTTGTTGTTGTTGTGAGTGGTATTGGAGCTTTAGTATTGAGTTGTACCTCTAGAGACAAACCAAAACTGTGCTTAATTATGTGACTGTAAAACATAGTAAAGACAAAGTCTGTTGCTTTACCATATGTAGCTAAGTGAGGTGACTCACAGATTAAAAACACAGGGTAGAATAATTTTTTGTCACATATTTTTTGTGGGTTTTTTATCAAAATTGTGAAAATTTTGATACTTTGCATTAGATCAGACACCATTCTAAGCAGTTATCTCACGGTGGTGTGCTGTAAAGATGCCATTTCTTCAGCAGATATCCCTGGGACTCTGCCTGGGAATTGTAAGAAACTTCTCAGTTGCTCTCAATGCTGAACCTCATAATGACTTCCTCAGCCATTCATCTGCAGGCAGCAATTTAGCAGAAAGCCACTTAATTCCATTTTTGTGGAGAGATGTGTGTAGGGTAGTAGTGATTCTCTCAGTTCTGGGCAGATTTTCTGCTTCATCTCTCAATAGAGAATCACTGTAGCAGAGCTGTGGATTCTGTATCTTTGACCACTCTTCTTCCATGTGTTGAGGAAAAGAGACCTCAGATGTCAGTGTTTGAGTCTGACTGTCAAAGGCCCATGAAAGCCTGCCTATCATTTGTTTTGTGAAATATTTTCTTCTACGGAAGCTATGGGACTTACAAGTCACTTTTGGATTAGTAAGTCCCTCAAGCTTGAGCTGAAAGCTCTGAAAGATGGAAACTTTAAGAAATATATCTGTGGGAACAGTGTAAATGAGAAATTGAGATGTTTTTAAAATTTTGAAATATAATTTCGTGATTTTAATTTTTTTTAACAAAGTAATAATTTTCCATAAAGAATACTTCTTTTATTTGAAAAAGTATTTTTAAGATTTTATTTAACTGCTATAGAAGTATTTAATTTTGAAAGCAGGAAAGAAATATGTCAATCTGTATTTTGGTTAATTTGAACAATTTTTAGAAAAGAACTGATGTTTACCACTCATGTGAGCCCAAATGTTTTTTTCTAACTCTACAAGTAGGAGGCAATTTTCCTCAATGTTTGTTTTCAGTATCATGGATTTAAGAATGAATTATAATGACATAAATATGTCAGTGTTGAGGCATTTTCAAAGTTGCAAAAAACTTACATAGCACTAAAATACCTGTAGTTATATTAGCTTATTGCTATTTGAAGTATATTCTCTAGTTCCTCCATACAGACTTCTACCCAGAGCATGCTCATTTATGTTTATATTCATATACAGCATCTCAGTCATGGCACTTGGTTTCTTAGGAAGTGCAGCTCTTTAGTTAAGTATGATACGTTTTATTTTAAAGCTGTGGTATAGGTTTGAAATGGTACATATTTGGGTATAGTGCTGCACTTTGGAACTCTACACAACATCTAAGAGGCAGTGTTTGTTCACAGCTTTTTATTTATAAATAATCAAGAATAACAGCCTAGTGTGCTTTGAATATGACCAGATTTAACTTCTGTGATGCTGGTTTCTACATAAACTGTCTTTTTTCTTTTAGGAAATGTACATTGCTGCTCAATAATGTGTTTGCAGTGGCAGCTGCATTGTTGATGTCCCTCTCCTTGCTGGCAGGGTCATTTGAAATGCTCATATTGGGCCGCATTATCATGGGTGTTGATGCAGGTAAGCTTTGGTCACATTCTACATGTCTGAAATGCTTGTGCCATGCATAAACTTTCTCTCTTCCCCCACTCAGAGCTTTCTTTACATTGAAGAGGTATTTCAGGGCCTAGCTATAGCCACATTGTTTTCACTGAGGCAAAACAGCAGACTAAGGGCTGAAGGATCTGATGTTTGGAGAAGACACTGGAATGGATGCTACCCACTGCTATCCATTCTGGTTGTTCCCCCCACTTTCCTCTTCCAGCCCTGGTAGAGTGTTTTTGTTTTCACATCATGAAAATCCTTTAGCTAGGAGGGTGTAGTCTATTTATTAAGACTGCTTGTTGCTGTGTGTTTAGAAATTTTTGGATCCCATGCTAATGCCAGCAGGAATTAAGGATGGTTTGGTACATCTTCAGTTGCTCCTAGCAATATGGTCTTCCCAATTTAAAAGTAAACCACTGAGGCACTGCAGCACCAGAATAGTCTTGCAGCTAGAAGTAAGGGTTGCAGCAACTTCTCAGGTAGATAGATGTGAAGTTCCTGGGTAATTTTGGTGCTGACTGCTAACTTTTTTCTACATTAACACCAACCCACCAGACTTCTGGAGCTGGGTAAATATTGTCATTGTACTAACCAGGGTCATGTATTTGTTATCTCCTGCCTTTGAACAGCAGTCTCACGCTAATTTTATGCCTACTATGAATTCATTGCAGCTGTAAGCCTGTATTGAGAGGAACATCTGCTAGTACTTTTTACAGTAAAAATATTTCATCTGATAATGTCTGCTCTGTCTGACTGATACTTTGGTTTATTTTTTTTCCCCTTACCCTCACAAGTGCTAACATGACTGATTGCTTTGGGATGAGCAAATTTAAAATGTAAAATTACTGTAGATCTGTAACAGATAATCAATCCTGTGGTTATTAAATGGTGTAAGAGTAGTTAGACATGCAGGGAAGACAATTTATATTATCCATGGATAGAAATAATTCTGTTCTTTACATGTGTTTATGCTACTCTTGTGAGCAGATTAGCACTCAGACTCCCTTCAGTAGACATCTGTTTCATACCTAGCATAATGAAAAGAAGTTCTGACTTAATATATGGGGTTTTTTCTTCCTTCGTAGGAATTTCATTAAGTGCCCTCCCCATGTATTTGAGTGAAATATCTCCCAAGGAAATCCGAGGTTCACTGGGTCAGGTCACAGCAATTTTCATCTGTATAGGCGTTTTCACTGGTCAAGTTTTGGGGCTGCCAGAAATATTTGGGCAAGTAAGTATTTAACAGATATTTTCTGTCAAAGAACACAAGTGTGCTGTACATTTCATGTTTTCATATTTTGACTGAGTTCTTTACAAAAGTGGAAAACAGAAACATTGAGGGTTTTTGTTTTGAAGCTCTTTGGAAAGTGGTTTCCTCCATGTCTTCTGCAAGCACGTACCTGTGACTAAGTTGTAGATGGGGTCAGTTTTAATATCTTGAGTGGCTTGTGTGTGCCCATATGCAGGTCCCCCCGTTTCTCCCCTTTCTTGATATGTATTTATTTTTGCTGGTTTCCAGTTTCCTTGAATACCATGGAAATGTTTAAGAGTTTTTAAGATTTTGATTTTTATATATATATATATATTATATATATATTTCTTTATATTTATATATATATGTATTTAGATATATTTCAATGTAAGGTAGAATTGAAAAAGACTTGGTTAGAGTCCATATGAGAATCTGAATAGGAAGACTCTTGCTTAATGATTATAGTGTTCCTTGTAATGCACTCCTAATTTTAGAGTACGAAGTGGAAGAGCACAGGTAATATAAACCTTTATGGAAAGATTTTCTATTCAGATAAGAGGTGATCTTGCTGTTGTAGGCTGAGATTAACTTGGTGGCCACTGGATGTCATCATCACTCTAAATAAATGAACTTGAGGTTTGTTCAGGCTGGCACTTGGAAATACAGAGTCACAGAATGGGTAAGGTAAGAAGGAAACACAGTGGGTCATCTGATCCAACCAGATACTTTCTTTTCAGAGATGAGTCTTCAAGGCAGTGTGGAGGAAATGTCTGCGTTAATCCTCTCACAATAAAACCTGAACTCAGAAACCCTTCTGACAATTAGCAAAAGTAGTAAACTCTTGAAAAGTCAGGAGAGCTTGTCATCCTCCGTCCACCCAAATTCAATTCCTTTGTGAATACACAATACTGTTCTCCCTGATGCTTTTTTTTTTGTCTGACCAGTTCTCTTATTCTGTTCCCCATCCTGTTCAGCTCTCCTGAAGGCAAATGGTTTAATTCAATTTTCCCTTTATTGAACAATAGATTTCTCCCTTGCCCCCTCCAAAGCAACAAATTCTAGGAAAAAATTTAAAATGGCTTTTGATGACCTTCCTTTGTGGGTTCTACATTTGTCCCTTCTCTTACTTTGGAAGCTAGACTGTTATAAATGTCAAGAGGCCAATTAGATTGTTTAGAATATATAATCAACCCTTATAAAGTAGGGGTTTTTTGATTTTGGGGGGGGGGTTGTTTGGGTTTTTTGTTTGTTTTGTTTTGTTTGAAACATGCATACACTTTCAGAGGGGAGGTGTCACGCAAATTCTTATTTCCCTCTTAGGTCTTTGGGATATTTTGAATAGGAAATATTTATTCCTTGGTTTCAGCTCATTTCTTGCCTTCCTTTCATCCCTTTTGTGGCTGCTACCAAATTATGGAGGTTGCTTCTACAACCTGCTTTAGCAAGAAGCTAATTAATATTACACCATCAAAGATAGATAATTAATTTATGTAAGAAGAAATACACTTTATCTGTGGAATTAGTTCTTCTCAAGATAGGCAACATCAGCATGTAAAAGGAGCAAAATTGTGGCTGATGTGAATTAATGTATTACCAGAAAAATTATTGAAGGCAGCTTGAATTTTCTAGTGGGTATGTGGGTGTATTTTTCTTTTAAAATCTGTGGGTTTCAGTCAAGCCAGGATTTTCTTCCCTAGCTTTGTGTAGTTCCTATTGAACCCCCCTCAGTGGGAGATGGTTTTTATTTTGTTGCTCTGTGGTTGTTTGTTTGTTTCTTATCAGAATTTGTCGTAAATAATACTAGTTAAAAATACTCATCTTCTGTCATGGTTTCATAACAGGTTTCTCTCTAGCTCTGTCATTTATCTATTATTTGCAAATTGAGCAAATATCTAAGTGGTTATTAACTTTAAGCAGTGATGGTTTTGAAGAAAGGAGGGATGAAACTAGAATTGGGCATCTTGCTGGGAGAGACTCACTGGAAAAGCAGTGCACAAGAGCAAGGCTCTCAGCATGGCTGAGGTCCTGTCTTGTCAGAGCAGGTAGCAGCAACACCACCTGTGTGGTAAAGTAAAAAAAGGAAAGGAGGAAAACTCACTGCACCATGTTAACATAAGAAAGAGAACTGCAGAACAAATAGAGTGGCTTAACCTCAAGGAAAATATGGCTACAGTAATGACTTTTTATAAACATTGTGTGAGTAATTGCATGCTGAAATTCAGCAGAGTGATGTTTGGAACAGACTCTTGGCTGGAGTAGCTTGAGCAAAAAATTTAACTTTTAAATTGGAGCTTGATGCATTTATGTGGATTAGATGAGGTTGTTGCCTTCAGTAGTTCAGCAGAAGTCTCTTCACAGAAAAGGAAGGCATTTATGTAGGCTGTGGGGCATAATGGTAACAGGCATTTATTAACAACCTAAGTAATGACTTCCTCTGTTATCAAATGCAGAAGTGTTGCTTTAAATATGGAATTGTGATAAAAATAGATCTGAAGCACTATTACTTGAGACAACTCAAAAGCCCGTACTGCTTTTTGTATCAAGTAGGTTAAGTAGCCCCAAAGTGAATTTGTAGCAGTCCTTTATTTGTCAAGGACAGTCCAGGTGAAGCAGGAGGTATATGGGTAGCCCCAGGGGTGCTGCTGGGGCCAATGGTCAGCTTTGACTGGGTTACTGTCTTAAGGAGCGTTTCCTATTCCTCCAGCTTTCCCAAGATTTCTACTGGAAGTGTTGAGGACTGACAACCTTCTCATTTCCTTCAAACACCTTTTCGTGCCAGTTCTGCCAACTTATTCTCATTATTCTTTTGGTCAACTGTTA
>JAOXXN010000471.1:59103326-59116267 GCA_026770055.1 Myrmophylax atrothorax
GTCATCGGTGCTTTGTGTTGGGGGGGGGATGCTGCAGAAGGCTGTCACGTTGCTGGACACTTCCAGCAGATCACTTGCAAGGCAATAGAAAAAGTAATTTCTATTTCATGGCCTTGGGAACAGGGCTGTTGGTGTTTCATTTGAAGATCTGAGCTAGGTTAGCTAATTCAGAGTCAGAAACAATATGATGTGCTATTTTAGTTACAATACTGTAAAATGCACAGACTTCTTTAAGGTCCTGTGATCTTGGCAGAAGAATAGGTGAAACACATTTCTTCTTCTTAAGTTAGCATGGAAGACAGTTTAAGAGGTGAAATCATTGCCTGCAAGAGAAAGCATTCATAAATATCACCTCACAACAGTTGGTGAGATATTTTTTTCTTGTTAGATTATATAGCTTAGCTACCTTTTCTCTAATTGTGTTGAATTGCATGTGTGTTCTTTTCTGAACATATATGAAAACTGCCCCACTATGTGTTAGCTGTACCTGCAAGGCAAATGCTGTGTTTTGTCAAGTAGATGTTTGTGGTGAGGCCTGAAACCAACTTGGTTCGTTGCCAGCAGCAGTGAAATGCTGAACAGTCACTGCCAGCCTTATACCAAGAACCACAAAACTGTACTAAACTGCAGCTTTGCCCAAGCATTATCAAGATTTTACCCATACTACGGCAATTAGAGGACTGAGCCATAGATACGTATGGAGTCTTTTAGATCAATTATTTTCGGCAAAGAGACAACACCAAATTATGTGTAACTGAATGAAAATATTGTTGTACAGTTTCTTTAAAGCTAATATATGATACTTTTGTGTGTGTAGATGACTTGCAGAATATCTGAGTAGATACACTATATTTGTATGTATAACTGTTAATGTTGAAGGAAAGGAGAAACATGCTATGTATTGCTGTTTTCCAACTTCCCTGTGTCTCTCTTTTCATGCTTATTCAGTTGATGGCTCGAATTCTGCCTCACTTGGCCCTTGAGTAAGGTGGACTGAGGGGTAGGTGTTTAAACAGCTTACTAAGCTCAGGAAGAACACATCACTGATCACTGACATGATATGTTGAATGATGAAAAATTAGTGTTTCCCATCAAAGTTATTTTTCTTCCTAGTATCACTATAGGAAAGTATTACTGACTTATTTTTGTATCTGTTTGCAGGAATCTCGATGGCCTTACTTATTTGGAGCAATCATTGTCCCTTCATTGATACAAGTCGTGATTCTGCCTTTTCTTCCTGAAAGTCCTCGTTACCTCCTACTTGAAAAGCATAACACGAGTGAGGCAGAAAAAGGTATGATATGTTACTTTCTTGCAGCAATGGGTGTTTGTTGTAGAAGTGCAGGCTGGACATTACTGATTTTGAAATCACACTAAAAGCAGAATATTCCAGTAGGGAAGATTCTCTTGGAAACACTTTTTCACATCTTTTTTGTTTGTCTCTGTATGTGTAAATATAACTTTTACTTTGAAATTATTAGAAATTAAATTCTCCAACACACTAAAGTATTATACATAGTGATGCAGACCTAACCAAATCATCCTGCTGTTGTGCACCAGCCACAAAATGGAGAGTACATTTGGGAGTGAAAGGTTGTTTCAGTCATTGTGACTCTCTCTGATCTACAGTCTTTACAGTTTGATTTGTAAAAATACTGGTTCAGTTGCTGCTTTTTTCCCCAGTAGTCACAATGTTTGACCCTGTGCTTCTGTAACTCAACAAGTTTTGTAGGTCTAATAGAAACCTCATACATCTGCTTAACTGGAAATTTCCAGTGCTTCTATATTGCTTCAGTGTCACAGACTCAGATCATAATATTTTGTTCTTACTTTAGGTTCTGGGTATAAAATAATTTGCTTGCATTATCACAGCTGCTGTGTTCTCTGCCTCAGTAAATTTACTATGGTCCCAATATAGCAGAGAGAATGCCGAATATTTGGTTTTGCTTGTTATAGGGACACACTAAAACAGGAGTGTACAAAGAAGACCAAGCCTGATTATAATACCAAAATAATAAACATAACGGTTTTACAAATTATTCCAAAAAACTTCATTTGGATATAACCCTTACCATTTTCAATCATGAACTAGTTGCTTGCAAAATTACTTGTAAAGTGTGGATCAACACCTGAAACATAAATTTAATAATTTTCAGCATAAAATTATTGCAACTCTATGCAGTTTCTTCTATTATGAAATTAAAAAGCAGCGTTTTCTGTTCCGATGAGTGCTCTGTAAACGAAATGGCACACTAATGAAAAGACTCCCATGTTGTCTTCCATTTACAGAACAAAGTATTCTGTAAATGTCAGAGTCCCAGACATTTGGAGACACAGTTCAGTGCTTAAAAAAATAATACAAAAGAAATAAGGCTCTGGGGAGAGTTCTTTAGATTTATAGAGTTAGCAGAGATTTGAGGAGGCAGAGAACATCTTTTCCAGGGACCATGAAGGACAGGGCTGGTCTGCCAGCTGTGGTCAGAGCACGCAACAGGGATGCAGAACCCAGCTTGGGGCTGGCTGTTGGGTAAGTAACTTTTGTAGCACTGTGGCTGCACTGGGAAGAAATGCCTTTGGGTGCCAAGTTTAAACTGTCAGATTTCTACCCCATAAAATTGTAGATGTATTTTCAGAGCTATGGCTCACAAAGTGCCTGCATCTGCAATACTATTGCAAAATGTCACACATGTTATGAGGAATTATTGCAAATCTTGCTTCAATATCTGGAAACTTCAGCAGTGACAGTGAAACTGCACTTCTCATAGGTAGAGTTCAAAAATTGTAAAAAAAAATGGCAATAACACCATCTGCCTTGAAGTTCACACCATTTCCTGTTGCTGGTAATGGGCCAGCTGCAGTTTGGGATATTTTCAGCATACGTGTTCTGAAAATAATTGGAAAGATAATCCAGAGGTATTGGAGGTAGATTTCAGAGCAGAAGGAATCAGGAGAGGAGTTACCCACGCTTTATTTGGTAGTTGAAGAGAAATGAGCTGTAGCAGTTGGCTTGCTGATTAAGAGAAGATGCCTTTCATAACCCACCTTAAAGACTATAAATTTAGATATTCTGAGTAAAAAGAGAAGGCATGAAAAAAAACCTTTTCAAAGTAACTACATATCAATAGAAGTTTTTGGACTTGATTAATTCCAAAAGATAAAATGAATACTGAGATATGTTGTAGTACAAAGTGAAACTTGTTTTGAATGTAGTCTATGGCAGAATTCACAAAATAGGAGCATGAATCAACGATCAAGACAAATAATCTGGATGTCTGCATTATCAGCAGAAATGGGGAAGGAAAAGTCTAAGTAATAGAGACTAGAGGAATTGTGAATTATTAAAATGTCTTTCTGCTTGTAAGTCATATAATGACAAAGTCGTATTCTCCATTTTAATGACTACAGTAATGCTTTTGAATTATTTGCCTCTTAGCTTAAATTTGCATATTAATATCATAAATGTGCAACTCTTTCTTCTGAATAAATCCCTTTTCCTTCCCCTAACAGATCAAGGCTATTCATGCAAATACACATTTCACTGTGGATTATACCTTGTTGGAGAAATATAAAACTGTTATTTGTAAAAGGTCTGCTTTATTTAAGGCAGATGACTACATTAGTCTTTATGAAATACTCTAAAATGTGTATGCATGTCAAAGCTCCTAAAATGGAGCTGACAGCATTAATCTTCCTAATTGTTTTAGAGCAATAACATCCAGTGGGATAATGTAGGTCATTGGGTTTCCACAAAGTTTTGCTCCTGCTTTCATCCCCTCCTTTTTCTTCTCAGTCTCAGGAAATAACCAGTCTATAACCACAAAAAATACAAGCGGTCTCAATCTCTTTTCTGGTAGATGTCTTTAAGGGGTAAATAAGAGACTGAAAGATGGAGAAGGACCAAAATGTGTCATGTAAACAATGAAAAAAATGAAGGGATGCAGTTAGATCAGGAAGGGATCACATGGTTACATAAATCACACTACTCTGAGTGGTGTACCTCGAGTGCTGTGTCCAGTTCTGGGCTCCTCAGTTTAAGAAGGGTGTTGAGATGCTGGAGAATGTCCAAAGAAGGGCAGAGAGGCTGGTTATGGTTCTGGAGCACAAGTCCTGTGAGGAGAGGCTGAAGGAGCTGGGGTTGTTTAGCCTGGAGACAAGGAGGCTCAGGGATGACCTCATCACTCTCTACAACTACCTGAAAGGAGGCTGTAGCCAGTTGGGGGTTGGCCTCTTCTCCCAGGCAATCAGCAATAGGACAAGAGGACACAGTCTTAAGCTGTTCCAGGGGAGGTTTAGGTTCAACATTACTGAGAAGTTCTACACAGAAAGAGTGATAGGACATTTGAACAGACTGGCCAGGGAGCTGGCGGAGTCACTGTCATGGGAGGTGTTTAAGACTGGATGTGGCACTTAGTGCCATGGACTAGTTGACAAGAGGGTGTTGGGTCACAGGTACAACTTGATGATCTCAGAGCTCTTCTCCAACCTAGTTGATTCTGTGATTCTGGGATGAGAGAATCTTTCTGTGACCACAGGAATAGTAAGGCCTCAGTTGAGCTATGTCTCCTGCTCTCTGTTAGCAGTGATTTATCTGGTTCCCTGCTTTCCCCTGTATAGCAGTGCAGATGATGCACTCTGTGAGTGGCTGAGCTGATGTCTGCCTGACCAGCTGTATGGACACCATGTCTGACTTGTGGTTGTCTGCTGCCAAAAGCAGTGCTAACACCCAAACTTGGCTCATCTTCCTAGAGGTTACCATCCTGTAACTGAATCCCTGAGAACAAAAGGACATGAAACCTCTCTCATTCCTGTGTCACTGCTGAATGTGGGAGAACTGATCTATGTGTTATGAGGGGAGAACCATTAATTGGAGCAACAGCATAATCTGTAAATTTGTTTTGCATAAGAAGCTAAAAGTCTGGTAATGGAGCTCCATCCAGCTCCACTCCCAGGTCCCATAACTAATAGTCCCCTCACTTTTAACAATAGAAGGGAGGAAAATGTTAACATTTAACTGGTGTGATCCTTCTTCATAATGCTGTTCGGACAGCAAAGGAGAAATGGGTATTTGAGTGGTTGAAGAAAAGGACTTTGAAAGGAGATTGAGGCAATGAAGAGTAACAGGGACAGAAACAGAAAGAAAAGGAAAAACCTACTGCTATAATTACATCAAGCAGTTTCCCATCCAAGCTTTAGCACAGTAAGACAGGAATTTTCCATTAACTGCCTATTAGTTGCACACCAAGTGCACCCCTGATCTGTGCCTATCGCAATGATGTAATATAAATAAAATCAGTAGTTGTCATATGATAAAATGGAACATTTTTTATTACTAATAACATTGCTTAAAAACACTTTCAATTGGAGAGTTGAGGTGTCTCTTCTGAAGTATACTGCTACAAGGAGGAAACCTGCATTTTCTATGCAGCTACAGTAGCAGGTCATGTAAATCAATAATGGAATTCAGCTGGCATCCCAGCTTGCTAGAGACCAAGAATATTTGTTATGTTGTGAGGGTCAAATAACTTAGTTAAAATGTCATGGTAACATCTGTTGGTGACGTACAAAATCTGTTCCTCTAGTATGTTCAATCATACAGTAAAACTCCTGTGGTTATGAAAGAATTACAATAGGTATAACAAGAAATGTGTATTTAAAGTCTCAGAAAGATGGATTAGAGTTGATATTTTTCATGTGACAAGACAGCAAGGCCATTCCTGATTTTAAAAAGCAGGTAGCGAATTTTTACAAAGCCCCTCATGGGACCCCTATGGACAGGAGAGATATTAAACCCAAAGTTACGCCAGAACAAGTACTGCAAATCCAGTGATTAAAATGAAGTTTTTATGATTGACAACAAGGATGTGTATGATTTATTTTTGTTTATCTGTGGTTTTTATATGACTGTAAGCATTATAAACTATTCTTATTGGAAAGGAAGAGACAGCCATAACTACTGGCCAACTTGCTAGCTTATGGTAGAGGCTCTATCTCAAATGGCTACTGACTGCCAAAAGCTGGAGTGATTATAGTGTGTCTGATTTATTTGCAAACTTTTCTTCAACCTCCCATTTTTCACAATGGATATGGGGTTCACTGGACCTTAAATGCAGCTCTCTTTATCAGATCTTGTGTTACCTTAGGGCAGCATGTGGATATTTTGTTTTACCTGTACCTCTTGGCTAGTTTCAGGTGAACCTGAACAGGCCTGTATGCCTGTTAAACCAGATATACAAACAGGTAATGGTGTAATCCTTAATTGGATGATAACTCACAGAAGACCTGTATATTCTTTACTTAAAAGAAGGAGGTAACATATAGAAAAAGCCTAAAGTTCTTTGCTTGCAGTTATAGTTACTGAGATTTATTATTACATTTTGCTATGGTACATGCTAATAGATAATGATTTGCTAGATTTAAATCGCATTATTATATTTAAATCTCCTCTAGCAAGATACATCTAAATTATTCTTCTGGCAATTCAGTACTCTAATAAAATTAGTGGTACATGAAAAAACGTGTTTTATCATTTTGTCAATATTTTTGTGTTGACATGGAGTTACTACAGGGAAATTTCTACATAGCCAATTCAAAAGCATTGAAGTTGGGTGAACTTTTTGCAAGTGCTGAAGCAAACAGCAAGATACCCCATATGTCTATCACTGGTCAGAACAGCACAGCCAGATTTACAAACAGATGCCTGACTGGGTCCATCCAGCCCAATGTTCTGTCATGAACAGTGACCAAGGAAGATGTTGTTTAAGCAGAACTTAGACAAAGGTTTCTGTTACACTGTGTGCAACAGTGTGACATTGGGTTTAATACTCTTAATCATCAGGGAAGTGAATGCATCCATGGGAAACAGATGACAATAATACTCACGAAGTTATTTTCATTACTTTTTGTTTTTTAAAGGCATAAGCCCAAACTACCTGTGACCATTTCTCTCTTTTTCTGCTTCCTCTTGTCAGGGTTTGATTCTATTCTATAAACCACTAAACCGTGCAATAGCATTTCGATCCTTTAAAATTTCTTCTCAAAATTTCTATGCTGGTATGGTATCAACTGCTTCTCTGCACAGTCATGGAAGTAATGCAGTGGAAAAAGAATTAGTACTTCCACATGTAGTTGAGTTCTTGAGTGTCCATCTTCAGTTAATTTAAAGGCTTCATTGGTTTTAAAGATAGTTCGGACTGATTTTGTTCAGATCTTTGAACTACTTTCAAATGCTTCACCTTCATTTAGCTGAGTTGAAGCAAAAATGGTGATGTAAAATGGAAGGATTTCCTAGCTCCTTTCCCCTTTACTGGAACCATCCACTTCTATTGCTATTTATAAAGTCAGTGTCCCAAAGTTTGAAAGCTGAGCATCTGGGACTTTCTGATCAAAGAAAATTAAATAGAAATCTAGTAAAGGTCTAAAAGATGCTAGAACTGCAACTCTTTAAATGGTTTTAAGTGCTACATGAAAATAGACTGTCTGCTTCCCCATAGAGAAAAGCAGACAGTCACGAAGGGAAATGAGTCATTGCAACGAGTAAAGGAATGGCTGCTGTGCTTCTCAGTGCCAGTAGTGCAGGGGTTTAGAATGTAAAATGAATAAATTGAACATCACACATTGAAAGACCTTTGAGTTTTCCCATCTCCTCACTAATGCAGAATTTATTTCCACATTAATTATGTATAAAATTATAATTCTTAGGGTACTGAAAAACTGGTAATGAAAGAAAGAAGTATAGCAGGAAAATGTTTTTCCACAAAGATTTTGTGTGCTCTCTCCTCAAAACTATGCATGTATAGCATTGCATTTTCTTAGCATTTCTTGACTTGTTGGTAATTTCAGTAAAGCTTTCAATACTGTCTCTCACAGGATCCTTCTGGACAAAAGGTCCAGCCCACAGCTGGATAAGGTGGGTAAGCAACAGGCTCATTCATTGAGCACAGGTGGTCATAGTGAATGGGATAACATCAGACTGGTGACCTGTCACTACTGGGCTTCCACAAGGCTCCATCTTAGTCCCTAAGCTCTTCATCATCTTTATAAATGGCTTGGATGCAGGACTGGAAGGGATACTGGGCGAGTTTGCAAGTGATACAAAACTGGGAGGAGCACTTTACTACCTTGAAGGCAGGAAGGCCCTGCAGAGAGACCTTGACAAATTAGAGGGCTGGGCAATCACCAACTATATGAAGTTCAACGAGGGAAAGTGCCAGATTCTGCACCTGGGGTAGGGCAACTCCAGATGTTCATACAGACTGGGGAATGAAATTCTGGAAAGCAGTGCCACGGAAAGGGACCTGGGGGTCCTGGTCTAAAGCAAGTTGAACGTGATATTAAGCTATTGGAGACCATACAAAGGAGGGCAAAGAAGATGGTGAAGGGCCATGAGGGGAAGCTGTATGAGGAGCAGCTGAGAGCACTTGATCTGCTCAGCCTAGAGAAGAGGAGACTGAGGGGAGACATCACAGTCTACAACTTCCTCATGAGGGGAAGAGAAGGAGCAGGCACTGATCTCTTCTCTGTGGTGACCAGTGGCAGGACCTGAGGGAAAGGCCTGAAGTTGTGTCAGAGGAGGTTTAAGTTGGGTATTAGGTAAAGGTTCTTCACCCAGAGGGTGGTTGGGCACTGGAACAGGCTCTCCAGGGAAGAGGCCACAGCACCAAGCCTGACAGAGTTTAAGAAGCATTTGGATAATACTCTCAGACACCTAGTGTGAAGCTTGGGGATGGTCCTGTGCAGGACAAGAATTTGGACTTTATGGTCCTTGAGGGTCCCTTGCAACTCATCATATTCTGTGATTCCATGAATTTTAAGTATCCATCAAAGTTGCCTAGTGGCATTTACCTCTCTTGATTTAATGTCACAGAGGGCAGAAAAAGCAATCAGTTGCCTCTCTTTTTCCTGCCTTGTACTTGCTAATTTTGATAATTGCAGTTTTTCATTTCCTGGTCCCTCTAGTAATACAGCAGGCTCCATTGTGCAGAAAAGACAGATTGCTTTCTTTTTACTTGACTGAACCTACATTTTTGACTTGTGTGCCCTAAAGTAATGCTGAGGATTCTCAGGACAGGAAAAATAAAGAAAATTGTGCACTGACCTAATTTACACTGATAAACCAGATGCTTAAAAATCTGAGAGAATCTTTTCAAAGAAGAGTATGGTGGTATATACCTGGTTGCTCTCATCTTTACCTGAATTTTTCTAATTCCATGCACTAATAGTACTGAGGAAAGTGTAATTTAAGTGCGAGACATTAATTTTATCATACCATAGACACATATTGTTTTACTTTTACATTTCTTATCATTGTCCTTAAAAACATCACATTCATTTTAATGAGTTCTTAGTGTGTTATTTATTAAAAAATCAGGCAGTTGCACAAGGACAAAACTGAGCAGATTAATGTCTGGGTTCTGAGGTCCAAATTTGTTAAACATTGCTAATCGCACAGAAAATCTTGCATTGTTTCTGAGGGGTTTAAAAATTCTGACCTCTCTTTTCACCAGAGAGAAATGGATTATCACAATATATGAATGTTATGAATTGACTCAACACCCAGAGGTTGTTCATCCCTTAAAAAAAATTATTCTTGTAAAACAGTCACATAGGGCCCATTCAAATGCATTAACAGTGCTAAGTGCCTCAGAAAATCTTGGCCCAGAGCTCAAGTTAACTCCCTGTGCTGCTAGACTGGGAGCCAGGCAGAATGTATAGCATTGTGTATTCACCAAAGTGACAGAGAGGGATGCTCCAGGGAGGCCACCGGTTCATTTGTATGACCTATCCCTCACAACACTGAAATGCCACTAATTGGCCTTTTCCACTAATTGGCCTTTTCCCCTAATTGGTAAAGTTAAAATTCTGTAACTTCAAAGCCTAAATAGAGGCTGGACATTTTAACCATGACTAGTCAGTGTCTCTGGCTCTCTTGACCATCCAATTGCTTTTTATGATCCAAAAGAATGTCAAACTACTGGATAATGTGCTCATCTGTTTATATGCAGTGTTATACAAAGCTGTGGATAAGAAAAATTCATTTGACTCTTAGGAGAACTAAATTAACTTATTCATTTAACAAAAATAACAATTTTAAGTGACCTGCTGTGTAAGGGATTGTTTTGAGAGTTAGCATCCTACTGGGTTGTAAAGCCTTGTTGCAGGGCTGTGTGTAACATAATTGTTCTCCGTAATCATTCCAAGATGATGAGTATTTTAAACATCTCTTAAAAACCAACCCCTGGGGTATGTTCATGAGACTGAGACAAGAGTATCATCAGAATATAGGATATTTGTAAAACAAGGTAGGGGAAGATACACCACATCCCTTAGGAGGTATCTCTTTGTAGTACCTCTTCAAGGAGGTGTGACATGAAAAGCTTTAATTATTCACAGTGGAGGAATATCTCAGTAGGTCATCAATGTGCAATACTAAATGGTATGTTTCTGGGGAGATGAGGTTGATTGGTTTCTTACATTTGACATGTAAATTTGCTCCTGTGTCTCCAGCATTGACAAATAGAAATTCTTGAACTGCTCTGGGTAATTCTTACTAATATTAATCAAGAGGTTATATAAAGAATAGTAGCTGTTTCTTTCAAATGTCTGTCTTTTCTTGGATTACCAGATTTTCATATATTTTTACATCTTATTACTTCTCTATCCTATCTATCTCCAGCAATGAAGTCAGCTATATTGTTAGGCTGTATTATTAGAGCAAGTAGCCAAGTCAAATAATGTTGGCAGCTTCTTTGGTATTAGGGTTTTTTCCAAATTACACAGAGTTTTTACCCTGCACTGGACTTTAGGCTAGAGTATATATGAAATAATGTAAGGAGAGATCTTGTAGGGAACCAAATCATTTATATTCTTATTGTAGTTTCTGAGACCAATAGCAGGGATGAGCCATATCATGCCCAGAGCAGAATGATATTGTTGGCAGAAGAATAATTAATTTGTGGCCCATGTATATTTCCTGTTCTTGTCACACATTTCCATTTCAAATAAACAAGTCTGTTACAAATGCACATAGTGCCAAGTGTCTGGCCTAAAGTATGTTTCTCTCTTTATAGCATTTCAGAGATTCCTTGGGAAAGATGACGTGTCTCATGAAATAGAAGAAGTTTTGACAGAGTCTCGAGTCCAAAGAAACACCAAGTTAGTGTCGATACTTCAGCTCCTGAGAACCCGCGCTGTGCGATGGCAGGTGGTTACCGTGGTTGTCACCATGGGCTGCTATCAGCTCTGTGGGCTAAATGCTGTAAGTGTCCTTCTTCAGGCCATGGGTACTTCTTTCCTTTAATACAAGGATTGGTCTATACCATTCAGAAACCTCTATGACTTTTGTTTTTGGGGTATTTCTTATTAATAGTGATTCTGTGACAACAGCCTGTTGGGAAGATCCACAGAGATCTGTATTGTTTCTATTTTTTTTTTTTTTTTTTTTTTTACAAGAAAGCTGTGAGGGAAGCCATGTTGTGTTGACTCAGCATGAGTACATGAAAAAGTAGCACAGATCAGCAAAGAAAGAGTGCACATCTTTCACATCTGATACTCAAATTCTCTCTTGCTGGTCTGGTATGGATTATGTTTATTCACGTTTTTTTCAGCAGACATTTCAGCTTGGATTGATTCAGTTTTGCACTTACAGAATTCAGCATCAATTCCTATGAGTGATTTTAAGAGGTTGCACTGCATGTTTGATTTTGTTATTTCTTCAATATTCCTGTCTTGGAAAGTGGAGCAAAGAGAAAAAAAACATTAATCAGTCAATAGCAGATCCTACTGACCATTAATGTGTCAGAGACTAATGGATATCGTAAGTCTCCTTTCCCATCTGTCATCTACTGCATCAGCTACGATGTGTCACAGGACATTTTATGTTGAAAGATCCCTTCGTCTGGTCCAAGCCCCTGCTCAGAGCAGAACTGACTTCAGGGTTGGCCCAGGCTACTGAGGTCTTTGTGAAGCTGAGTTTTAAATTTGTTCAAGGGTGAAGAGTCTGCAACCTCCCAGGTCAACCTGTACCCAGTGATTACACCACTTACACTGTGAAAAGTGTTTTCCTTTAATCCAAACAGAACTATCCTTGCTGCAGCATGTTCTCATGAAGCACCTCAGTGGAGAAAGGGGGTTTGTCATTGTTCAAAGGTGTTACTTGCTCATCTATATGAAAGACAATGTCTTTGTTGCTGCAAGGAGCTCTTGCTGTGGCTCTGCAACATACTCCAGCTATTTTTTCCCCAAAGACTAATGACTGTATATGCTTTTGTATCTATAAAGACTAGTCCAGGTTTATCTGAAGTGTAGATCTATATTTTATAGCTTTAAAACTCCAAATACAAAATAATTTGTCCAAAACCATTTAAAAGATCCACTCAATTAGAACTCTGGTATCTGAAAGCTTTTTACAAAATGTTAGGAGGGAATTAGAAGATTTTTTTGCCTTGTGGGATGAACTGTAATAACATTTGTACAGGTGATGTTTTCTTCTAATGGTAGGATTTCAGTGCTAATGACAGGCTATTTTATTCCTCATTGTGGATACTTTTTTGAGTAAAGAAACAGAATTATCTTGTCATGTGGTGGTTTTAAGATTTGTCAACACATAATGGCACATACAGTAAGAAACAGACGGTTCAAATAATAAAGCACATTGGTTGAAAAAAAATCACAGCTAAATTTTCAGGGGAAATAGCAGAGTTTTGTGACTTTGAGGATACTTAATAAATGGCAGCAATTGTCAGTATTCTGTGGCAGAACAAAGCCACATTCTCATAGCTTGAGTGAGGTATAGGCGGAAAGTGAGACCTGTCCGGTCTGAAATGGATTCCAGAGTTGTTTAAAAGTGGCACTGGGTGGCCACTTTCTGCAAATATGCCTCAGAAAAACTGTATGTGTCAGGAAACCAGTGTTTTGAGTTGGCTATTCAAGTGTTCCCTTTTTTG
>JAOXXN010000471.1:59128763-59142747 GCA_026770055.1 Myrmophylax atrothorax
GTTTAATCATGACCACCACTCCAGCAGTGAAAAAAAAGAAGAAAAATTGCCAAGTATGTCAAATTGCATGTGCAGCGTTTATTGCTGAGTGTGTAATTCATACCAAATTACAGGTGAAACATCTGTTGCAGAAATCTGTCTTAGAGACCCATTAAATAATTATTCATCCCTCAGAGACATAAAAGATGTCTCTTGGTTAAGTGTATGTGTGATGCAAGATATTTCCATTGAAAGTCTATGACTCTACTGTGGGTCAGAACAGAAATAAATGTGTTCCAGTAACAGCCAGTCATAGCAAGTGAAGAAAATGGGGTGACTTGAATTTTGAGAGGTAATCATGGTGGACAATACTTGCCATCTTGTAGAGGTATCTACAGTGAAGCAGGTGAAGTTTTGAAACATTTGGTGCTCATTAGCACAATGTGAAATATTATTGACAGTGCAGGTTTTTTTAAAATTCCATAGTTCTGTTATGGAAGGTGTAGAAACTGTCCAAATGAGTATATTCCTCATTTAAAGAAACACAGAATGCTAAATCTTGCCACAGAGCTGCTTTCAGTGCTCTGCAGTGTCACAGTGCATATCTCCAGTGTGGAAGTTCAGCTCAGGGTACAGGGTGAACACATGTCAAAGCCTGTCCAAAGACCTACTGGTGAACCCCACGCTGAGGGAGAAGTTATTGCCACTCAAGGCATTTCATCCCTGGGTGACTTTGTACTTTCTTTAACACATTTCTTCGAGGTCCTCACAGTGAAATGGCATGAGTTGTATCCTAGAATTAAGGGTATTACTCCAGATTTCATTTTAGTTGCTCATTTTATCTTTTGCTCAAAGGATGTGTAGAAGATGGACTTCAGTTTCCAGTAAATAACCATATGAAAAACAGTTGTGTGAGTCTGACTTTAACTTATCTGAAGTGACACATTTTGGGCTTCATAAAATTGTTTTATTTTTCTCATAAGAAAACCAACAGCAACTAATAATTTTAGCAGTTATCAACATAAAAATTACATCAGCTGTTATGACCTAATATTAGCCTATTTGAATAAATATTAGCCTATTTCAATAAATCAGACTAGCAAAGACAGTTTCATGTTACAGCTTTTCAAGAAATTCATTGTGTTCTTCTCTAGCAGATAAGTATCCAGATTTTGTGATTTATATGCAGGTGTTAAATAGGAATTTTAAATGAACACGAGTGCACAAGTATCCATGTTACAATCACTTGTCTGAGCAAAGTTTTCTGCTGCATGAATTTTTTCTCTCTGGATATTCTAGTTACACTAACTACCCAAAATCACAACTAAATATATTTGGACAAAAAGGAATTTTAAATTAATTTTAGTTTAATAAAAGTTTAATCTTTGTTTAAAAGCCTTAAATCTTAAATTTTAAGCCTTTTAAGGTTAGATACAGAGAAATGTTGAAATTACAAAGCAGTCAAAATGCAAAAGCAAGAGACTACAGGTTGCTTCAATAAATTGACATTTAAAAATTACATATTGTAAGAACATTATTATAGAAATTTGATGTGAATTTGTAAGCCATTCAGTCAATGTACAGTTATGCTCAGAAAAAAAGTCAAACTCATGTATTTATGATCACAATAATTATTTTTATATAGCTAAAAAAATAATTTGTTTTATTATTAAATTGTTGCACAAAAAATAAATGTAGTAATAACTTTGAAATCTACTTTGCTAATGGCATTAAACTTGAATATTGCACATTTTTCTATCTATATGGTAATAGCAAATCTAGGCATAAAATAAATACCAACTACTGCTTTGATGGTTTCCTTGTTTTTCCAGTGGTCTCACATAAGGGTGCAATGCTGATTTGTTCTTTCAGAGAGGTTAAATTGTGTAAACATGATTGTGAGCATAAGTATGAACATGTCATAGCTTATGGATTGTTTAAAATCAACTCCCATGATTTTATTTTTTGATCTTCATATTTAACAGCAGAACGTATTCCCTGGTCCAAGTTCTTCAGTGCTTTATCAAGAAAGTCACTTCCATATTTTGTTTTCCAGGGCTTAGTTATTGAACGGCTCGGGCGCAGGCCTCTTCTGATTGGAGGTTTTGGGTTGATGATTGTCTTCTTCTCAATACTCACTGCCTCCCTGACTTTACAGGTAACACTACAGTCACTATATATTTTTGCTCTCTCTTTGGCCTATTTTTAAACATGCTTGATACCTCAACATTCCTATCTAAGCCAATCCTTTTAATCAGTTTGGCATAAGGATTAAAAGATCTCTTTTGCTTATTTGTGGATCTCTTGGCTTCAATCATAGTACCTTTTGCATTAAAAAGAAATAGGGGCTTTTTCACATTCAGTCTCCTTAATTAAAAAATTTATGCACATCACAAACTATTATGAAGACAATTTTACCCATAGCTGGGTGATTCACCCATGTTCCACTGGTTTATCCTTGTAATTCACTCTCTCTCTGAGATGAGCCTAATGTTAATGTCTTTTATCTACCCAGAATACTGTGCATTGGCTTCCTTACCTCAGTATATTTTGCATCCTTGCAATCATTGCATCATTCTGCATTGGACCAGGTATGTCTATATATATTTTTTTCTTGTTTCCTTATACATCAAAGCACAGATATTTTTGCGCTGACATTATGCTAACAAATCACTTGCACGGAACTTCACTTTACCCTTATCTGAATACTACAAGGGGTCTAAGTCAATAAAAGATAGAAACACAAAGCGATAGGAATATTCTTGATAAAAACCCATGTGAGCATGTGTTCTCACTTAGGTGTCAGCATAATTGAGAATTAGGGCCTAAAATATTAAAACTTTGTCTATTATTGTAGGCTCACTGTGATTTTCAAGATCTACAAAAACCACTCAGACTGGAAGCTGACTGCTCTATGTAAAAATGGTTGTGTTAGCAATTCAGTACTAGCAGAATTCAAATGGGATACTGGTGGAGGGGGGGAAAGGGAACGGTTGTGAATGGTTCCTTTGTTCTATTCCTTTCCAAAGCACTGAGCAAGAGTCTCTTTAGGAATATGATGGAAAAAGTAAGTGTCCTGATGGTGGAGCTGCTTCTTGTCTGAGAGCTCTCTACAGATTGTATGCATTTCAGCCCTCAGATAACTGCTTTTGTAGGTTGCAGTGTGTTTATCAGAGCTATATGCTCAGCTCCACTTTGATTACTTAGAGATAGATACAACTTTATGGACAATTCAGTACTCACAGGCTGTAATTTTTGCATTTCATTTACTATAACAAAGAACATGTTTGTGGTATAAAAAAGTGATAAAGCCAGACGTTTCTCAGAAATGTAGAATGAAAAGACAAGAGCAACAGTCAGGTCTCAGCAAGGCCTATTCTGACTGGATAAAAGAGAAAAAGATTATACTGAGATGTCATGGTTTAAGAATGGTATTCTTCAGTTTAGTGTTCCCACTGAAACCACTCCAAACCACATGTCACTTGCTCATGGCCCTCCCCTTTCCCTGTGGGATAGAGAGGAGAATTGGAGGCAGGAAAGGTAAAGCTCATGGGTTGAGATAAGAACAATTTACTGGAAACATCATTGAGGTAAGAAAACTGATAGTAACTGTAACAATACTAATGAGAGAGGGCACAAAAAAGAGATGAACAATTCACACGGAAACCTCCTGAAAATACCTGACCATTCCCTCTGCCATATCCTTCCCCTGTCCCTGGAAAATGACTGGGGGGTGATATAGAATAACCTCTGGGTCCTGGCCATGCCCCTCCTGGCTACTGCAAAAATTAACTCTGTCCTGGCCGGAACCAGGGCATGAGCACATAAAGCACTGGAGGACTTCACTCAAAAGGCCATGAAATCTCCATCCTTGCAGCTATTCAAAACTCAACTGGACAAGTTCATGAGCAATTGCCCCTGCTAAGACCAGCTGAACTCCAGAAGTCTCTTCCAGCCTAATTTATTCTGGGATTCTAACTGAATCAAATCTTTGGAAAATGCATTTTAACAGAGATGCAAATACTTGCCTGAGTATAGTATTTCTCTAAATAATATTACTCTAGCCTTCAGATACTTTAAGAGAATCAGATCCTGCAGTTATCAAATAATGAAATGTTAACAAAAAATTATTTGCAGATAGATAAAGAGAAATGTAATCCAAATTCAATTGACATACAGACTAAGATGTCAAAACAATGCTTTTATTTTCAAAGATCCTCTTCCAAGTTGTCCTCCACAAAAAGGGGAAAAATCAGCTGCTTTGTAGGATTTTTTTCACAGTTACTCAGCTGTAAACCAGAAAGTAAGACTTCTGTTCCCTTGAGTACTCAGAGTCCTTTCACGACTATTTATTGCCTCTTTTTCTTTGTAAAGAGCTTGACATTAAACATGAATCAGCTGTTTATACATCTTCACCCCTGAAGTGATCTAATTGATTGATTGTGGTTTATTTGAGGAAAGAAAGAGTTGCTGATGTTTAATGTGACTCTAATGAAACACTGCTGTAGTTCTGTGGATCCTCTTTCAGAAAGCTGAGGAAAAAGTATGCTGCTTTAGAGGAAAATGGGCAGAAGACCAAGATATTCCTTTCCTCCTTGTTTCTGGGAAAAGAATCTTTCATGAATTTCTGTGCAAAATACTGCTAAAAAATTGCAATCCTTTTGTCCTTCCATAAGGAAAAATGTCAGGTTCAGCTACATCTGCCGTACTGCTGACATAGTTCCATAGACTGAGGCTGGGGGTTTTTTTAAAGAATTCTGTGGAATAGAACTGTTCTTGAATTTTTAATACCGTAAGAATGTCAAATGTTGAGTTGAAACTGTGAGAAGGGTGTTGCAATGCTGGAGTCAGTCTCCTGTTTCTGCACAGTGAGATGTTTGAAAGACAGAATGCATGTGTTGAAAGAAGAAAGATTCAGAGAGACTATAAGGAAAAGCTTTTTGCTTATAGGCAGTCAAACAGACTATGTATGATATTGAATCTTTAATTACTACACAGAGATCAAAATGGAGTAGTTTGTGTTTCTGGTTTTTCCCAGTGTAGTGGCTGTAGAAAAGTGTCTAGAGTGAAATACAAACAGGGCAAGTAGGTGAGACACTTTTCCAGAATTAAAGCATATATTTTTCAGTTTAGGGTTTTCCTGAGGCATAGTTCTAGCATTTGCGTAGTCTTCCATGGATTTTTTAATTCTCTCTCCAAAGCTGCAAAATTTTAGCATTCTCTGGCAAAGAAAACTACATCCATCACCTCTCACACACATACCCTTTGTTGTTCTTTGTGTGATGCCCTCTAGGTCTTGCAGAAACAGAGCAACAGATCCCCCTTCCCCCTCTTCCACTTTCATGTGATCTTGCAGACTTTTACCTTATCACCCCAGACTTTTCTGGACTGAACAGCCATTTCTTATTGCCACCTTCTCAATGATATTTCATGACACACTTTTAGGAGGAAAATTTCACACTTCAATATCTAGTGTTCTTTTGTAGCACTCTGGTAATTTAATGACACAAGATTGAAGTTCAGGAATAATTTTCCCATCTTTGTGGTCAGTAAAAGGGTTTTTCCCCAAGAAAATTAAGGCATATTCTTTATTTTAAAGCTGCATATTTTTTATATTTTTAGCCTTTTGTAGAAGTTTTGCCATTTTTTTGGATTAAACAGGTGCTATTGTCATGATGTAACTAATGCTCAGTATCTAATTCCTCCTGTAGTTACTCAGAGTATTTCAGCATACTTCAGAGTAAAAACATCTGGTTTGTAATGATTCCATAGGTGCGCATCTTAAGCAAGGATGAATTTAGGGTGTGATCATTGAGGTATTGGTACTTGAAAGAATTATCCCATCTGAAAAATAGTAAATAACATGAGGAATTGAATTTCTAAAAATACTGCTCCAACTTTCTAGAGCATAAAATTGCTTTTAAAAGTACAATATTTTCTCTCTTGTTCAAAGATCTGATACTTTCTCAATAGCTTAGATGTTGTGTGGCCTTCCATTTTCTGATAGCATATGAATGAGTCTCATCTACTCCTTTACAGCTAGGATCAGCTGTTACTATAAACTGTGGAGGGGATTTATTTGTTTCATTTTTCTGAACTCAGTTTTTCAGCTTGCAGATATTTTTGAGGACAGAAACAGTAACGAGAGCAACAGGTACACTCAGCGGTGTGGTTCGGTACTTCATTATTTTTATCAACAGACAAACAGCAGAAAGCTTTCACTTCCTAAAAATTAAAGGGGCCTTTATACTGAAGATAGTCAATCTGTGATCTGAAAGAAAAATACCCTTCAAAAATGGCTTATTGTTTTATAGATTGGGGAGTCATGATGATCAGACAGTTGCTTTATTTTGCCTATTTGGTTAATTTTATACAAGTGAAGATATCTGGTTGCAGAGAAACATACAGCTTTCCAATACGAATTTTGATAATGGGAACATGTTAATAAATAATTTTACAGTTTTCACTTCCATAAAAGGGCAGAAGCTTCATGGAAATGTTTTTCTTGCTCCCATGGTTGAGGTAAAATAAATATAAAATTCATTTCAGACAAAGAATTGTCATCCAGCAAAGTGTAAATAGAAAAAGAACTCAGGGCACTGGTTCTGGCTCCCAAGGAGACAACAAGCAAAAAGCTAAAAATGAAGATAAAACAAATCAAAGAGATATAGTAAGAGAACATTTTCTGTATCTCCAAAGAGCATTTATGTTATTCAGGACAGGCATCATTAACAAATGCATTTATTTGTAATGGCTTTACTGACTAGATTATAATGTGCAGCTATGTGAAAATTTGGATAGTAATAGATGGGGTTAGGTATATGAGAAATGTCTTCCTTATTGAGCTTTTCCTTAGATAATATTTAAGAGAAAAAGGAACAAGTAAAATTTATCCTGTTTCTCAGTTAAATCTGTATGACTCTCTCTTCTGAACACTGTCATATTAAACTGTGCCTACAGAATCAATCTCTTTCTGGAAAGCCACTCTAAAATCTGCCTTAAACAGATAAAAAAAAGAGAAAGTTCTGCTTATTTTTAGCTGTTTTCTTGAATTCTCCATTCACTCACTATGCCTTTGCAGCAGTTGCTGTGCTAACAAGTGATTTTTGATTTTTCTGGGAGAATTGAAAAATGTGCATTGTAGTTTTCCAAAAGCTGTTTGGCCTCTTTTATCTACCAGTAAAATAGTTTAAAAAGCAACCAACCAAAACAACCAAACAAACAAAAAAAAATTGACCCAGAATGTGTGCAGTCCAGTTTCCTGATTTGCCTGGAGGGATGTGGCAGCACTTGACAGTGAGTCTGTCATGCATTTTGAAATGAGGTCCTTGCAGTCCTTGTTTTTGATGTTTTTCCAATTTGTATAAAACAATTGAATGCTCATTCTCTGGACCAGAGAATATCTCTTCTGCCACGTGTCAGGACATGCCAGATGGTGGAACATGTGGAGAAAAACCCCATCAACTGATTAATTGGGGGATTACAGCAACATTGGCATGGACTTCTAGATAACCTTCCTAGTGAAATAAACATGACAAAAATACAGTCAAGACCTTGAGAACTTGGAAACTTGACATAAAGCATTTCCATGCATTATATTTGTATGAAGAGATTTGTTGATATTTCTTCCTTAGAAGCATAGTCTCTTTAACACCTTTCTATGGAGTTTTGATGAATGGACAAGGCATTGCTGCAGAGAAGGAGAAGGAAGCCATGGTGAGGGAGGTTAGGTATGGTGTCTGTCTTTACTAAATGGAAAGATGGGAAGAGGTCAACTGCTTTATTAAAATACCTGGCTTTGAAGTAATTTTCTTTTAACAGCTTCTCTCAGAAATTAAGTATTGTTGCTTTCAAATATTGGAAATTTTCTGTGTCTTGAAACATGGTGAACTGGAGCACTGGACTTGTTTTATCATTGGAAATAAGCAGAAATAAGCCCCAACCCTATTGCTGGCAGTAATATCTTTAAAAAGTGTTTCTGTAGCACAAGTGTGTTGTCCACCCTTCGACCACTGCAGCTGGGAGGGAGGTCAACCACATGTGTGCACAGGAATGTGTCCAGCAATGTTCCTTCTTCCATCAAACATTCCCTGAGAGCTCCTTGAAGTCCTCTGGAAGGAAAAAAAAGTCAGCTTTTATTACAACTAACAATAACACTCAGAGAACTTCCATAAATCTGAGGATATGCTTTTATATCAATTGCTTGATCATGATAACTCAAGTCATCTTTGTTCAGGGAATTTGTGTTATTTTGGTGGTACTTCAAGTTTGAGATTAGTGATTTTGTGGAAATTTTACCTAAATCTTCCACATTTTACCCATTTGTAATAATGGGACATGTATACCTGCATGCATTGGAGAGAAAAATGGGCTTATAAATTCAGGACATGGTGGGAATTTAGGGATGTCTGAAAATGCCAGTTAGCTAAGGGAGAACAGAAGTAATATCTCTAAGTATCACATAGAAGACTTCCTCATAGTTGTTTATATTTTCTCTAAGTAATTTGAAAGATTTTTCTATATTAATAGTCTCTACACATTCTTATGAATGTTTTCTTAGACACCTAATTTATCATATTGTCATGCATTGTCTCTGTATTTTAATATGAAAAATGCTCATTGTCTTGTCATGCATCATGTCATCATTTTTGAAATGATGACTTAGAGCTGAATGTCAAAGTACTAAAGGGCTCTTGCAGTAGTTAGCACAGAAAGATGACTAAGAAGGGCTACTGTGAAGGTGAAGAAAACCGATTTTTATATAAAAAGATTCAGAATAACTTCATAGTGTCTAACAGAAAAGGGTAAAAATGTGATTGCTATTTCTAAGTGCATGGGCAAAAGGGAAAATACTGAGAAGGAAGAATAATCTGAAGGCAAATGTTGCTGAAAAAGGTAACAACTAAGACCCAAGTTTAGGTGCTAGCTGGACACGAATAAATTTAGAATGGAAATAGGAAGAAAACTCCTAGCTACTAGAGGAGCTGAGTTCTGTATCAGCTTCTCAATGGAAATAGCAAAAGGAGAAATGAAACAAGCATATTTTTATACATTAAATACTGCCTGAAACAGCTGAGGATTGGATTTGAACCAGGTGATCTAATCTGGTCCTGGATTCCTTTATCTTCAAGTCCTGTGTTCCTCATTTATGGGCAAGTGAGATGCTTGACCCTCTGTATAAATTGTTTGTTTCCATTTGCCTAAAAGACCCCAGTGTCTGCAAAGATGCTCATGTGGTCCAGAGGGATTTTCTAACTGGTTGTTGGGTAAAGCAGAGCAGCCCCTGACTTCATTTCTACCAATAGCTGCTATTTTTAAATCAGTGGCACTACACTGAGAAGAAGGCAGGAGCCTCTGGTTATGTCTTAAACAGTGGCTTCAGGCATTCTGACTCTACTGTCTTATGCCATGTACCATCTTAGACATAGTTATTCTGGTCTTAAATCCTGTAGGTGTTTCTATGGATGAGTAACATTTCCCTCCAGAAGTCCTGCTGAGTACAGTGGGGAATGAATAAGGCTGAATTTAGTGTGATCAAACATGAGTCTGTGAGATTTTGGTTCAATTCCTACTTTTAAATTAAATCCCTATTTAGTATGCATAGGGATGAAAAATCAGATCAGTGGCATGTTTCCAGTCACAATCTGATCACAGGAAAGGAAAATCAATAAAATTCACACTCAGATGGAATTTGAAAAGTAAGTAATATTATGGTAGCAAGATTTTCTTTTTTTTGATTGTTGCTTTTCATACCAATTGCATTTTCAGACACAGCTCAGAAACATAAAAGCACCAGGCCATTCCAGAAAAATGTTTGACTTAAACTTGTCTCTTTTTTGAGAGGTTTATCTTATAATCTAATTTTATGGTACTTGTCATGGCTTATGGAATGTGAGCGAAGTCTTAGCGCCGCTGAATACAATAGAAACTGGATAATGGTGTATTCAGCATGTTAAATTAACATTATAAAGTAAACAAATGAAAACTTTAAGGAAATCATTGCCGTGCCCTGAGGTGTATCAAAGATATTTTGGTATTTAAAGTTTAAAGCTCTTGTTCTGAATGCCAGTGCGGAGCTGTATTGACAACAGAGCTGTTGTGATAAAAGGGTCACTTTGAAAGTCATGAGGTTTGTTCAATCTGAAATGTCATGAGTGAGGAATATAAAAATCAGCTCTTGGATGTGAAACAGGGGTGTGATAGTAACATGTAGACATAAAAGTACTGAAATGAAAGGCAGCATTGGTATTATTGCTTGAAAAAGGCATTTACAGAAGCTTTGTGTGATGTTTTAGCTTCTCCACTTAGGGTGGGATGTAAGAATTTCTAACTCTCGTGGCCTCCCACAGAGGCATTATGCTGTCCACTTTGAGAAAGAGTTTAAGCTTGCTTGAGTGGAAAAAACCCAACACTTTTTGTACCAGAAAAGTGTATGATGTTAAAAAGAAACAAATAAACCCATGTAGTTCTATATTTCATTAAAAAGTAGAAGATTTGAAACCCTAATTTTCAAAATTTCTTTTATTCTCTAAACTAGAAGCCTTTATAATTTTTCCAGCAGATAAACATCCTTTGACAGTGCCAAGTAGTTCCTGCATCGGATATGGAGAGTGTTTTTGTAGAAAAAACCATTAGTTTTCCCAGGCATTTAAGAAAATGTTTGGTTTGTTAATAGCTGTAAGGCTTTTGTGGGCACAACAGTAGATTTAAAATATGCTGCGCTAAAAATGTTAAATACTCCATGTGAGTTACTATTCAGTTCAGGAACTTGAAATAAGCCAGAGACAGGACACACCAGTCTTAGCTGAAGATTCACTGAGGGATCTCTGGCCCCATCCCCCAGCCCTGCAGTGACACTCCATGGTTGCAGAGGGCCATCCATCCAATGCAAGGGCCCTTAGGATTGGCGTTTCGACCTCGCAGCTGCCAGCCATCCATCCCTGCCTGCCATGTTAATGCCACTGCTTTAGTCTGTGTGGGCTGTGAAGCACAGCCACGGGAGGTCTGATTTACCTTTCCTTTTCTGGTTTTCTCTAGCAATAGAAAAAGCTGCCTACACTTGGAGGCAAGTAGTTGAGAATTTCTCTTTTTATTATCTTTAAATTATCAAACTGAGTTTTTGGGCTGTTAAGAAATAAAACCATAATTGCTTTCAATTTGTACACATCTTCATTGATTTTTTTTTCCCAGAGGGGAGGATAGCGTGCCCTTTGAATATATTAAATACAGTGTCATTCAACATATATTTTGGGATTAATACCTGTTTCATATTTTGCTTGAATCCTTCTCTCTTGTAGAGCAGCATAAAGTAAATGTGTGGATTTAACAGTTCAGCAGAAATGTTTTCAATTTTTTGTAATTAGTGGCAGCTATAAAGAAAAATGAACCCTTAGTATTTGAAAGGTAATTCTATCTGTTGGATAAAGGAATTGCTGAAGGTGACACCTGGAGTTCTTAGCAGCAGGAAAACTTGAGAACTTTACCCCTCTAACAATGGATTCTACAAATTATCTTAATTGAAGCTTTCAAAATGTGAATGCTTTGACACTTCACAGCACTTCTCCTACCTGAACTAGCAGCTTTTCCTGAATGATCATTAATTACCTGCTGATGGCTCACAACTCCAACACTGAAGAAATTTGCTGCTGGAAAAATGCACCCACGTGTTTTAGAGCTTCATGTAACCATGAAAAATTGATTTATTCAAAAGCTTCATAAGTGACCTAGGTATATTATTCAGATTAATGGGGACTGGATGTAGAAAGCCTAGTAAAAAAATAAACTGTGTCTTCTGTGAACTAGTATAAAATATTTATACTTTAAAAAGTGCAAACTAATAAATATATAGAAGAGGAGATGTACAATTAATTAATCGAAGACAATAAAAATATTTTATTTTTGTTATACCCAGGCATAGTGCATGGCAAAGAGGTCTCTGCTCATCTCATCTATGACTGGCTAAGCTCCATGGCTAACATCTAAATCTAAAAGTTGGTAGCCAACATACTGCACAGAAAGCTAAATAAACACCAGTAAGAGACTTCCAGAGATTAAAAATAGGTCAGAAGAACACCTGCATGAACAACAGTAGTCAGATGGTGTCAGTTTGAATCTCCAGATGTCACCCATCCTACTCCAGAAACTTCACCTTTTTGGGCACACTCAGTTATGCCTTTGGATACTTCTTTCTGAGTTTCATCAGAAACAAGACATATCTTTTCACAGGAAGACTCTTACTGTCTTTCTTCCAGGTGATGCTTCTAGTCAAAGGGCATCTTCTGATGCTCTTTTTTTTCCATTTATGTTTGGTAGCAAACAGATACTGCTCTTGGCTATATTTGTTTTGGATATAGCCACAGTAAGTAAAATACAATTTTTTATTGTCCTACCTTTATTAGTTCTACATCTACTGCTCTTCATACTCTGTACACCACCCTGTAGCAGCTGCCAAATTTTTAATTACTAGCTTTTCAAGCAATGCGTCCTAAAAACTTCCAACAGTTTCCAGAAATCATAAATAGTGAAGACATGGTCCACCTTAAACAGGAGGAGGACAGGGAAAACTCTTTGGCCCCAGCTTCTCTGAAAATTTAGTCTGCTTTTTCATTCTTAGGGTCCTTGGGGTGAATGCAGCTATACAATACATAATTGTACTGCTAGTACAGTTAATTTCTTTGTGAAAATATTTGATGGGGAAAGCCTGACATGCCACACTGAGTTTTCAAGATTGTTTGAGCTTGCATAGGTTCACAACTAGCAGCATTTTGTGTTAATAGACTGTCAGCCTGCATTCCTGATAGGGAAATTGTGCCTAGTGGCTTTATTTTCTTTCAGAAGATTACTGTAGAACTAACAAGCCTAGGGTGGATAGGGGTTGGGGTTTTCCCTTGTTTCCAGTCCTGAAACAGTGATGTAGCTGTATGAATATCTCTTACCTAGGACTGAACACTCATGCGAGTCTTTAATTCAGGTATTTCCACAATACTGCCATCTCTATAGTGGCTGAATATGTAAGAGACACTTCTGTGCTATCACTGAAGTAAAAACTCTCTCATCATTGTTCTTGTCATTGAAATAATTGTTTGTAATAATGCAACATGAACAGAATCTTCATTGTTACTGAGAATAATTATAAACAATAATAACAACAACAACAAAATTAATCAAATACTCCAATAGATTGAAAGTGTTAGCAAAACACACACAAGAAAAGATGTATTCATTTTGTTCAGAATTTGGCAGAATGGCCTATGCACTGCTGGTTTCTTTTATGATAAAAAAGCAAAAAAGGAAAAACTATGAAAAATTAAATATATTCCTCAGCCTTCCAGCGAACAGCTGTATTTAAAAGGGAATTGTTGTAACTCATGCAAAGAGCAATATCTTAGAAGTACTGAAATTATTGGGGGTTCATCAGTTATGCAGCAATTATTTTGCTGTCATTGAACAGATTTTCAGGGAAAAATGTTTCAGTCAGTAAAGGACTGCTCATAAAAGTCTGCTTCAGAGCACTGACTTATGGAAATAAAAATATGGGAAAATTATCTAATTAATATTCAAAAGAGAATTCCACTGAAGAGGAAATTATCAGATGGTTCAAATAGGTGTATTCTTGTGGGTTTTACGTCACAAAATTTCAGAGAATATCTGCATTAGAAATAGTTACCTGAATGGACCTTGAAAGAAAGTTGTGTGGTTTATTTTATTTTATGTAACAGTCTTGTTGTTGTATACCAACAATTTCAGTGTAAATTATCTGAGAACCAAGAAACAACTTTTTAACTAGTGATGTTATGGCAGTGTATCAATATTTTTGGTTTGCACCATTGCCTAGTTTTTATTTACCCTGAAGGATAACAGGTTGCCTTGCAGCAACAAAGTTCAGAACATCTCCAGAAGTGACTTTCTACATGTTGTTAGAATAACAGGTTTTATAGCTGTTAATCCACAGACCAGTTAATCACTGCAGTCTTTCACAGAATATTGTATTAAAAACTAGTCTTTT
>JAOXXN010000471.1:59145651-59183800 GCA_026770055.1 Myrmophylax atrothorax
TTCTTTTGTGATTGGAGTTAAAATAAAGCTAAAATTGTCTGGAAAGCCTTCCAGAGGAAATGTCAATGCAAGGTTCATCTTCCATGAGAAAGCTCAACACGTAGCTTTTTGGTGAATTATTTCACCCACATTCAAATACATGTTAAAGTTGCAAAACTCATGACAAAGTGTTTAAAGACTGTTCCACAAATACAGTGGCTTGGATGGATTGCTTTTGGCAGTGGTTTCCAAGCATCCATGTTTGAACACAGACCAGTACAGACCCATATGGCCTAGTGACTATATAGGGTCACTTTCACAGAGACTCTGTAAGGAGAGGTGGGGAAGATGCCATAATACTGTGATCTCTGCAGCCCAGATCCAACTTCTGTAATCAAAGCATAATACAGCTTCCTTCAACCCCAAGCACTCAGATGTGCATCTCAAAGAACAGTAAGTTCTAAGAGAAAGGAAGTCCCTGACCATGTCTCTGACACCTTGATATGTCTGAGGATGGAATCCTGGAACTATAAGCTCATCTCAGGTGCCTTCACTGGCTTTGTCTTTAAGCTTTATATCTTCCTTCAGCTCACCCAAATTCCTTTTTCACTTCACTCAGTTGTGGACTGTGTTTTTCACAGTGGTATGGCCTCTGCCAGGCATTCACATGACTTCCTCTTCATCCTTGTAAGGTCAAGCCTGTGCTTTTCCAGGCATATAGCAATATACAGCAATGACCTGGCTTCATTCAGTTTCTCGTGTTTCTAGAACTGACCTGTCTTTCACACAACTCAAATATTACTTTTCAGGCTCCTTAGTTCCTCCATGTGACTTTTTTTAGTTATCCCTCTACAGAAACTGACTTTCTCAGTTTTGTGATGCAGTGGATAGGCTTGTCTATCGCATGACAAAGCTGGGAGGTCTGTCTGTGCAGTCCTTCCCATTTCTTCACAGAGCTTTTGAAAGTTAGTGATGATTAATATGTTCTTAGAAATTACGTTGGAATTTCAAGGAACCTTTTTAAGCAACCTTTTCCAAGATAGTGCCCCTGCATGTTTATTTCCATAATATTTATACTTTCTGATAAGTTTCTTGGTTCTTTTGTTTTGTTTTTGTTTGTTGTTTTAGGTTTTGGTTGTGGGGTTTTTTGAGGTTTTTTGCCTCTGGCTTTTTTTTCTTTCTTGTACAATGTGTATTTTTCCCAACACTCTTTCCAACGGCATTTTTTATTATTCTGACAAGAATAGCAACACCTCTGCAGATTGTCCTACAGCAAAGGCATGACAGAATAAATGATTATAAATAAGTGTTTCCAGTCCTTCAGTTCCTCTCTCCAAGGGGAAAGGGTCCTGGCAAATTGCTGCCTTAAATGGCATTTGAAACCTAAACCAGTTGCTAACACAAGAGGTGTGACTGCTGCCATTTGAACCCAAATCCCAAGCATATGATAGGATGGCCACTGTAAGCCATCAAGGATTGCTAGACCACAGGTTGCTTGAATTTTTTAAGTTATGCATGTTCAGCTGCTTATTCTACATGTCCAAACTGCTGCTGGGAGAGGTAATGTTTTTAGTTACAGAAGTCTGATACTACAAATGTCCTGTAGAAAGATACAAAGCTGCAGTTTGGAAGGCCTAGACTCTCCATAACTCAGTTACCTATGTATAAAACAGAAGTAAATAAATATATTTGATCTCCACTTTTTTGGTGTAATTTGTACTGGCAGCCTTTGGGACAGAAAGTTCAGTTGAAGCCTTTACTAATGCTTAGATATGTTCTTAAAAAAAGTGACATTAGCTCATGAGGGAGAGAAGCCATTTGCTGCATCACATTGCCTTTCTTTTATGCACATATTCATGGTCTCTGCATCTGAAAGATCTGGAAAGGAAGAATATCTGACAACATGTGTCATCTCCATGTCATGTTACGTGTTTACAAGTTCCCCTCTCGCACTGCTCAGAGGACAGCTTCTGGTGCATGTGTTTAAGCTCAGTGCCACTGAGCACAAGCAGCTACGTGACAATGCATTGCTTTAATGCACTTAGAGATATATTCACATATGTCCAAGAGTAAGGGTAGTGCAAAGGATAAGCATGTATATTAAGGAAAGACATGCAAGGAGATGAACCAGTGGCTGGATCAGTCTTTGGTGATATTTTCATCTTAATTTATGTATGTTTTGGAAATCAGGATTGTTACAGAGGTTTTTGAAAGTAAATGCATCTATAAATATGGTTTTGATTGTTCACCCTAACTTATTAAAATGCTCAAAACAGAGGAAGGACTTACATAGTACATGTGTACATGGATTTTGCCTACAAAGGTAAATGGTGAGAGAGATACTATCAGCACATGTAAAGACCTAGAGGTAGAAATTGGTAGAAGCACAATCCTGATGTTACTAGGTTTACAGTTCTCCAAAGTGTAGTGAAATAATTCTGCAAGTAGATACATGTCTGATGTGTAACATTAACTGAAATATGTAGCCAATCAGCAAGTACAATGTTTTATTCTCTAAAAATAGAAATATTTCTATTGAAATATCCAAAGGGAATGAAGGAAGCCAAAGATCATAAATTGAGACTTTCAGCTACTAGACAGCTAGTCCCTGGGGGTTACTGTCTGGCCATCAATATGCCAGTGCAGTACAAAACAATCCACTGCCTAAGTGGAAAGAAACATGGGTGACAAATGTGATATTCAACTAAGCATCTTATCATAGAGGTCAGAGTCCTTGGCTGATGGGAGAAACAGACCTTGCCAGAAGTACCAGTAGTATATCTAGTAAAATTAAATAAATATCAGTGACAAATACAATCATAAAGAAGCAAATATTTTGCCCTTTTTATTGCTGAAATGAAGTGGGTAATAATTATAAAAAAGTAGTCTTTAGTCTCTTTGGAGCCATCTTCCCAGCTGTTAACTTCTAAAAATATTTTGGAGTAATTCTGAATTTTCAGAATTTGAAGCATTTTAGTAGAAACAAGCATTTTTACTTTTAATAAACAGCAGGTCACATCATACTCTGGAAGCTGTTGTGTGGATTCACTACTCTGTTACTGGCTTGTCATTCCTGAAAAGAATGCACAACAGGAGATGTGGTGGCATGAAAGCAAGAAGTGTCACTTCTCTGAAGTATGATTTTGACAAGTCACATCTGACTGTCTAAGAAGCCCCTGCATACACCTGAGCAAAGCTGCAGAGCAGTGCTAGTCATGGAAGTGTGCAACACAGAGCATGTTCCTCTCTGTGCACCAAACTGCTGATGTCAGGGAGAGTTTACTAAAACCACTGTCTTGTTGAACTCTGTTTCAGGTGGGATTCCATTTGTCCTCACTGGAGAGTTTTTCCAGCAGTCACAGAGGCCAGCTGCATTCATGATAGCTGGAACAGTCAACTGGCTCTCCAATTTCGCAGTTGGACTGCTCTTCCCTTTCATTCAGGTACTCAACATCCTTCATAATTGATATGCTGTGATATCACTGATACAGTGTGACATGTGATGTTGGAATAGAATATTCAGGTAACAATGAATGTCCTGTTAAGGAAGTGGATGACATTCCCAACATGGTTTTGATACAGTTCAGTTGTGCTACCCACATATCTCCTTGTTTGAATTTATTGGAAAAAACTGTCCTGCAATATCAAAAATATTGTAACCATGGACAACTCCCCAAATTCCCCACAGGAACATTTAAGCTGTGCAGTCTGATGGCTGTGTCTGGGTTCATGGTCACGTATGGTGATTGTCACTGCCTTTTTCTTCAGCCTTTAGGCTACCCATCACCTGATTTACCCTATGCTTTGAGAATCCATAGTAGTCTCAATGGGGAATAGATTGTCTCTGCAGCTCCCTCCATAAGCTTGCTCATGGTTCTATTTTTTTCAATTTCTTCTGTCAGGCTTTTATCTTGTTTAGATGGTTCCTTCTTGCTGCAGCTTAGTTCCTGCTTGGATTAATTTGTTCTTGTCCCAGCTTTCCCAGGCTCCCATAAGCTTTGCATTTAGTGGGTAGTTTGGCTGCACTAGTCACATGGAGGACAAAGGCCAGTTATATCAAGTGCCATCTGAGAACTGGTGTTTGTATTTTAACAAGATAAGTTTATTTTCTTTAAAAAAAAGGTACCAGTTATAAAAAAAAATCCAAGTTCATCATAGAACACCATTTTCCTGCTCTGATTCCTAAGAACACTTCAACATTATTGGTGTGTAATTGTGTGGCAAAAAGATTTCAAGCAGCTTCTAATTCAAAAACATGCTGAGGTTCTTTTCCTGATCATGAACCTCTCCCAGGGATTGTCTGCACTCTCTGGAGCTCACACTGAAGCTGATACTCTATTTCAGGAGCTGAAAGATAGGTGATCAATCCTCTAACTGACCATGCCCAAACTCTTTAAAGAAGGATACTGCTCCACTGATAACAGTTTTACAGTGAAGCTCACAAATACAGGGCTAAATAAAGTCCCAGGATTTTCTTTTTATAAATGCACTGAGGAAAATAATAGGAGCAGAGAAGGGCACAGGGAGGAGCAAACTCTCTAGGCTACCTGCCGGTCCTCTCACCCAGGAGAGAGAGATTTTGGATTGGTCTTCAAATCATTTCAGAGGAAGAAATTTGAGTAACAAGTGCTACTGCTGTTTGTGCCTTCTTACAGTTGAAAATTATAAGATACTGCAGTATCATGTCTAACAGTATTTCCAGATACTGTAACATTGTGTCATACTCTAAAACTTTATATATCCGTTTTCATTTGACAAGTAGAACTGCTTTTACTAAGTACTACTCTTTTAAATTACCTGTATGAGATAGTTTATGGGAGAACTTGAAAAACTTACAAAGTCTGACCCTTGATCTAAGTTTGGCATTAATTTAAAATTTCTTCTAGAAGGGAAAATACCTCTAGTAGTTTTGATTACTTGGATCACCTTCAAAAGTCAACATGACTATAAAGGCTGTCTTTCCAAAACTTTCTTAACTTTGCACTCTTACTAACCACAATTATTAACTGACTACTTATTAACTGCAATTAAACTGCTCAGAGCTATAAGTCTTAAGAGCTTCTATTCGTGCTCACTGAATTCAATGAGTGTTTTCCACCAGTTTCATGGTGAAGGCTTTTCCATCTTAGACACTTAAGGTCAGATTTTCAAAAGGAACTAGACACATCACTCCTTTTCCTCTGAGGTTGTTAGAACATCTACTGGATGATAGAAATAATTAGACAATTCCCTTATGTTTTTGAAAACCTCGCCTCAGTCATCTGCATTAGTATAGTCAAGGAGGCAGCCACAGTCTCAGCCAGCAAGTGATTGCTTCTGTGTGGTTTAATAGCTTTTTCTTCAAGAAGGAGATTGACTGTTTAAGCAGTGTTAGATGCTGCTTTCCAGCCCAGCTGGCCAGGCGCTAGCACTCCCACCACCTGCATCTGTAGCAGCTGGGCATGGACACGAAGATGAAGATCTCAAATCTAGGGGCATTTAATCACAATACTTTTATTTGTTTGGGGTTTTTTTTAATTATCCAGAGACATTTAGAGGATAATCAAATCTCTCGAAAACTGCAGTTTCTGCCTTCTACACAAAACTGAGGAGCAGCCTGAGCTCTGGTTGGCTGCTGGATCTGTATTCATGCAACTCAGGGCACTCCCTTCTTGTCCTGCTAATCCTACCTATCAGATTACCTGGTTGGAACTGTTTAAAAAGACCCTCAATAAATTCAAATAAAAAGGCAAATTACACCCTCTAAATTTTCATGTGCATATTAAAGATTTTTGCATTATTTAATATGCATCCTAATGAAGTAGCTTTGGGGAATTTATCATTATGTGTCATAAAAATATCCTGGTTTGTGATTACAAAATTAAGCAGGTTAGTTTTAATGAAGGAAAAATGTATTTCCAGCTTGATGGGTTTGTTTTGTTTTGTTTTTTGGTCTTTGAAACATAAAAAAGAGAAAACATTTAGAGTTTGCACCTAAAGATGAAAGCAGTGTTACTCATACTTTGATTTTTAAAGCTTTTTCACAAGATCAAACTAGAACGTCTCCTCTTTTCTCAGCTTTCACTTTTTTCCTATTTCAGTCAACCTTATTCTCAAAATGCAGTGTATGAGTCACCTGTTTCTTTACAGAAAGGCAATATCCTCTTCTTAGCTCATTTTATAAATCTAAACCAGGAAAAGAAATCTTCAAAATACCTTCACAGAATGAATGCCTAATCCTGTCTGCATATTTAAATACTAATCTGATTGCTTGAAAAACAGCAGCCACTTTTTTTGATCATTGGTGCTCTTCCAAATGTTTGGGAAACAAACCTGTTAACTTTGGAGTTACTAAAAAAATCAATGAGTAGTTAGTTCTCCAAATGTCACAAATTAACTAATTTGATTGCCTCTATTTTTGCCCTTCAACCATCTGTAGATCAATATAATAAAACTGTGCCTTGAGTCATACATTAAAAATGTGTGGATGAGATTGAAAACTAGTATATAATTCAGCTTTTGACAAACTTAAAAAATAAAATTAAATGTATCTACTGTTCCAGCCCTCATCTCTACCTATTTGAGGTGCTGAAGTGTGAACAGGGATACGTCGTAAATTAGAAATGAGAAGGTGTGTATGTGTGGAAATAGGTGCAATGAGCTGAAGCAGGTAGAGGGAACAAAAAACTACATCAGTAGAAAAGTATAATCTTAAATGGCTGGAAAACCTCTGGTGCAGTAGAATAGGCTTGTGTTAAACATACTCTTCATTAACAGTAAGTTTGTGGGGACAGACTTCTGTAAACTGACAGTGTAGTAGGACCATAAATTACATGTTATCTACAAAAAGGCTCTGTTTAATTTTTGAAATGCATTCTGTAAACACAAAGAATTACTAAACAGTAATAATTAACAAATAATTTCACATGTTATTTTCATTACATGTTGAGGTATTCTTATCTCGTATTTCAGGTTCTTCCACTAGATTGTTATGAGGCACTTAAGGACTATATGGTAAATTAGACCTACACTGTAGGACAGCATAGCAGATTCCTCCAGAAGTTTTCTGTCAAAATAATTTCTCGTTTGCCTCTCTTTTGTGCTCCTCTTTGCTGGTCCATGTGCCATCCTCATTCAACTGGCCTTCAGTCTGATGAGTGTGCTGTAGCAAGTGGATACCTCTTCCAGGCTTCTCCATCTCAGCAACCAAAACTGACTGTCCAGAGCCCTCCTTTACTACTTTCCTGCGCCACAGAAACCAGCTACATCTTTATTGCTCCTCTGGTTCCCTCTCTGTCCCAACAATAATTTTCCAGAACAGCTCATCTTCAGACTTTTATCCTAATGTTTCCAATAACCAGGGTTATTGCTTAGAGAGGCAGATGCTGAGATGACAGAAAAGGATAATAAATAGCTGGGTGGACATCATGTCCCCCAGATAGTGTTTTTACTAGCAGAGTTTTTAAGTAAGAAAGTCAGAGACAGTACTCTGAATTGTCATGTGCCACCTTCATATAGTCTTTTAATTTACATTAAGGTAGAAGGCACCTGAAAGAAGTACAAATTATCACTAACTAGAAATTGGGTAATATTTGATTTTCTTTTATTTTTAGATTAGTTAGAGTGTCTTGAAAAGGAATCTGCTTGGATCTGTGATCCAGATGGAGCTCAGTATCATATAGGATAAAGATGCTACAAGCCTTGTAGCCTTAGTTCAGATTTCTTACTAGTAGAATGCAAAGACCTGTATATGTGTTTATTTTTTACCCCTTACAGAAATTAATTAATTTATGCCCATGAAATAATACTTCGAGTCATTATATTTCTTTCTTGAGGCTCTCTTGTACTTCTGCTCTATTTCTTCCTTATTTTTACACTTGAGATTTTCCTTCTCATGCCTCAAGAGTCATTTACTCAGCAAGATTGTCTTTTGGATTTCCTTATTATTTTCTTAATGTGTAATAATATCCCTTGACTTTTTCTATTGTGCAGTATAAGAATTTTAATAACAAAGGTGTGCACAGAAACTTATGCATAGATTCCCTCAGGCAAGCTATTTTAAACTGTTTCACATTCATCAGATGTTTAAAGTAACTACAGTGCCCCTGTATTAAGGGACATGGTTCACAAAGGAGAGAAAATGAAATGTAGGCTATCAGAAGATTAGATGTGAGGAAAAAATGCTCTTAATTAGAAGCAATCCATTTCAGGTATAAAATATAAGAATCTGTTAACATTTTTAGGAGGAGAAAGTGAATGTGTGAGGATTGGGCTTGAAATTGCTGTTCGTGTCTGAAAATCTCTCTATTTTTTACTTTGAAAATATGTTTCATACATTACTTTAGTACTCTGTCCTTCATTGTCCTGCACTTTCAGCAAAACCTTAAATTATGTCTGGAATTGAAGAAGGACAAGAGGTAAAGGACACAAACTCTCTCATCCATTTGCTTCACTGGATTATATCAATTCAAAACAAAGTCAAATGTCTAAATGAGTAACAGTTTTGCAGCTGCTCGTTTTTGTAAGATATCTAACCATTACCATTTGACCTCATCACTACAAAATCCTGTTTGACCTCCATCACATGACTCTAATCTTCATGGCTACTTCCAAATGTAAGCACCCATTGCCAGTGCCAAGGGGCTGTGACATTGCAAGCTGAGAATTCAGAATCTCATTTCACATTTGTCAGAAGTTGTTTTAAGAATATTAATGTGTTAAGTTTGTTAGATTGATTCAGAATTTGTCCACCTCATTTATTTTGCTATATCTGCCCTAGAATATCTATTTTCCTGTTTCCAGTATCGCAGTCCTGCTTAGAATTTAACCTTTGCTACAGAATGTGTGAAGTCTGTAAGCAGCCATCATTAAATAGCACGTACTTTTAGATGTCTCCAGATTGTGGTGTTCACAGCATGTAAGCTATTAGCAGGAAGACTGTTCTCAGCTAGATGACTTTAAAAGTGGCAAAGCTTTGGGGTTTTAAAATCAAAATCAGAAATCTAGTCATTTCAATGTTAGGTTTCTTGTTTGTTTCAGTTTACTTTTTAGCTTGAAAAAACGCAATTTCTTTTGTTCATTCATTCCGGGTACTTAAATTCAGTTCCTAATTGTAAAAATTAAATATTCTTTACCATTTTATTTAAAGGGAGGTGGTGGAAATGCCTGTATATTCTGCCTGACATGTACAGCAGCCCCACACAAGCTGGGAACATGTTTGTTAAACTTTCCCTTGCAGAAATGTGGCAAAGCTGCTCCTACTTATTTATACACCTTGTTTATGCAGCCATATCTCATCCTCAGACTCAGGTCTGACTGGGGCCTGATTTGAGGGAGTTCCCCAACTCCTTCAGTTTTGATTCTTTGCATGTGTCTTAGGCAAAGAATTTCTTGGCTTTCCTTTTTCTTTTTTTTTAATTGAAAAATGCAAACCTTGATTAGCTGCAAAAAAAGAGTAGATAATAGTGAGTAGTTCAGGACATTTGCAGAAATGCTGTGTTTTAAATAAAATAGAAGGTGGAACATTTAAAAGTTTATGCTTAACTATTAAATATCCTGTATAGCAATAGCCCTCACCAGTCTTGAAAAATCCAGTGTAAATCCTTCTTTGAAGAGGTTTTATTAACCTGCTGATTAAGTAGGTGCTTCCCTCAGGAGATTGCATCAGTAAGTGTCTGATGTTTTCTTGCCCTCCCCTGTGCACCTGGGAGGGCAGGTGACCTTCAGTAACCCACAGAAAGCCTGGCCTTTTAAAGATCTTCACCTGTGTGTCTGACCTTGGCTCTGTACAGATATCTATCAAGAGACAGAGCCGTTGTTATTTAGGAAACCACCTGAAACTTCAGGCAACTTTGAACCTTGGAGGTTCCTGCAGGAGGTCATACTTAAGGAAATGTTAGGAGAAAACAGCTGCAATGCATGGTTATAGTGCTTTGTTCTGTCTTCCTTCTGACCTTTGGGTTTCTCACTGTGCTCATAAAAGCCTAGCTTCAGGTTTTGCTAAGGAAATGTGTTCCTAGCTCTGGCAAGCCTGTCTGGTGTTGGGGGAGCAGAAGCAGCTTTATGAAGGTGGCAGCATGTTCTGAACCTGAGCATGTGCGTGCAGGTGGTCTGAAGAGACGTGCCTGAGTGGATGTGGCAGTGGGCTATGGATGGGGCTGGCTCAGTGCTTCCTGCATGGCCAGGATTGGTGCTGCTGCTGCTGCTGCTGCTGGGAACTGAGTGTGAGGAAGTAACCTGTCTTTACATGAGAAAACAGAAGTAACAGAAACCACGTACTTCCCTTGAATTTTTTACGTATTTAGTTAGAACTTCCATTCAGAATCGGCTTGCTTGTCTTCTTCCCTTGCCATTCCCTTCCTCCTTTAACCCTGTCCTCCAGCTGTTTGGATGTGGTATATTTATTAAGGAACCAAGCAACTCTTCTGGTGGATATGAGTATTCAAGTTTTTGAACACTGAGGCTCCCACCTCATGTAGTTAGTGAAATAATGTCACAAAGCAGAGAAAAAATATTTACCTTTTAAATTTTATCCTATGTATTGTCATTATTCTTATATCATTGACAATGCGCACTTCAGTAAAGAATCTTGAGACCGTGTGTGTTGGCCCAAATACAGAGTTGCAGTTGTTTTGTCACTGAAGACTTTAATTGAAGTTCCTCCTCAGTTTTTCACTCCCACCAAAGCCCAAGATAAGCAAAACTCTGGGGGTTTAGTTCTAGAGTAGCAGGAGCACAATCTCGTCTCTAGCAATTTGGAAAGAGATAAATAACAGAGAGAGACTATGGATCAGTTAGGAAACTATGGACATTACGGATGTCAAATAGTAACTGAGGGATACAGGTTTATTGGGCATAATATAAATTACATTTACAATATTAATAAGAGAAAATAAAGTCATTTCATGGAACAAAAACAGATCGATTTTCTTACCAGTTCTGTCTGTAAGTACTTCTGCTGTGGTAGCCATTGTTCAATAACTCAGCATTTACCATTTTCCATGACATTACCTTGCCTTCTGGACCCACTGACGGACACACCAGATAGAGTTTGGCCAATCTACTACTTGTTCCACTGCTCAGATCTTTCCTTCAGAACCAGACAATTCAAAATACATCAGAAACAGATAAAAATTAATTAAACATCTGGGCAGAGCTGTATCCTATCCATATACCACTAAGGGGTTTTACTGAGTTAAGATTTGTGATTTAACATTTTCCTCCCACTTTATCCTGGCCTTGTGTCCCACATCTTTTATCAGTGCACAGTGCAGGTAGAAGGTTTCCTGCTTATAATGAGTAATTTAATTAACACGTGATGTTCTTCTGTGTTAAATGCAGGTTTGGGTGATATGAATTGAACCCTGAGTTAGAAAAGGTTTATGAATATGAGTGGTTTCCTTCTCTGTGACTAAAAGAAATATGATTGAAGACTAGCTGGCAAGAGGAGGGCTTTCTGTGGTTACCCTGCAATGTTCCTATCTGGGAATTATGGCTCTGTTGGGTAAATGCTGCTGGACACAAGTGCAAAGTCTTGTCTAAAACCTATAATCCCCACTTGTAGGATTTAAAACAAAATTTATTTTCTATCTTACTCTCAGTGGAACTTCAGTTGGAGGTCCTTGAAGGCTACTTCTTAAGGGATTGCAGAAATTAAGGAGAGTATTTACATTTACCAATAAATGTAAATACATGAGGTAAACTAATTGCAAATAAAATATGCATTCATGAGAGTGTTCAGTTCAATTAGAAGAGGTTTATAGAGACACGAATCAAAGAAGATAATATACATTAATTTATTTAGATCATGGACAGCAAAGAAATAAAGAAAAATAAGAAAGGTGGGTCAAAGTTGTGGCTGCAGTGCCTAGAGATGCAGAAAACTTATCAAATTTGGTTGCCAGGCTTATTCATATGAGGCATTAATGGTTAGTTTCCATCAAGGACAATATTTATTCTGTGTCACTTTAAAAAGTGAAAAACATGATTCTGGATTGAAATTCTACCATTCAGCTAAACTACGATTATAAATGCAGGAGATCTAGATGTAAAATTTGAATTCTTACCATGACAGGATGATTTATGAGGCAGTGTGAAAATATTTTTTCCTGTCTACCATATCCCTTTGCTTCTGCCTCTGTATAAGCCTGAAAGTTCTGCCTGTTCCTATGCTGGAATAGTTTCCCCCATATCACACATGTGATGTTCGACTGTGATTGTCACGTTGCTCAGGACTTCATGCTTCTAGAATTTAACAAAAAAGCATTGATGATCTCAAGAGTCCATAGACAATATCAGAGAATGCACTTTCCAGCTTTGTCCTATTCCAGGCAGGATTTGAGAGGCTGAACTAGACAATGAAGTATCCACAGAAACAGAAAACACTCTGACTAGGCAGGCTGGCAATCAGCCATGTTATTAAAAAGCAGCTGCAGGAAAAGTTTTTTTTATTTTTTTTTCTTGTTCTACAAAGGAATTGATGGTCTTCTTGCACACCATGTATGATGTATACTGAGCAAGAGAAACATAAAAATAGTGCTAGGAATTTTGTACACCTTGAGCAGCCAAAGCAGGGAGCCAAACTACCCTGCAGCGTAGGACTGGTATAACTAGCAATGATGGGAATATCTTACAAAAATGTGCAAAATCAGGGTTGCATCATTGTCAAGTTCTGTCTAAATTGTTGCAGTTACATACCTCTAATGGATTCTATAAATATGTAGGTATAGGAAGCCACATCTGCTTCCTCTGTCCTGAGTGATTTTCCCCGGGGTAACCTCAGCCTTGCAGGCCCTGAAGGGGTGTGCAAGGAATCCAGCTCTCCTTGGATTTGCTCACACAAGGCACCATACAAAGGTCACCTTATTTTTGGAGCTGGAGGTACCTTATTAATAAAAGCAAGTCAAAAAACATGGGTTCATTGGATGTTTGGTCTCAGGACATAGTGTAAATCTATAGGGGAGGAAGGGAGGTTTCATCAAAAGCTGGCAGTAGCTTCACTTGGAGCCGCAATACCAAACCTCTTCCAAGTTCAACAAAGTGCTGCTGGCAATATTGTAATTATTTTTTTTTCCCACAACTATACTGTTGAAAGGTAATTGAAAGCTGTTATATGATCTAATAATTACCCAGAAAGAAATACTTGGTTTCAGTGAACTACAACTCCTATTGGTTGGTTGAAACCTTTATAACCAATTTATAAATTCACTTCTTTGTGTCAGTTCTCTTTATTTTTGCATTGAAGTAAAATCCAAAACATTAAAATATGGTCTGTACTTTGTTTTCACTTAATTCTTACATTTTCTAGCATGAAAACAAATGCATTTTATGGATTTTTTTTCTGCTGTAACCTTCCATAACCTTACAAGTGACACAAATGTCTGCCATTTGGGTTTTTACCTTGTTCATTGTGCAAATCTCAAAGCCTGCAAGCACTGTGATGAAGACACCCCTGGCAATGGCAGTTTTTCCATGGGTTGTACACAGTTGCACAGTGTTGCAGGAGAATGCCACAGGTTTTGTGCCCAGGAATTGCAAGGCAGTGAGCAGAACACCCAGCGAAACATCTGCCTGGATTCCAGAAATACCACAGCAGTGCCATGCTCAGCTGAGCACATTGCCACCACCTGCTCTCCCCACGCCTGTGGAGCCTGAGCTCAGGCTGGTGTCTCCCAGCATCGCCCATACTGCAGCTCTGTGCATCTTTGCCAAGAACCTGCTTGCCTGTCGACAGGCAGTGTTGGAAGAACCAACAATTCATGCATTTTTATGAACTTCTTAGCACTCTGACTTGCAGCAAGTGCCAGCATGTACTGCACTTGATTAAAAATTGCTCCATACACCCCATTTTTAATTTCAAAACATTCCTGATGTTGCCTTTCTTCTGGATTTTTTCCCTTCCGTAACGACCATCTCCTTTGTTTTCTATTCACAGGCTGGTTTACAGACCTACTGCTTCCTAGTGTTTGCTGGCATCTGCTTTGCAGGAGCGACCTACCTGTTTTTTGTCCTGCCTGAAACAAAAAATAAGACATTTCATGAGATCAGCCAGGCATTTGCCAAAAGGAATAAAGTAACTTTAGAAATGCAAGAAATGAACCACTACCCAGGGGAGAGGAAATCAAGTGCAGAACAAGAATCAGACTTCACATCTTCAGTGGACAATGGGGAAACCAAAAAAGGGATTGTGTAAAATCAAGATGTTTTGTCAGGGGATGGGGGAAAACATGCTCTTTTCATTTATAGCAGCGCACAACTTGTATTTTTGATGTGGCATCATGAACTGCTTCCCCTTTGAATATGGTTAAAGTAAATATGGATGAATTCATTAGCATCTGGGGTGATGGTTGAAGCAATGAGAGGTGGGAGTAGCAGCAACTGATTACATAAATAAAAGAGGGTTTTCTTGGCACCTCTGAAAGAGGTGCTGTGATGAGTGGGATGGGAAACATGGACTTGGAGAAGTGAAGTGGCAGTGGGGAGCCCGAGTTGTGAGTAGCAGCTGGCTGAGCACCCCTGTGTGTTCATGGAGAGGTGTGTTTGCCATCGCCAGGAGGAGGGGGAGGCAGCAGGGGAAAGGGAAGCAATCCCAGTGGGATTGCTAAGAATCAATGCAAGTGAACCTGAAACAGTATCAGCATGTATTTCTCCACATTTCCCAAGACAACATTCAAGTTGTACATGAGAATTGAGAATTTGAAAGAAGACTCACAATGCTTCCCTGACCTACCATTCCTTTTCCAGCTATTTTCACCTTCAGTTGCATTTTCTGAACATCTTCCACCTTCCCATCGAGGGGCAGCTGTGGGTCTGGATGAGTTTCCATGTCTCTCTTGCAAATCCTGATCAACAAGTAATAGAGTTGCCTCTAGTTTCTGCGTTTCTTGGCACTGTATTTCTCTGAAGATACAGATTTATATCATTTTATTTGTTAAGAATAGACTTAGAAGCCTTACTAGAAAAGAATTCTGATGGTATGTTTAGGACATGGTACTGAAACAAAAAAATCAAACATGAAGTGTTCTGAGAGTTGGGGGGGGTTTATTGTTTGTTTACTTGGGGTTTTTGCTTTTCTTTTCAAATTCCTTTTAAAACAAGTCTTAGGAGCCAAAATTTCTCTGAGCCCTGATGACTGTTAGTTCTTAACACTCAGATCTGTCCAAAGGAATTTGGGTGCCTATTACCTCCTTAAACACTACTGGGCATTTAGATTCTGAAGCTCCAAGTCTAGTTCACATTAATAAAGCTAAGCTGTTTAATGCATTGTAAAACTGCCTAATTTTGTGACAGAAAAACTCAGCAGGCTCTCACTAGTTAGCTGAACCATTCATGGGATTTTTTTTTAATGAACATCATCTTTACAGTTTGTAATTTTGATAATAGTTTTTTCCTGATCCTTCTAAGTACCTGGATGCTGAGGGGTAGTAAGCACTTTTAAATTAAATAGCTGTTTTATATGAAAAGTCAGTAAGTCTTAGAGCTGCTCTCAGGTAGGAATAAGACACAAAAAGAAAGTGCAGCATGTAGGCAGAGCCAGCTACTTCCACAAGTTATAGTTACTAGTTCAGAAATTTATACGTTTGAAGCATTTTTGTGAGAAAATTTGTATATGTATTAATTTATGAATATATATATATTCCTAGTATAAATATATATCAATGTTAATGGCTTAATATTAGTGGCTCTAAGGTGAAAGAGAGTAGACAGAGATTGGATATTAGGAAGAAATTCTTTACTGTGACAATTGTGAGGCACTGGAACAGGTTACCCAGAGATGTTGTGGATGCCCTGTCCCTGGAAGTATCCAAGGCCAGGCTGGATGGGGCTTTGAACAGCCTGATCTGGTGGAAAGTATCCTTGCCCATGGTAGAGGGTTGAATGAGAGGATCTTTAAGGTGCCTTCCAACCCAGGCCATTCTATGATTCTGTGATTTATACGCATGTATATATATGTACGCACACACAGTGGAGACTTGTTTTTCAGTGTCTGGGGTTTTTCATATTTCCCCAAATGATAAGCTGTTTTTTGGTTTTTTCTACACTGTAAATTACATTGTAAATTAAAATCAGAGATGTTGATGTTCAGCTGTTACTACTAAATTATGTATATAGTTTTATACTGTGATTTATTTGTATGTGGCATATTCACTGCACATATTATAAGCTGACCTAATGGGTAATGGACAAAAAAATTGATGTGTGCCTTTATGCCAGAATATATGGGGTTTTGCTGAGATAGAGGTACAGCAGTAAGAAAGTGAAAATATATATGAGTAAGAGAATTAAGAATGAAAAAACAAAATTGAGATGGTGCTGCTGTTAAGAAAGAGAGTGAATCAGGATTATACCACCTGATAATCATAGAGTGAAACTAATCAAATACTGTGGAGAAAACTGAAGAAAAATGGGTTTTTTAATAGCCACTTATAAAATTATATATGTAGCAAATGAAAATATTATCTTTCAGTGCCTCTAGTTCCCTATTCCATATGTTACTTGAGGCGTGCTAAGTGAATGGCTATGTGAAAAATGAGTGTGAACGTCAGCCCTCCAGACAACTTCAGGAAGAAATTCTTCCTTTTCTGCCTGTAGGATGAGATTGGCAAAATTGGACCCTCTCATTCAGATTGAGAATTACCTTACATTGCACACAGGGCTACTAACATGATATGATGTGATCTGGTTTGACGCAAGGTGAAAAAATTGAAACATATTATTATCAGAATTAGAAGAATTTAGCACTTAATGCTGTTCATTAATGCACATTATTGACGTTGTTGAAAATGTTGCCATTGGATAACTTCAATTAAATATCATGATGACCTGACACAGCAGTTTTATGGAACTTCTGCAACAAAATAAAATCCTCTTACAGTTGCTTACAGTTGCATTTGGAGCCCAGCTCTGGATGAGCGAGTAGAGATGGCTCAAAGAATTTCCTATTACAGCTCAGGGGGCTTGTACAGCATTAACAACAAGGGGTCATGTTTTCCCTTGTGCAATCCCATTTGCCCATCTCTTGCCCTACCTGAGATGGGCACACACTTCTGTGTAGCTTCAAAGAAAGCTGCTACAGAGTGAGTGTGCTGTGGGCCAGTGGTTCCACATCACACCAGTGGTTTGTTTCCACCTCTGGTACAAGTTAAAAGCAATTGCAGTCTCCAGACAAAGCTGGTGCTTTGCTGACTGGCCAGGGAAGGTGGCTGCAGTGTTCTCTGCCTTCGGCTGTGGAAGTTTCAGATGTGCCAGTACTTCATTAACTTTCTCATCTCTGACCCTAATGAGAGTTTCATTGTTATGCTGCTATAGTTTCTCCAGCAACGAGAAGGACAAAATGGAAAATATCAGTGGTTTATCTTTTGATTTTTCTTGTTGAATGTAACAAATTGTCTATAGCCTGTGTGTTTGTCAGCGAGTGTTTTGTGGTGCCATATTCTCTTTTCCTGACTGTGATATTGGGGCGAGGCACTGCGAGGTGGGGTTTGTATGAGTGCCACAAGTGTGAATAATCAGACATGTCCATGCACAGTGATTGCAAAATAAATCTTTGGAATGAAAGTAAAATTATTTAGATTTTGTTCTGGGTAAATCTGAACCTCTACAGCTGCACATGTTTTGATTCCCTGGGGTTTTGTATGTCCCAATACAAGACTGCTCAGTCCTTGGGTTGTCTGGACAACCCAAGTCATTGTGGACTCCAGAGTCGGGTGGTTGGGAGTTATAGGAAGAAAATCATCCCTGACATTTTATACCTTTTTAAGCATAATTTACATTTTGTTTCTCAAATCAGATCCCACACTTCATTTTTTCACATGTTTATATTGGGTTTTAGAAATAAAAATACAAACATCAGTGTGAGGAAAAATAGTAAAACTGGCAAGTGGTAGTAATAGCTGTTTACAAGAACTGTTGAATCTGGTGAGGCTCTTTTGCAGAAAGTTGTCCTTTGCAATGGGTAAGTTTAAATTACTAAAGGTCTACTTTCTGATGAGAAATAGTCAAACGACTATTTCTGCTACAAGGATATGCAAAACTTGAACTCTGAAATATGTATAAAAAGCTAAATTTTATGCTTCAGTTTTTGAAGCCAATTTTCACTCCACAAGGATCTGCTTTCTAGTGGGGGAAGATGTGAGTAATTATCCCCATATGGGATAATTTTCATCTTTAGAGTAAAATAGAATAAAAAAAAGACCCGCACCTAAAACAACTCTTTGAAATTTGCTCTCTTTCATTTGGTTATTTTTATGGGCTTTTCCTTACAGACATCACAGTATAAACTACTGGAACTCCCATCACCTCACATTTCAGGAAGAATAAATCCAAGTAAAGCGTTCTTAGGAAACATCTGTGAACTTTTCAGTCTCACTCCAGTAAGCAGAGTTCAGATACAATCTAAAAATCTGAAATACATAGACCCAAACCAAAGCAGGTTTGTTAATGTAAATATTCATGCTGCTAAAACATTCAGGTTTCAGTCCATACTTAATTCTCTCTGCAAGTGGTTTTATTTTAAAGTGAGCCCAGTGAAAATGTGAATTTCATGGCAAACGCTTGGCGCTTGGATTCCTAATCAAGTTATCACAGCTTGGTAAGCACTCATGCACAACCTGAGTAACTCCAGCCCTCCTCCTCACAGGCTAAGCTGCGGTAACCTTGCTTTTTCCATGACCTAAGAGAAACACAGGCAACAGATGGTCAAGATGTTTCTTAAGATGTTCCCTCTAAAGCTTCACTATTAAATTCTTTTAAACCTAGGATTTGAGTTAAAATAAACAAACAAACAAACAAAAGTACTGAAGAAAATCTTTCAGGAGACATCTATGCAGTGATTAGTGAAGTCAACAGAAATTTCTCCAGTGGTTTCAGCTGCTCAAATGTACCCAAGAAAGACATGGTATACTTAAAGGAGTTCTAAGCTTGGGAAACCCAGCACATTTTTATCTTCTTTGGATATCAAACTGTTGGCTTGTTCCCTCAATCTGGGAAAAAAAAAAAAAAAAAAACATTATTCAGGTGCTGCAGAAGCACTGATCTGATGATTTCCTTCTGAGTTTGGTAGCAGGGGGGTGGGGGGGAGGTGTTGGTTGGTTGAAGATTTGTTGGGGATTTTTATTTGAGAACACTAGTAGTCTGGTTCATACACCAAAGAAGAGTATCAAGAGTGAGACTGCGGGAGTTGCTGGCTGTCTTAAGATGATTCCCAAAAGGTTAAAAGCAAAATATAACTCTGCCAAGACCCCTGAAACACAATCCATTAAGGGCATGATCTTGTAAAGGTAAGAGATAATTTGTCTGTTGCTATGTAAGCTGCCATGCAGAGACATTGATTTTTGTTTCATTTTCTCTTGTTCCTCTCAGTTTAAAAATCAGTCAGGCTAAATGCAATGCTCACCTCTGCGTTTGTTCCACCTTTTGTTTCTGACTTGTTTCACCCAATTATATAAAAACTTTTACAGTTCACATTTGAAAACCAGTAAGCAATATTTACTTACGAAATGCAAACATGCCAAAGACTACAAAAGTGATCAATACAATTTTGTTCTACAGGCTGACATTTTCAAAGATGGATTCAAGAGTTAATTACCTAAATACCAATTTCATATAATTTCATCTCTTTGAATTAAACTCTACAGACTATGTATATGCATATGTCTATATATAGAGGGACTTTTATGTTATCCCATGGAAAAAGTTCAGCAGCTTTAATTCTTATACATAAAAGAAATTGGACCATTTGGATATTACGTCAAGTTGTGAACTAAACAGGTCAGACACACTGGAGCCTAGACACTTGCACAAACTTAGCTAAAATTTGCATGATCTTAGATTTGGGAAAGTTGGATAGCAAGGCTGTCTCCTTTTGGTCAGCCTTAGATTTTTCATTTTACACCTTTTTAAACTGTTGGGTAGAGAGTACTATGCTAATTTACTTAAATTTGAGGCATCAAAGGAAAACATCAAAACTCTTTTCATCTAACTAGAGGACAATTTGTACTGCAGACCCTTGAGGCAGGATGTACTAGCATAGTGCTCATTCTGGGCCAGGCCAAATATACTCTTCCAGTATCTGGTGATGTATTTTGTACACCAAAATATCTCATCCTTTCAGTGGGGAGATCTCATTGCCACCCCCTCCTTCCTCTATCCCCACCTTCCCCTGCCATAGGCTGTGCTTGGCCTCTCCTTACGCTCCAGGATGAGACGTGCCAGCACATCTTTAGCAACAACCTGTTCATCAGCTGAGAAATGAAAGAGTATCAAGAGGCAGAAAGGAGAGGGTCACCTGTCAGCAGGATGAAAGAATAATGCTGGGCAACCTGTAGCCCTCTTGCAGACAGGCACAGCTGCACTGTTAGACTTTTCTTTGTAGACTTAAGAGGGGACATAAACAATGCAACCACAAGAAAAGTGGAAGAAGCTCAGAGTTTGTGACTGAGCAGCTGCTGCCTGAGAAAATTCATGTCTGAAAAATCATCCAAGTGGCTTGGACACTGCTCCTGCTGATTGAACTAGTAAAAAATACATAGCTAGGCATCTGAGGTATCACTGAGTTAAAGATAAAAGCACCGCTCACCTTGCAACAGTAATCAAAGTAAACAAAGAGCCAAAGGGATAGGAATGGACATCACAAGAAAAATCTAATAAGTCTTGTCCCCCTCTCTAAAAAGGGACTTAGGAGGAGGCAGATTATAATTATTTTAAGTTTTCTGATGGAATATGAGAGTCAAAAAATATTAAGAAGAAACATAACTGAGGAAAACAGGATGCAAGACAGATGGATGGCTTGTTTTTACAGTACATGACACAGGACTTATTCAATGAGTAATTAAAAATTAATTTTAAAGTAATAGAAAAATTCAAAAATGTAAAACCAAAGCTGTAGAATTCATTAGCACAAAGTAGAATTAATGAATTTTTATAGGAGTAGATATTTAAATTTATGGTAACTTTCATACAGAAGTAGGCACAAGAAATGAATAAAAGAAAAGCTATAGTTAATAAGAGATGAGAAATTTCTCTAAGGAGCTGAGCTGCCTATAACTGGCCATCAGAACATAGTTTCACCTTGTTTAGAGATGTACAGATAATTTGCAGACACAAGATGACACTTTATCATTGCTCAGAAATGCTGTCACAATTCTTATAGATTGCAGTGAGCACTATTTGATGACCCAAATACAACAGAAGTGGGGAAATCCCAGCATTACTCCATAAATAAATAAATCAGACTCTAACTCTTACATTATTTCAAAAAACAACCCCAAACCCTAATTTTTTCCATACAAGAGAACATTCAGATTAAAATAGAAGCATTATGTCTAGTGATAATCAGTGAGAAATTGTGTGCTGAACTTTCTTTGCTCTTTTAGGAGCATTGCTACATTTTATTAACTCAATTTTGCACAGCTGTTACTTGGTACAAGTTCCAGCCTCTTATTGTTCACAGTCTTGGCTAATAAGCATCAGAAATGAGTGTTAGTAAGACAGAAGGAACATGGTACCAATTCAGCAATAGTAGCAGGAGGATCAGCCTGTCTGGCAAGCTTGTGTGTTTATGAACCAGGACAGCTGGCTTCAATTATTTAAAAAAACCTAGTAAATAAGGGGTTTAGATATTTTCAAACTATTTACTAAATGGGGTCAGCTTTGCAGTCCAAACTACCAGCCTGAAGAACTGGAGTTCAAATGAAGTAGGTGATGTCAACATGTGGGATGTAGGTGGTGCAGAAGAAATGATCATCCTGAAATTCAAAATTGCTCACAGCTCTAAGACAATTTTTTTTTTAATTTAGAAGTGACAGAAAAATTGTAACACATCATACATTCTTTCACTGTCATAAAGTTTCTCAATAGTACTAAAAAAACCCCAGATTTTGAAGACAAAGACATTTCTTTTTTCTTTGAAATGGAAGATACTGACAATACTTTCTTCTGTACACAATATTAGATCATGGGTGCCTATTTGATGGCCACTTTTGATCAGTTATGCAATGAATAGTTTCACCAGGCCAAGAGTAGAAAGGTCTTTCCTGCCCCACTTGATAATGCAATGTCTTTTAAGTTGCTCATACTTCAAGATCAAAATATTCATATATAAAAGATCTTTAGCTCAGGAGTTCCTGGCCATAGTTCCTGAAGAAGTTTTACCTCTAAATATTGCAGGTGGGATCTGAGGTATGTAATGCCTGGCATTTTACTCTTCCCTTTCATCATGTCAGAATTTCACTCAAAACTTTTACACAGCATTCACTATTCACATAAATACTTTTGGTGGTGTGAAAATGATTGATTATCAACATGAATGAAGGATAATCATAATGTTAAATATTAGCAGGACTGGCTCCTTTTTTGGCAAACAGAAGATATTTCCAATCTCCACCATTTGTGGTGCTATGGATTCATTATGGAGCTGACCAGAATACTGCTGCTGCCACCTAAGAGTGACATTAAAACCATCTCTACAATCTGCTTTCTGCTTTGAGAATGTGCTAGGTAGGAATTAGTAAGATGACCATATTTGCCCAGGGCATTTATCTGTGATGTTTCATCTGACCTACAGGCCCAACTTGACCAGCGATCTGCCCTCCTTAAAACTGATTGGGTTGAACTGAATTCCCACATGTCACTGCTTGCAGCAGATCTGAGACCCAGTCCCTCTCCCTAGCCTGGCAGTATTTGGCTTAGTCCTTTCATAGTTACTTAAAGGACAAAATCCTTACAACTTATTGAGATGAGACATGATAAATGCTTCATCTGCTCTGTGACCTTTTGCGCTTCATAATTATGAAACTCAATAGTTGCTTTATTCTATAATTTTTGGTGTTCTCTTTGTTTTTATATGTGTCTTTCACACCAAAAGAACTTCAGCTCTTGCCTCTTCTTAAGCCATAAAAACCTGGGAGATCAGATTCTCTTGCATTATAAAACCAAAAAATAACATTGCACGGTATTTATTTAACACATCAAATAACATCCTCACAACCCCTTTCAAAATCTATGCTTTAGTTAGCTGGATTTACTGGGTGCTATCAGAGAACAAGGATGAAGCAGCACAAGAATAAATATCATAAAAGTCCATTAAGGTGTTGAAGGCTGGAAAAGGGAAGAGTTCCTCTTCCTCCAACTGCTGCTGTCCTAGAAGGAGGCAGCTCACCTGCAGGGCAGCTTTGGGAGCTGTAAAGCTCCTACCACACATCAGGAGAAGGAGCAGCACCCACCTTACAGCATTTTGCTTATGGTTTCAACAGCTTCTCAGACAAAAAGCAAACTGAGAAGGGGATGTGAAAGTATAAATAGCAGCTAAATACCAGGCTCTGCCCAGCCAGGCTCTGCCTGCTGACTCTCCCAGCCAAGGTGTATCCCTTAGCACATCAAATTTAACACACAACAAACATTTCTAGCGCAAGGAGGAATTGCTGCCTGGGAAAAAAAATATGTGTAATGCTCAAAAGTTAGCTTATCTTCAGGTATGACAGTCCTCTGACAATGACACAGCAATCAAAGACCTCACTTTTATCTGGTGGAGTAAATACAGTTCTGTCACTGTAGTGACTAATGACTCTTCATCAGAAGTATCCTGATGCAAAACAGAAGGAAAAATATACATTAGACAGCTAGATATTAGTCAGTTATTCCTTCTATATATTCAGCAGAGTATGAAGAATGCTCATGGGCTTTAAAAGTCTTCTGTTGTAATGACGCTAGTTGATTTTTTTAAAATAATCATTAAAATTAGATAATTGTTCTTTCCAGATGTCTCTTCTGCAATATATTCAAATAATAGTTATATATGGAGAAACATGCACCTCAGACTCAAGGAAAGCCTTGCTCATGGGTCAATAGTTCAGTTATGCAATTCATTTCCCGAATTACAAGTGCAGAGATTTTTTATTCAAACCAAGGAATGCATACAAAAATGTTCTTTCATTGTAGTAATTGCTTTCAGTTCCCAGATCCATTCCCAGAATAATGGAAATCATATGCACAGTAGGGGAACAATTATATATGTGTTTTCATGCAGAGTTCTTTATATTTAGATGGTTATATATATAATAAAACTTTATGTGCCCTACAATATTTTAAAAAAATAAATACCATATTCTAAAGCAGTCATCCAGTAAACTGTATTTCTTTGCACATGTGGATTACATGTCTTCATTAAATTGCACAAACTGAAGCACTTCTCCAGACCAGACCACAGATTTTTAAATTATTTATGTATCTGTCAAGAGTTTAGTGATTTTCTTTCTTTAGTTAAAAAGAGAAGTTCTATAAATCATCACTGGAATAGTTATAGTCCTTGAAATATAAATGCTACTGTGCGCAATTAGTGAAGACGGATTCCAGGTTCCTGCTGTTTTGGGTTTTTTCTACATTCATTCCTAGTTATTGATGCAAAGTTTTAATAACCATCAATGTACTCCTGTGTGAGCTGTCTGTGCAAATCCAGGGCCAAATAACAATAGGCTGTGAATCATAGCTCTTGCTGAACTTAGAGCAGCTTAAAAAGCCACTGAAACTAAGTTTTTGTGAGTTATTTTCAGTCTGGTCCTACACAGAGCATATTCAAAAATTCTCACACAGCTTAACTAACAGCTTTGAATGCCTCATGAATTTTTATGATCTTGTTAATACTGAAATAGTGAAGTTCTTTCTGTATTGCTTGGTTTATATTGGCAGTAGAATGGGGAGTTATATTAATCTATTGATGACTGCATATTTTTCTGTACTCTAGCACAATGTTTATAGAAAAAAAATGTGTGATAACATAGATTCAGGGTCTTTGGGGTTTGACAGCTAAATCCCAAGTTTGCACAAGACTAGATGGCTGGGGTACAGTAAAACATTTTGTAATTTAGTCCTCCAAAACAAATCCACTGTTTTTACACAGACTGAAACTCTTCTCCTTGTTTGAATTGGCTAACCAGCTTTACAACTGCTCAGTGGGTGCGCTCAGCCTGCCTGACCAGGTCAAAGTCCTGGCTCCTGATGAATGTTTTCAGAGGAACTGCTAAGGATATGGAGGGGGAAATCACATTCATCACCCTACATGTTGACTGCTTTTCAAAATGACACCAAGCCATTCAGAATATCTTTTTTCTTAGTCTTGGCTTCCTCTTTTAAGCACAATACCCACAGCACCTTCACTTTTCAGAGAGTTCCAGCCCACTCCTCATACTATCATCAATGACATTGTTTTCTGGTTTTGTGCATCATTGGTGCAAACAGTGTCTTTCACGTCTGAGGTCCTGCAGGTTTTTGATGTGAATTCTGATTTACACATTTTCACTCAGTCTTCAAATCCACCATGCATGTTTGATCCACTGCTCGGGGTTCATAACAAGGTGCAGTTCACTCTTTCAGATCACAAAACAAAGCTTCACCAACACAAAATGAAACCAAGAGTCTGACAATCAGAGAATCACTTAGGTTGGAAAACATCTCTGAGACCACTGAGTCCCACCATTAACCTAGAACTGCCAGGTCCAACACTAACACATCCCTCAGTGTCACCTCTACATGTCTTTTAAACACCTCCAGTGAGGATGACTCTATGACTTCCGTGAGCAGCCTGTTCCAGTGCTTTACAACCTTTCAGAACAGGCTGCCCAGAGAATTGGCTGAGTATCAAATCATAGGTTTTGAGGAAGAAGTTTTTCTGGTGCTGGCTGCATGAGCCTCTGAAGAAAGAACTAAAGAACAAGGACTCAGCATAAAAAGATCCACCACAAGAAAAGCCATGTATATAAGTGGTTACTGAAGAAAGGGAAGACATAAACTGTACTCTTCCTGGATTCAGTAAGAACTAGTGGGGTTCAACTGCAATTTGTTCTCCTTTTTTATACCAGTAAAATCAGTATGACAATAGAGTAGATGTCTGTAGGAGCTGCGTAAGGTTTTTTTCTGGTTATGCTAAAGAATAAACTGTAGAAAGGTGATTTAGATGCAATTAATCCCTGTGTAACAAGGCACTAAAATACTTCTATGGTTCTCCCACGTTCTTATGCAACTGTCTTCTGGTGTTCACAGGTTCAAACTTCTGGACTTCAATCATTGGAAATGTGATACAAGGCAGGATAAAGACAACTGTATCACAGAAAGACTGTGAACAGTCAGAAACCACATAGTGAGCAGGAATGTAATGACAATTTCTCACACTTTTTGAAGTGCCCTGAATTCCTCTGACCCTGACTGGGAGTGAGCTGTGAACAGGCATCTCTCAAAGCCATAGACACAGGTGTTTCTAACTCCATGTGGAGTGATCTGTGCTTCACCTCCTTTCATCTTTTCATCCTTTTCTCTTTTTCCACACTATAATCAAAGCCTTTCAGTGTGATTTGCTTAACTGACAGAATACAAGAGATAATTGTTGAATTTTTGAGTGACTTCACCCAGAAAAACCTCTCTCCTCATAATCCTGATAATGTATTTCTATCTCCAGCAAAAGCATGCTGTATTGAGGATAGTTTTTTGATTTGCTCAGAACTTATTTTACCCTGAAATTGTTTTACAGTGCAGCAGAGAAAAAGCCAGAGCCATACTGAGTGTGTCACTTCGAGCTAACAGTGCTGCAAAATGTGGCTAGCTGCCCTCATCTGTTTGTTATCCACAGACCCAGAGTTTAACTATGCTTCTCTTGACTGTGATGGAAAAAGTCAAAAAAAGGAAATCAATAGGAATAGGAAAAGTGTTTTAATTAGCATCTCAAATTCAAAATGCTAAACATATTGATCTGGAAACTCTCTAGTAATTACAGCTGAGCATCACAATACAGAAATGCTACAGCACTCAGTTACACTGTTTTAAAGCCATGTGGTAAAAAAAAATAAATTGCAGCTGAATAATTTTATTCTCTTAGCTCAACTTTAGTGGAAGCAGTGATTTGATATTCAGGAGTGGGAGATTTCAGTTTGTGTCCTCTGGATGGAACCAGTGGGTGGTGTAAATGTACTCCTCATTAAGGCAATGTGTTTAAATGAAGGAATGAGTTCTACCATAAACCATCGAGAACTTTCCAGGCACCTTGCTGTGCAGTAGGAACTTCGTAGGCACAAGTTTAATCTTCCCAAATGAGTCATGATAATATACACTCGTGAAATACCATGTTGAAAATAAACAGAAAATGAAGGCTCTTCAATACATATTCCAAATCCCAACACCTGCTCCACAATAAACATATGCAGCACAATCGTCCTTTCATCAGCAGAGATAATCAACTTTGAACAGCTCACTATCTACTTCCAGTACTTACATAGTGCTTAAATAGCTCCCTTTTGGAAGAGAGACACCCTGTAAAGTACATTTAAAAGATGACCTTTCAACAGCACGCTAGCATCACCTTGGTCATAGGCATAAAGTGAGCGATGTCCCATGACCTCTCTCAGCATCACAGGTGTCACTGTGGTACTGGCTAACACCACACAACAAGCAATGGAGTTGCACTGGCATGAGAGCTGCAGCAACAGTAAAGGGTGAAATGTGCTGGCAGAGATGTTGGGAAAACTTAGGGACCCATATGCAGATCCTGCTCATCTTCTGTAAGCAGAGCCATAGAACCCCCAAGGAGCTACTCTCAACCTCACTCATCATCTTCTCAAGGTCTTTTTGAACTGTCAGGGTATTTGGAGGCACAGGGAGATGGGATGACTCTTCCCCTTACAAAACTGTTAGATGAGGCTGAGAGGAGGCAGGGAAGCCGGCCATGCCTATCACAGCCAGAGTAACTTAAGAGTGCTTCTGAGCAGCCTAATAAAACCAAATGCAACACAACCTGTTCTGTGGCAGCAGTGGCTTGAGGCAGAAAGGTCTCTGCACAGTTCTGGCTCCATTTTTAACTGGGAACACAGTACCTCACCAGGGAACACAAGCAGAGAGAGACGAAACCTCTAACTTAGTTTGGCCGTCTAAATCCCACCATAATCTGCTCTCAGGCTTCAAAAACTTTTGATGCAGGTATATAATTACATGCTCAGTTGTGATATTCAGAGCCAGAACCGCCTCCCAGTGCCAGTGACCCTGGGGATAGAGGGGACCTACTCTCTCCATACTGTCATCTCCTTCCAATATTACTGCTATAAAAGGTATTTTGCAGGGCAACAGCAGCAAATCCACACTTCATGGCTCATGTCTCATCCTGGGCAGTTAAAACATAGCTCCCGTCCTTGGGCTATTTCACCTCAGTGACAGCAAGGTGAGTCAGGAGCTCCCACATATGTGACCAAGCCACCCAGGCAGCATCTCCTATGAGATTATCCTATCTAGCTCATCCTACAACCAACCACATCACACACTAAACTCCTCCACAGCAACTGCAGGAGCCCTGGGTAGCTGCCACTACCTCTTGCTTGTCAAACACGACACTCTTCCTGCAGTACCTGATATATGTCCATATTCTTGGCCATTTAGAAGCCTTTACAATGTTGCTGAGGTCAGTGGAGCTTACTGACTCTCACTACAGAGAAACAGCTGCAGTTTAGGCATTCAGAAATACTTCTGCAACAGGCTCAAATAAATACTTACAGCAGAGGGAGGGAACTGCCAAATGGTCAGGCACCTGGCCATGCTGGCAGCATCCGCAGCCCAGAGGAGGAACAAGACTATCCTGCACACGACAATTGAGTTCTGGAAATACCAGTGAACACTGGGTATATTGGGGGTGTGGGTGTGTGTCAGCTGTCAGGTATAGCAACCTCCTATTGCAGCAGCAACATTATGTAGCAACCTACCAGCCAGTAAAATCATCTTGTCTGTAGGATTATTTGCCTATGAGAGGGCAGTCTAAAAAGTACTCACATTGATGAATGTGCTGAATAACTGGTGAATACTTAGAGTTACCTTCACTCACCAGTGTCACTTTACCAGCTGCTAAAACATCTGAATGACTGAAGAACTTCAGAGAAAGAAAAAAAAAAAAAGACAGAACTTTGACTATATAAAGAAAACAGAGGAATGAAATGCACCCCTAAAATCAGGCCAGTGCCCTGAGTTTTATTGCTCATAAAGTCTAAAGGCATTCTTCTACCAGTATAAGAAAAATAAAGGCTAGTTTTAAAATAGGTCCCTGCCACCCAGAACCCAAATCCAGCTGCTGGACACAGACTTGTCATGCCCACTTCAACCACTGCTCAGAGAACTATACTAGTAACTGGAAACCTTTAATTTGTTGGTTTTATCTTTTTTTTAAACACTAGTGATAAAGGACAGGCTTTTCAAGAGACCTTGTAATACATGTGAGCAATAGCAGAATTGAACAGATTTTGACATGAAATGAATACGGCAAGTTGGTCCATGAGAATCTTTAAAAAGGGCTACTCTGTCAGCACCTGAGCACTAGGAAAAGGTTTGCAAGCAGAGTGATTTTGAAATACATACCTTTCAAATTATTCAAAATGCTTTTTAAATGTTATCGTTTGAGCTGGCCTTTAAGGAAGTAAATTCAAGTGTCAGCTTTTTGTAACAAGGTTCCTGCAGATATCAAATCTGCCTCAGTTAAATTCCTGTCCAACTGCTCAGTAATCTAATGATCACCTTCCTGTTTTACAGGTTACACAAATTGATTTTAAATAGAAAGATATGACAGACAAGGAGTAAAATGAGCATGTGAATTATCCAAATTATTCTTTCCCTGTCTATCTTGACACTGCCTATTTTGTCAGAGATATCAGGGTTGCTGGACTTACATTTTTAATCACATTTTGCCAGTAATACCAGGCTGGATAGCTGATAAATGTGTGCAGTTTGCAGGAAGATTGACAAAAATAAGTAATACCTGGATGCCATGGTGATAAATGAATGATAGCATTACATTGTTTCCCGCTAAAAATATTGCCCCAGCTGTAACTAGGGCTGGATGCAGGGCTCTATTTCCACAGTCACAAATTAAATTTTAGATCAATAATTCAAAAAAGAAACAAACCCAAAGAGTATTTTTCTGAAGTAAAAATAATCCTCTAAATTCTGGTGAGATTCTAACTGCTGCTGTGCCTTTGTAAGTTTGCATATATTGGCTCTGAATGCATATCACTAAAATTGTTACAAAATCCTGACCCTTTACACTCCCAAGAAGAAATGTAAATTTTATGCTAAGGTGAGATGTGAAATATTGAAACTCTCCTGATGATAAAAATTGCTTATGCGAGGAAAAGACTTACAGACTTGTCAAGGCACTGAGAGACATCCACAAGGGCTGCCCTTAATTCTGGGGCTGCCTGCCTCTTACCTGCTGTCCAGACTGTGTCCTAGGGAGTCCTTCCCTCCCTTGACTATAGGGCAGCCAAGAACATGATCCCCACCAGGTGAAAGTGAGCCTTTTTTTTCTAAAACTGCCTCACGATGGGATGCTCACTGTGTGGTAAGTGTAGGCCACCAAAAAACAAAAGCCTCTCTTCAGGAATTTGTACTACAATGCATACTGGTGTCAAAAGATCGAACCCACACAGATCAGCTGGTTATTGAGCCCTAGATCTCCCATGAGTTACAGCCATTCCCACGCTTGAACAGATTCTGTAGGAACTCTTGTCCCATCACAATTTGAGCAGAAGATTTATCAGTGGCCTGAAAGTTCAGCCTAGTCAGATAAGCAGGGAGAGAAAAGCCCAGTTCCATCCTCTTCTCTGGTGCTCCATCAGCCCCAGCCAGGACTAGGCAGCCCCAGGGCAGGCGTAAGCAGGGGATGGAGGTGAAGGCACAAGAGCCGCACAGAGCACTGCAAAAGATTTTATCTGTCACAAGTTGTCAGCAGTGCAGGTTATCAGAAGGGCCTTTCATAAATATTTCTGTATTACTTTCTATGATATACATGCAGAACAAAGATACATTAGCCCTTGTCCTATCATAGTACCTTCAGTGCATTGCCTAATGCCACCCTATGGATGGCTGGGGAAAGTTTTATTTCCTACTATAGCTAGTATTGTGGAAGGCTACGCTGAAGACAACAAGGCCTTTACTCCATTTTTCCCCTTTGCAATTTCCTTTAATTAGCCTCTGCTGAACAGGTAGAGATGTTGTGTGAGTGTTGATACTATTATTCATAGCATAAAATCAATTCTCATGATGGTTGTGTGGATGGTCACACTCAAATTGCTGCAGCCAATTGCTCAATGTCCAAGTGAAAAGCAGTGATGAGTGGTATTCTTCAGGGGTTGGGATTGAGAATACAACTTTTTAACATCAACAACATGGACAATGGGATGGAATGCTCTCTCAACAAGTTTGCTGATGACATCAGTCTCTGTGGTTTGGTGACATGCTGAAGGGAAGGGATGCCATCCAGAGGAACTGTGACAGGATTGACAAGTGGGCCTGTGTAAACCTCATGAAGTTCAGCCAAGCACAAGGTCCTGCACATGGGCAGGACAACCCCAAGAACAAGTACAGGCTGAGCAGAGAATGGATTGAGATTAGCCCTGAGGAGAAAGACTTGGGGTTGTTCGTGGACAGAAAGCTCAACATGGCCCAGCAATGTGTGCTTGTAGCCCCAAAGCCCAACCACATCCCACGCTGCATCTAAAGTAGCATGGCCAGCAGATTGAGGAGATGATTCTCTCCCTCTACTCTGCTCTCATGAGATCCCACTTGGAGTACTGTGTCCAGATCTGGGGCCCCCAACACAAGAAACTTGTGGAACTGTTGGAATGAGTTCAGGGGAGGCCACTGAGCTGATTAGAGGGCTGGAGCATCTCTCCCATGAAGCCAAGCTGAGAGAGTTAGAGCTGTTCACCCTGGAAAAAAGAAGGCTTCAGAGAGACCTTATAGCACCTTTCAGTATCTGAAGGAGTCACAAGGGAGCTGGAGAAGGACTTTTCACAAGGGCATGTAGTGGATAGAACAAGGGGGAATGGCCTCAAGCTGAAGGAGGTTTGGTTGAGACTAGATATGAGGAAGAAATCCTTCACTGTGAGAGTGGTGAGGCACTGGAACAGGTTGCCCAGAGAATCTGTGGATGGCTATTCTTGGAAGTGTTCAAGGCTAGGCTGGATGGGACTCTGAGAAACCTGATCTAATTGAAGGTGACCCTGCCCATGGCAGGAGGACTGGAACTAGATGATCTTTAGGGTTCCTTCCAAAGCAAACCGTTCTATGATTCTATGTTGTTTCCATGTACTGTTTCCTTCAAAAAAGTATAGACTTTCTCTAGATGCCATTTTCTTTTTCTTCCTGGATCTTTTTGTTGATTCTTAATCTTAACCAAGCTCTGCTGATTCTGTCAAAGGCAGACATTAAAGTGTAATGCTAATTATTGCCACTACAAGCACTGATGATCAGACTATTCAGTGCAAATTTTTCTGCTCTTTAGGAAAACCCACCCCTTCTACTTATAGCATTTATCTAAATGTGCTTTCAAAACAATTTGGCAATAGAATAATTAGTATTGTTTTCACAGCTATCAAAATATATTTTCTACTATCATTGTGATTTTCAATAAGCATTAGTAAATAAGCAAGAATGAAATAAGTAAATATTTGAGTGCAGTAGATTAGAATCTAGATTAGTAGGTATGTCTAGTTTATAGAGTTGAAATTTGTGGGATCAGGTCCTATAAAACTGTGTTTGCTTAGTCCCTTTTCCTTGTAAGTTTTTTCTAATAATCTCTTCAAAGTTGAAAAAATCATGGAATGGTGTAGGTTGGAAATGACCATAAAGATTATGTAGTTCCAACTCCCCTCCCATGGCCAGGGACACCTTCCACCAAACCAGGTTGCTCCAAGTCCCATCCAACCTGGCCCTGAACTTTTCCAGGGACCAGTCATCCACAGCTTCTCTGGGCAACTTGTTCCAGTGCCTCATCACCACCTCAGGAATGAATTTCTCTCTAAGACCTAATGTAAACCTGTCCTCTTTAAGGTAAAACCATTGCCCCTTGTCTTATCACTGTATCTTTAATATAGTCTAAGATACTCCTGAGAGAAAGTCAGCCTAAGTCCTGACCCCTGTTTACATCTGCACAGCACCACACCAAATTCTGGGACTCTGGTCCTGACTACAGCCTGTATAAAAATTAAAGGATTCATTAGATTAATGTACACACAGGCTCTGAACCACCTGGAATAAACGGGCATCCCCGCATTTTCAAGCTACTTCAGATGTAACAGCCAGGTATCTGGAACATATTTAATTGCAACATTACAGCTACCAGAGAAAAACATATTTTTTTATCAGGTCATGAAGCATTTTACAGCATGTAATCAATGTGCACTAAGGTCCACCATTTATTACCTACAAAGTCTTGAATTTAACTCCCAAAGCACACCCTGTTACTACACAATGTGACACAAATAATTTCTGGAATCATTCTCCTGTCCTTTAGTATTAAATTCAATGTTAGTACATTCCCTACATGCTTCAAAACAAAAACTGTGTAAAAGATGGTCAATGCTGCAGCTTGGTCCAAGTTCATTACTAAAATAATAAACAAAAGCAAAATGTATTGTGTATTGGAAACTACTTTACAGATCACTCCAGAGAGGAGATGAGCCTGTTGTGTCAGCAAAGAGGATAAATGTCTCCCTTGCTGCATATCTCTCTTTACAAGCCAACAGAGTAGCAGGTTATATTTAAACTCTAGATGACACCATCACCTTGTCCCTCTTGCTTATAAAGATATTAGGTACTACATTTGTTCTTAAACATGTCAGTATTTATAAAGCTCCTGTTCAAAGCCTGACATTCATGAACCTCTGCACACAAGTTCTCTATAACTCTTTAATTTGCACCCTTCTTTAGAACCAAAATTTGTGTTTCAATTGAAATTCTAATAGGTGTTCACACCAGCTGCCCAGCCTCTAGTGGCAACCTCCTGCCATGTCACAGTACACTGACTGCTCGTCCATACAGTTTTACAGCAAAGCTGCTGGTAGGACCAAGGGAGTGACAGAGCTGCTCCCTCTGTCACCACTGCCTCTGTTCCTGGTCCATACAGGGGATAGTCCTGGCTGCACAGCCTCAACACACATCCTCCTGCAAATCCCAAGTGGGTTGGGGTGCCAGAGGGGGCAACAGAGGGGCACAGGAGGAATGGCACCCATCTCAGGGAGACTAGATAGTCTGAAAAATAATAATATTCCTTATGATATCTGATGGTTGAGTCTAAGCCTGTAAATAAAAAGGGAACATGGCTGGGCACTGTAACCTTAAAGTTGTCCAGCACTGAATCACTAAAGAAGTCCCTCACTCAGTTTTGGACCATGCTGATTGGCAGCCTCCCAGAAACTTCCCAGGCAGAGTCTGGGAGTTGGGACAAGCCAACTGATGACCAGTTTCTCATTTCTCTGTCATTTCTTACAGCAGGGCACTGCAAGGAGTTGATGTATCTAGGTAATAGGTCCAATTTCCCCACTTTGTGAAGACTATGCTTCGTATCTCTCATCAAAACATTACACAAAATTTTCTGAGGTTTTTTTGTGGGTTGTTTTTGTGGTTTGGATTTTTTTTTATATGGAGTTGGAAAAAAAATTCTATGTTCACACTTGACAATGTTTTCCTATTTGCTTGACCCTGAAAATTTCCACTAGTTACAGGTTCCTGTAGGACACAAAGCTCACTGACAATAAAATTGCTTTTCTTTGCCACGTCCCTGTACCTTCCAAAATAACAGCTCATGCCCCAGTGACCAGCCACAGAACAGATCCAGTTGTCCAAGCACAGTACTGCAGTTTTAGGCTGAGGACAGCCACCCTTCTGTTCACCACGTTTTTTCATACTGTACTCAAGCTCTCCAAAAGACAAGACCTGCCTTAATTCTTTGTGATCATTAAAGAGCAGGAGATGACTCATTTTGAATTAGCAAAATGTAAGAAAGAAAATGCCAAAGTTCCCAAGTTCAGCATTCCAAAAATGACTTTCAATTTGACAAGCATGAGTGGAAAGAGTTCTTCACCAGACTCTGAACTGCAGCTCTGCTTAGCTCAGGAGTGGCAAAGCACAGGTCAGGCCAGTGAGATATGCAATGGAGGGCAAAAGAACTGTCAAGGCATTTGCCTTCAAAGAAGAAAAGGAGAGGAATTATTCTGACATAAATCTAAAAAGCCTGATGAACATTTTGTTCCTAACAGGAATAACAGAGGTGTGGTACACAATTCAGTCTGTTCCCTAGGAATAAAGCTGTTGCCATTCTCCAGATTATGTCCAGTGGGGCATAAATCAAAAGCCTGAAAGCAATATGAGATGATTCATCTCTCAGATGGGCACCCTGAAGAAGGTATTCTGAGGAAATAGATTTCTGAGTAATCACCAGCTAAAGGTTCTGTATGGTGACAGTGAAGTTTTCTGCTGCTTGCAAATTGTGGTATATGCTCAAGCCTTTAATCAAATTAATACATTCATGAATTTCTGAACTTCATGATGTGGATTCGTCACATTTCCAAGAACATTTCTTGGTATAAATTAAAGACCCTGGTAAAGAAAAATCACCTTTTCTAGAAAGGTCAGGCAGTTTGGACTGTTGAGGGAGGTTACATTATTGCTCAGGTGAAGTAAAAACCAACATCCACATTTTGGGCAGAAGCAACTACAGCTTTAATACAGAAGTGCAACACAACAGCATTCAGTTTGGCTGCATACAGCAGGCACACACTTTCTTTACCAAAAGAAGCCCAGAAGAACAAGATGTGCAAGAATTTAGGGAGTTATCTGTAATATCCCAAAAGAAATTAACAGCATGCAGGTAAAAAGCTGTAAATTGAATTACATGATAAATATAGTTTATTTGCCATATTTTCCAATGGGACTTACGTACATTTCAAAATGTCAGCACTTTCAAAGAACCATTGTGTCTTTTAAAGTGAGTAGCTTAAAAATATCTTCCCCAAAGTTCATTAGTAATGCACTGCTCTGGCAATAATTGATGCTTCATGCTGATGAGGTGAAGGCATCTTGAACTAGCATATTTTTTTAATCCTAAATTAAAGGAACCATCTCATGGGGGCTCACTGCAGGTTAAGGATGCCTGTCCAAGCTAGCAAAGTCAATCCAAGGGATATCCCTCCCTTCCTATTGCAGATATAGTAGTGAATAAGAGACCAAGGCCAAAATTACTGCAAGTTTTGCATGGATGAGAACAGCTCCAGAGCAAATGAATGAATGACATGATGACAACTAGATACGTAGATGTATTTTTTTCCCAAATATCATAAAACCCTGTGATAAAGGAAAGGCCAGCAAAACATGCACAAACAGGAATCTAATGAGCTCTCCTTTGAGCTTCTCCACAGTCCTGAGCTGGAAATTCATGCAGTTGTATGCAGCCAAGTGGTATTTTGTAAAACAGGGTGGAGAATGGAGACTTGTTTATCAGGTATATGTTTCCTGCCAATTGCCTGTTATGGAGCTGCTAAGGTAATTTATGAATCCATGTTTTCTCCATCCTTGGCAGAGCAGTCTGTACTGCATGGACAGCTTAATGGCTTTAAACTGAAAGAGAATAGCTTTAGACTAGACATTAGGGTTGGTGAGGCACTGGAACAGGTTACCCAGAGAAGTTGTGGATGAGTTTAAGGAAGAGTCTGAGTTTAAGGTTAGGTTGGATGGAACAACCTGGTTTTGTGAAAGGTGTCCCTGCCCATGGCAGGGGGTTGGAACCAGATGATCTTTAATGTCCCTTACAACCCAAGCCATTCTATGATTCTGTGAACACTAGCAAGTGCCTTTCCTGGCCAGCAAGAGAACATGTGATGTTTGACCAAGGGCACTCAGAAGCATAAAGGCAAGAGGCTTTTCTCATCCTCTGTGCCCTCCAAGGAATGAGGGGCTGTACCTCAGCACCAATCCCACAACTCTCAGCCCTGGTTTTCTTCATTCTGAAGATCAACAACCCCAAACAGAGCTGAAAAAAATTTGCATCATATAAATATTTTCCTAATGGCCGGAAACTGAGTATAAAATATCTAGGCTAGGCAGAAGCAAGCATCCAGGCAGGAAAGCCACACCTGAGCTGCTGTGGTCTAAGGCCACTGAAGGACCTCAGAGCCCACAGGTGAGGGAACACAGCCTGTCCCTCCATACTGTGGAAGGACTCCCCAGAAAGCCCCCAAAAGCCCCCAGCACATGGAAGAAAGCTGTCTAGAGCTGATGTCAAACACATGTTCTTGTATTGGAGTCTGGACCTCAACTTAGCACTGTAAGATGGGTGATGAGCTTTCAAGCCTTGGGGTTCAGAGTCTGAGATCTGCTGGGAATATTTCAAAGAGGTCCTCTGAGCTCATTCCCTTTTTTTATCACTCACCTGGCACACAGTAGCCTGGTGGTTAAAGCACAGCAAGCAATAGACCTGGATTTATTGCTTTACTTTTGTGTGGATGGGATGTTCAAATTCCAGCTTCCTAGAACAAATTTAGACAAAGCTGCTGAGCCTTTCTACAACATTGCTTAGGCTTACAGGGACATGCCCCAGGTGTCTTTGTGATGTTTAGCTCTTCAAATTAAAGGAAAGAATGTGTCTTTCTAGCCCTAACTAGGAACTGCTGTGTTGCTAGCACTGCAGTTCAGATCATGAGTCAAACCTGACAATCATGAGACAGATGAAGCACCTTCTAGTCTCAGATGAGCTGGGAGGGGAAGAAAAATTATCAAATTTTATCACTAGTCTCTATGCCTTTCTATTTCACCTACCTTTCCTACACCGTTGTGATGTTTCCTTGCTAATTGCACAGAGGGAGAGTTTACTTTTATTCTCTTCAAAAGAAAATTATAATAATTTTCATTAACTCACTTGATTAGTTTCTTAATTCTGGTGCGTGAACATCCTCCTCAATGTCCTCCTTTCTTCCTCCATGCCCTTCCTTGCCTGCAAGTGAGCCGTCTTACAATGCAAATCCAATGGGAAGTCCTTCAGCTGAGGGCCTTGTTCCTTCTTCTCTCACTCCTGACTCCTTTCTTCACAACCCTCACTGTTGATGGGCATATCCCTAACTTATCCTGAAGATACTTTAGGGGAAAAAGAATCACACTGATCTCCCACGCCACAGAGCATCCTTTGTTGTCCTGAACAGCAGCCCTGCCTGCAGCTACAGGACCAAGGTGTCTTGGGTTGAGCTGGCAAAATGCCAACTGCCCAAGAACAGAGAAAAAGTGTTCCTCTCCGCCCCCAACCAGCCGAGAGAAAAGGAAGGAGAGAGAGGAAAAAAAACTTCCAAAACCAGGTTTATGCTGAAACTAACTATATATTTATACAGAAAAGAGAAAACTAAAAGAAAAC
>JAOXXN010000471.1:59185462-59200633 GCA_026770055.1 Myrmophylax atrothorax
CATTAAAACATTATTCTGCTATCAGCATTGTTTGGGTCACAAACCTCAACCACAGGACCATATGGGTTTCTATGAAGAAAATTAACTCCACTCCAGGCAGAAACAGTACACCAAAGATGATTTTCAGATGAGATGAGCAGCTCTGGTTGTAAATAAATACATTAACAATCCAGAATGCATAGCCAGAAGCTGATCATATTTTTGTTATGTTTATAAAAATTGGCTCTGCATCTTTAGAGGCAGATTTAATGTAGTTGGGTGAGCTGGCCACTGAAAATGTTATGAACACAATACTAAATTTGGTGCCAGAATTGTTTATGTAGTTCAAGAGTTTGTTTGCTTTCTACAGAGAATGCAATGATCTTCTCTTAAATAGCACCTAGTAGTCCTGTGTTTAACTTACCTTTTTGTGTGGGGGAGGAAAAGAACTAGCAGAAATAATATACTGCTGATAGAATTTCCAAACAATTTGGCAATCAATTGGAAAAATACAAATTATTTTAAATGCATCTGAGTGAAATATTTTTACTTGAATCCACACATTTCATTGTCTTGTTTGGAGTCCGAGTTATCATATTTTGAGTTTGGAATGGGGAAAAGAACTTCTAGACCTATCAGATCTCAGCTGTCAGCTGCACCTCAGAATCTGTGAGTGCATGACAAGTTCACTTTTGTTATACGTCATCAGCTTTAGAACCAGATTTGTCCTAAGAAGGATATGGAAATGAAAAACCCACTCAGTTACAAAACTAGTCAATTACTCCTACCAGTGCAGGATGCTGCAGTTACTCTTTCGTTGTAGTTATCTCCAAATTTTAACGCTGAAATATATATAGGCTTCCACATTTTAATTGTGGGAAGGAAAACAACAGTTGGCCTTTGCATGCAGCCCCACTCCTTCTCTCCTGCTGCACACATACGGCTCCTGCCATTACTGCAACTCGCACACCCACAAATGCAGGACGGGGGCTCCACACAACACTGTCTACAGCATGTTCTGTCACTTAAAAGCATTTGATTTGATTTGCTTCCTCAGTCTAATACTTCTTTTTCCCCCTACTAAAGCCTGCATATGAAAGCAGCTATAATCCTCCAGGCAAGAAAAGAACACTGGCTGAAGAGGATTTTTAATGCCACGTTATCTGCACAGCATTGACTCAAATAGTTAATGATGTGTGGGGATGTTAAGTAAAACTTGTCATTTTCTTTTATCTGGCCTTCCAATCCTTAGATGTATAATTTAAAAAATAATTTCAATATTTTCCCAGATCTGCACAGGACAATATAGTTACTCTCAAAACTTTTCCATAAGATTGAAAATAACGTGGAAGAAGAAGACGATTCTCTGTGAAATGCCCCTTTGAGTTGCTTCAATGAGTCAAACTCTTCATTTGAATCACATTCCCTGCTTTGCTTTTTCTGTTTTTGTTTTGTTTGGGTTTGTGTTTTGTTTTGTTTCTCTTCCTGCTCTTCAGCTTTGTTATCAACTAATGATTCCTAACAATCTATTGCAAATTTACTCCTGTGCTTTTACTGAGACAATGCATTAAGATGGTGTAAAAGTGCAATAATTCATCCCTGAATCAGGCCTGCAGTGGTCACAGGATACTTTACATAAACTAGGGAGGCAGAACTGTAGTAGGGCACAGTTCTGCCCAAGGACTATGAAGGTCATAAACAACTCCACCCTAAAGTGTAACCAAAAAGTGTGAAACCATTTACCTTAAAAGCATATAAGCTCACAAATACACTAGACTGGGAGGTTTTGTTCTCTTTCCCATGTGACACAAAAAATAAGGAGGCATTAGAGGAAACAGAAAGGCAGCAAATCAAAAGCTGACCATAGGAACCAATTTTTGAAAGAGTGTGACATCCTCGGTTTTGAAAGAGAAACTGTAGTGGATTTTTAAGACCAAGTTGGATATTAACACAATCTTCAGCAATATCTAAAGTTAGTTACAATTGTAAAGGAATCACTCCTCATCAAGGCTACAAGCACAGCACTATTTGCAACAGGTGGTAATATCTTTTATTGCCCTCTCTGACAAACAAAGAGACTTTCAACCACATGCACTTTGCTTCACCAGATAAAGAGGTAAAATACTTCAGACCTGAAGAAGGGATTTTGTACCCAGAAGTCCGACTGTTTATTGTATTAGTTAAATATAAGATATCATAGCTTTATTTGGATTTATAATACTCAATGGCAACAAAAATCAGTAATGGAGTATAAAACATCATGCCTCAGAGACCAGTATTTTAAACACAATTTAACATGGAACATCTACAGTAAAGGCAATGCCTTCATTTTGAGCTAAAATATTTAAAAGGGTTAGACAAACCATGCACACATCTTACCAAGTATAACAGTTTCTTTCTTTGCGAGATTTCAGTGCAAGATCTTCCTAAGACCTCAGCAACCTCTCTCCCTGCTCCAGGAAGGAATTATTGGCTCATTTTCAAATACCTTCAATACCAGACTGGTAAATAGGACATAAACTTTCTTAACCATGAAAGAAGTTAATACTAACACTTTGCCATACCCTTGCTAGGGCTTATTAAAAGTATAACAACAGACATTTAAGTCACTTTTTTGGTGGTTTTCCTCCACTTCTTCCTATGGGAAGAACTTCATGCTGTTGGGAGTAAAATTATTTACCTTGCAGGCATCACTCAATGGACTTCATTGATCCTATAATCACTAAGCAGTACTGGATTCCAAGCAGAGACCAAATACAGAGACATTTTGTATAATTCGCCTTCTAGGTGTTTTGTGTTTCTGTATGAAATATTGGCTGAGGTGGGAGTGGGATGAAGCAGCTGAGGCTGAAATGTAGCCAGAAAAAAATCCAATTACTGCTTGCTAACCCTAGAAAGTTTTTTGTGTGGTGTTTTTTTGTGGGCTTTTCTAATTTAACTTTTTAAGTGTAGGTTTGTCAGCCTGGGCAGCTCATCTTTCCTAATCAAATTCAGAAGTTTCACAGTAGGGAGAAAATTAAGCCAGTGATGTGGCACAACATGGGCTGCACAACACATCAGTCAAGAGGGTACAAAAGCACTTCAACTTCCTTTTAGTTCTCAGTTTTGGAAAGCCAAAAGCGAGTGGAAGCTAGGGGATGGGAATAATACAACTAATTATATCAAGGACTTTTGATCTGGACTGGGCCTTTGAACATGTGGGAACCACATCTGGGCTAAGCTTTCAAAGGATATTATTTACACCAGGACCAGACCTTCTGACCTCTGCCCACTGGGACAGGAAAACTGGACTGAGAATTGCTGCCAACGGGAGTCTGGATGTGATTTGCCCCCAAGTCTGTCCTTGGAGGAAGGAGATACACAACTGTAGCCAGTTCAGGGAAAGCCAGTTTTGCATGAGGTTCTAGGACCACAAATTGCTAAGTCTTTGTGTAGCTATTTACTTTGTCTTATATTTGATCTTTCTTTCCTGTATTATCTTCTTCTTGTGCATGTTTATTCAAACTTACAAAGATTGGAACTGCTCATAATATGTTGCTCATCCTGTAGAGAATGCAAAAATCTGGCACATAAGACATTCCACTGTTCAAAGCCTCAGTAGACACAATGTGAGTCCACAGCACTGGCAGATAGCAGTGGTGCAGATCCCATCACCTCCAACAGAGTCAGAGACTTTACTGAATAGATGAGAACAGCAGGAACTTCATAACCTGACACAAGCAACAAGTGAGACCTCCAAGGACTCGGGAAAGTGGGACGGGAGGGGAAGGGAGAGGAGAGAAGGGGAGTGGAGGCAACAAGGAAGACAATTTTAGAATGGCAAAGTCAACCCTTTTGAATCTGCTTCTCCGCTGAATGATCTGTCCTAGTAGATTAAAGTTCTCAAGTTTGTATTGCTGCCATCACTGTATTCATCACATTTGCTTTTATACACAAGGCACTGAAGCATACCATCTCTTAAAAAAGCAACTGTAATTCAGCTGTGCCTCTTTGAGTCACAAAATAAAGCTCTCAACCCAGAAATTAAGTTAAGGGCATCTTGTAGCTTCCCCAAGGCTGTCTGAATGCTGCACAAAGAGGCACAGATGTAACACAAGCCATTCTTCGGCCAGCCTGAGTTGAGGAGCATGTTACATACAATCGTTCTCATCTTACATCTTTTGGTCCCAGTGCTGCAAAATCCTGCTCCAGGGTGTTTAATAGCCCTGGTACATGAGTGGAGTATGTGGCAGGCAGTGGTTTGTTTCAGCTCTCAGTGTGAGAATACAAAGCAGACACTGAACCAGGTGATGCTGTAAGTGAGAAGGGGTAATCCTGCTTAATATGGGCTTGCCAAGTCATCCAGTTTACACACTTTTATGGTGCATTTAAAAGCCTGCCCAGTTGGGATCCAGATTCATTTGCAACGTGTACAGGTATAGTTCAGTAAATACATCTGTAATCTAGAAGGTACTAAAATGCTTGCATTTTCATTTACATGGAATTTGCGTGTCTAAGTTGAGGAACACAGTCTTGAAAAAATTTCACTTCCACACCCAGCTGATTTTTAAGGCAATATTATCTCCATATGCCTAAATCTGTGCCATCACATACACCCCACTGATTTTCATTTTGGCTGAGGTACATGCCAGCCAACTGTGGAGGGCTTGCACCCATAGACAAGGTGTTCCTGCATAGGTCCCACTTGCTTGATTTAGTGACACTCAGAACCTGCCATTTAGCTTGACTCAAAAACATCAAGTAAGGAGAGTATTTGCAATGTGTATAATAGTCTAGTGGTTAGAGATGCTGATGAAAACAGATTAGGCTTCTGCAACCTAAAAGGAGAGCTCCCAAGCAGCAATGTGAGCAGGGGCACTGTCTCCCCTTCTCAAATCCATGGCAATATTGCACCAAGACTGGGGTGTTCAGGGATCCAGGAGGAGGGCAGATATGAAGTATTCAACTCTGCCTGGTGTAGGTCTTTGTGCTAACATAGGAGCATATTCAAGCAGAAGTATCATCATTTGTCATCCAAACAGTACATAAGCAAAACATTTAAATCTTGGATTTTGCTCTGCGTATCTCTGCAAGCTGTTACCATCACCTGGGTATCCTGAAAGAATACACTGAAAGGTTAAAAACAAACAAACAAACAAACAAACAACCCCCCCCCAAAAAAAAATCAGACAAAAAAAATACACGTTCTGCGAAGATGTAAAACAGCATGAACATTAATACCTTATATAGCATAGAACTGAATAGTTTCCTATTGGTTATATTAGGCCCATTTCCATCTGTCCCATCTCTGTACAAAACCATCTGTACTCAACAGGGAAACAATGGTAAAAGTTGGTACCTTCATATTTGAAAAAAAAAAATATTGCTAATTGTAACGTTTATCAGAAAGCAGAACCCCCACTTACTTTTGTACTTACACAGTGGCAGATTGAGGCTTGAGCCACTTCAGTCAACTCCATAGCGTCGTGTTACAAGCCATCACAGGAGATCAGATTTTCACAATGACTATATGCATTCAATATACAGCACCAGACTGTGACTGTGTTCAATTCCTTATTTGCACAGATTAAAGAAATCATAGTCCTGACATACTGAGGACCATTCTACCAGAGATTTCAAATGGGACTAGGCACCTTCAGAAAGTTTCTGGAAGACAGATTTGTTTCTAGAAATCCAGCAGGATAAGTGTCTAAAATGTCCCACCATCGCACAGTGAAAACAGCACAGTGGGAAGATTATCTCAAAACTCTCTTTGCCCTCCACTCCTTGACTAAATATTCATTGCCGGATGACATAGGGTGTTGCTGTGGAACCTATTTTCCAAGCTTTATCACAATGGAATAAATGTGACAGCTCTTCATCTGCTGCACAGTAGACCAGACACTTGACAGACACCTGTTTAATGATAAAATGCAATGGCAATACTGAAGTTATTCAGTAAAGGTAGGAGGGGATTGCAGAGAACAGGAGAGTCTGCTGAACCTGGAGGTGGAGAGGCAGTGAGTTGCCCACTCTCAGTCCTCCTTCCCCATGTAAATCTCACCCATCTCTGTATGGCCTCCCACACCCCACCCTGAGCCCTTCCAGACCCCTTTCACCTACTTGCTCCAAAATCTACTGACCTCTATTACCATCCCTGCCTCAAACACCTAGGATTATTATCAATTCCTCCTGGTCCCTTACTGTCTTCAACCACCACTAAATTTCTGGATTGCTGGACCCTCAGCTGGTTTCTCTAATTCCTCCTTAAAATTTTCTCTCTGCCTTCTACCCAATTATTTTCTTTCCAGTGCTCAGACAGGGCTCTGCTATTGCCAGGATGTTCAATCCTGCCCACTTTGTCCACTGCTGCTGAGCTGGTCCTGCCATTTACACTGCTATTTCCCATTTGACCTATGAAAGCCTGACCTTTTGCAAATACTATTTTTAAGAGAATTATAATATAATAATGATAATTCATTATTTGAATTATCAAACTAATAGTTTAATACAGAAAAATACTTTTACCTAAGAAGCCATTTAACATTCAAACACTAAATTACCTAAATTGAGTATTTTGAAAGGTTATGCAAAACATTTTATCTTTTGATGAAGCAGAAACTCTTTGCACTCTGTCAAGAAATTTGCATCTTTGTTTCACTGAATTGGAAAGACTAAAGTGTTGCTTAATATCCGTTGCTGGGAGACATCCAAGAGCTACCTCTAAATCATCTCCTTTCTTGCTATCTATCTCAAAATGCTTATAGATAAAGGTCAATTAGCAAATCATTATAAAACTGCTTTGAATGTAAAATAGTTGTGAGAAACTTGTACATTCCCTCTCATTGCATAAATCAAGTTTGGAGTTTCAAAAATTGTCAACTTTAAATAGCCAAAACACGTTTTGAACATCTGGCAAGACTGTGTTCTTGTATTTTACTGCTGTGATGAAAGATAATAATAAAATATTAAGGTAGATTTGCTTCCTTTCAGATGAATTTGTACATTTTGCATTTCTAGAGAGAAAATATATTTGATTACCCTACAAATAGGATTAAATATTTTTTTGTTTATAAAGAACCTATATATGCAAGTATATAAAAATCAAGTGCATATACTCCTCCAATGAAAACAGTCAGCCCTTATTTCTATAAAAGCCAAAAAATTAAACATAGAAAAAAGAAAAAAATCCATTATGTCTGTCTAATACCAATTCATTCTCACTTTTTTATTCTGAAGCAAAATCCCCAAGAGCTTTTAAAAAACTCTATTTATGCTTGTCCTCTAAATTATGTTTTTGGTGAATATTGTGTTGAGAAGGGAAATGTTGTTGCTTGGGAAAAAAACCACACCAACAGAAAAAGAAGATCTCAAATATTCCCTCTGGGTGGAGACATAATGTAATTTAAGTGTAGCTGAGGTAGTTCCAGATTTCGTGACAATGAGGTTCCCAAGTAGCTAACTCCATGCCAGGAACTTCTGTTCACCAAAGGACATTACTAACATGAAGTTAACAAAGAAAGCAAAAGGTAGAGGCCAAAGGCTAGAAATTTAGATTTTTAATCTTACTGAAAACATTTGATTGGAAAAATTAGGTCATAGGGTAAAAGAGAGCACGCTCAACTTCCTGGTTAATATTTTAGTTCTGGGACATTTTCAAAACTGCAGCAGGTGAGCTGCAAACGACACTTCTCCAATTCCTCCAAAGCAACTAAGCTCAGGCTGTGGTCAAGGCTCACCTCTGCTATGCAATCATCAGGCTTTTCAGGGGCTCTGGAAAAACGGTATGAATTCAGGGTTACTTCAGCTCAATATTAGGCCCCTAAACCATGATCCACATGCAGCTCAGACACCAAAACCCCAAGCAGCTATTGTAGCCACATCCGTTCAAGTCACAGACAGGCACCAGCTACACCAGAGAGGCTACACCAACCAGATCTCATTTGCAAACACTTATTTCAGAGCATAACCGCACAAAAGAAAAGTGCAGTAAACAAAAAACACAAGTCATTTAAAAAGTTCAGATTTCCTATGTAATACATGAGCATCCCCACCTTGGGAGCAGAGACCATGAAGCCCAGGTCCAGAGAGCAGGCATTTGTGTTGGAGAGTGAGGTTCTTGTGTATCAGGAATGACTCACTGCCCTGCAGTCGCCTGCACTGGCTGACTGACACTAGACAAATTTCATGCAAACTGAACCCATATGTACATGTTATTGCCATTTCTTTCCTTATTTTTCAGACCTCCCTCCTAAATGTGAATCAGCAAGTCAATAGTAGCAGGTTCAGGGCACTCTTCTGGTAGCAGTGAGGGTGCAGTGCATGATATAGACAAGTATTTGCTGTTAACTGCAGGAAATAATTAAGAAGAAAAATTTTTTTCACAGACTGGATTTTTTTATGATTGCTGCATTGTATTTTGCAAACCTCAAAAATGTGACTGTGATGGTTGTGATATAAATTATTACATCCATAACAATATTTACCCTCCTTAAATAGCTATCTGCCCACTATAAATATTATTGATCATTATGTCCAGTCACAACTAAGAATGTATTTAGAACAGAACGAGACAAAATCATCTTGTACATTTTCTATTAAACTAAACTAAACCACCCTGGGAAAGACAGCAGGCCCTCTGAAAAAAAGCAATCCATCATCTGCTTCAGATGATAATATTATTTGTATTTCCACTCTTTACACTCCTAATGACATTACTGCTCACTGCAATCTTACCACTGCTACAATAAACAAGAGGCTGAAGAAAGAGGCTCATCTTTCATGCCCCATTAATAACAGAAATGTCCTCATTTATAGTTGGTTTTGTGCATATCATTGCCTTTAGACCAGAAGTATATGCTTATCTTTGAAAACATCAGCTTAAACTTAGAGGGGCAACATTCTGTTAATAAATGCATAGTCCCCTATTTAGTTAACAGAACACTAAAAGTGCAACAGTTGTTGCTCCTCTGCAACATCAAAGTGGAGATGCTCTGTGTGGACTCCTGGAAAGTCTGAAAAGACTTCCAAAGCTTGAAAACAAATAAGTAAATCTAAATAAAAGAACTATTTCTGCATTTCAGCAGGTGAAATATTTTGCTCAACATGCCAACTTTAACATGTCATCATCTGCTAGCAAAGAATACCAGCAGTAATATTCATAAGAAGCCAGGAGAAATAATTTCACTGCTCTGTGACCCAAGCAGACATTCATCACTGAGGTCTTCTGCTGATTTAAACAGGCACTGCATATTTTTAAAGATCTCATGAATTCAATTAAACAGTAGCAAAGATGGCCTCAGAGGAAAAAAATCTTTGCATAACTATTAACACTGACATAGGTGTGTACCCTGCCTTCTGTGTGACAGTGACAAAAATGACCTCCTTATAAAGAGTGGCAATTTTGGCACATACAAACAGCTGAAGGACTTGTGACCTCAAACCTCCAGTCTGGTGCATGTTCTGAACACTGCCTCCAGTCCTGTCAGTCTTGAATGCCGAGTTTGTACACAATTGATTCCTAAATGGTGTAAAATCGTGCTTAGTGTTATTTCTACAAGAAGCTTCCTAATTCTGAAGCCTTCTTTGTTACATGTTACAAAAACATGGGAGTTACCAGCAGGAAGCCTCCCTGAAGACACATAACAGATGTGGCTGGCAGTAGTAAAAAACAGATAGAAAGCAAAAGGGTAAAGTACCAGACTTACCAAAAAAAAAATACTGCAGTAATTTTTCTCCCTTTGGAAAGTGTTTTATTTGTGTTCACCTCTCAGAAAGACATATTTCTTTAGCTTGGGGGGGGAATCCCAAACACTATACCACCCAACACCCATTGTTAAAGCCAGAGCTGTTAAAAATTTTTTGAGAGTTTGAACAGTGAAAGAGTCTTAATGGTGTTTGTAGCATTTTACATAAAACACAGTACTTTTATGCCCACCACACCCGAGATTCTTAGAAAGTGAACTAAGATAGTTTCACATGTTCTATTCTTTACATACTTCTTTGGTATGGCGCTGTCCAGGACTAACAGCATAAAATAAGTGTAACAGAAGATTGAGCTGGCTAAGGGGTCATTTAAAAGTGAAACATATTAATTTCTAAGAATAACACAAAGTAGAAACTGAAAACAATCTGGGACCTTGAAGGTCAGCCATCACTCAGGACTGGATTAAGTCACAGCCAAACTGTATCATACATTCAAATCATTAAAGGACAAAAAAAAATTTCCCACAACAATGACAATGACAACAAAACAAACAAACAAAATGCCCCCAAAACCCCACAACAACTGAGCTTGCAAAAGCAAGCAGTGATCATGCTTAATTGGGGAGCAAAATGCATGACAGGAGCAAGGCGACTTTCACAGAAGAAAAGATGTGGGTGAGAGGCACCAAACCATTGGCACAGATGAGTTCCAGAGAGACACCACAAGGATATGAAGATTACGAAAACCTACTTGCACTTCCAATGAACTCCACTCTATGGTTAGGCAGATGCATTAGTCCTTAAGAGGGAAACCATTTAAAAAGTAGGGCAGCAGTTTCATCTGAGAGAAACAAGTTAGAACAATCCTTTTGGGGATGTTTTCATTAAAAAGGACTGCCTCTTTTTATAGTTCAAGGCAAGATACACATTTCTGTAAAAAGTTTATCTGGCTAGTTCTGAATACTCTGGCTTTGTCAGTGGTAAGTAATTATGACACATTAAAAAGCAACAAATTTTCCCCGAGTTAAGAAAAAGGTTTTCTTTCAGATACATAAGGTCAAGTTCTGCTTCCAGCAAAAAAAGTACCTTCTGTCTGCCTGTTGAAGCAGAAATGTTCCCTTTCTGATGCTCCCAGGCTCCAAAGGATGAAGCCCCCTGACAGATACATATTCCAAGAAGAGAGATTATATCATAGAGCCACCCTTAGAAATCATTTACTAGATGAAGTCATGAAAGGCAAATTACTAATGGAAAGTGGCAACTTGACGAGCTTTCTGTATTGCCTTAATCAGCCTCACAAAGTCTAGGGGGCAGGCTAAAAAATGCCTTCCTTCAGATCTAAGATAAAGAGTGTTCCTAATATTCTGTGCAGAGCTGTTATATAAACCCACCGATGGAGACATCTTCTTGCATCCTAGAGTTAGCCCACCCACTTCTGCCAGAATCCCAGGTAGGTAAAGCCTCAAAGAGGAGAACAAGGTGATGCACTAGCACCTTCTCATATACATCTACCTCTCTGTCACACCTGCAGTGAACTGGATCCAGGGGAACTGTCACATCACCCGCACAGGGATTATTGTGAAGCAGAAAGGCTACATGGGGAGGTGGGGGCACACTCTCTTTGCCATTACTACTGAAATTGTTCTGCTGCTCAGTACTGCTGCTGGAGCAGCAGTAACATGCAGCATCAGACTGCACAGCCTGCTGGCACACAGGTGCTCAGACAGGGATCATGATTTCCCTTCCCCATTTCCCTGGGCTGTTTCTGATTTAACGTGGATAAAACTGGATAAAATACAGGCATTGCCCTGGGAGATAGAATCAGCTCCAGGTGCGTGCATCTCTTGCATCTGGATATCATAGGCTTTTTGCACAAATCCAGACAGTTTAACAAGCTGTACTAGCCTCAAAATTTGAGTAGTAACTAGAAAATAAAAAAAAAAAATTAAATTGTGGTTGGGATAATTCATGACTATACCACCAGAAGCAGTTTCCCTCGTTTTTATTTGGGAAAATGGTATTATTCTGGGCAAGTTCATCTAACCAGTAGGGCCAGAACAGTGGCTAACTCCTGACAACATATGATTGCTTTGGCAGAGGAATGGTAACATACCCTTGATGTCAGGCCATTAGTAAGCTCAACCTTGTTATGGGCATGAGATTTGTTTTTCAAGCTTCCCCCAGCCACAGTCACAATACCATTTCCTAAGGACAGCTGTAAAGGGATATTTACACAGAGATTTCATATTAGGAGCAAAGAAAACGCTCAGGTCAGTCTTCAGCGACAAGCAGTTGAAAAGATAATCCAAGATGATATAACCGATTAATATCAAAGACTACACACATAAAACATTGCTTGCAGACAAACCCAGATTGCAGCAGAGGCAACCACAAAGGGATTTCAATCACCTGCCTCCTGTGCTTCTTCCACCTCATATCCTGAGGGGAAGTAAGACAAACCCCAAACCAGTATTAAGGGTCTGAATTTACAAACAGGCTCAATACTAAGCCCAGAAGATTCACAAATGCCAGTATCTGGTTAAATGATTCCCTCTGAACCATGCTGCCTCCTGCAGATTCCTTTTCCTTCATACACCATATAGGGGCATTCAGCTCATGGTCATGCAGCTCATGGTTATGGGAGGTCCCCGGTAAGGGCCATTAGGAGGGACAGCTGCTGAATGCACACCTACAGTTCAATTTAAATCTGCTCAGCTCATGGCACAGGTATTTTTAAAGGGTAAATTAATTCAAGTGTTGTTATTTTTGTGAGCCCAAACTTGAAATAAATATTGGTATTGTTTTTACTACCTTTGATCATTTGTTTTGGAAATAATATCACTTTTGATTTTTGAGCTGAAAGCTTACAACTGTTTCTAACATTCCACTTGATGCATGATTCAATAGAAACAGAGCTCAAAATACTCTTTTACAATTTTTAAAGACTGCTTTAAAATGTTTTGTATAGTCAAAGCACTTACAGCTATTTAAATTCCAGTTAATAACTAAAAAAATACATGAGCAGCATTTTTTCTTCTGAGTAAATGAGTTCTCTAGTGTCTACACTGGGAAATGCTGATTAGTGATATTCTTTTCAAACATAATTATTGTTTTTAGACAAAACCAGCTCCTAACTCTATTATCAAACCCTTTTCATAAATAACATTTTAAAAAAGTTCAAGCACAGAAGTCAGTGGAAAATTTTAACAGCTTATGTACATGTATGCTTCATATTTTTAGCTGCAGAGAGGGGTAGCATCAGTTATAATACTAAAGAAAATCAGTCATAAATCTAGCTATAAGAGCCACAGAAATGAGTTCATTTAAGTCAAGCATTCCTACAAGCCTTGCTTTTGTTCAAAAACTGCATTTTCTATACAGACTACTCTGCTTTTAAAATAGTAGGGTTTAGCTGTTAGTCATTCTAACCATTCAAATAGAAATGTTAGTTTGAATACTTGTTGTAAACCTTTCAGGGTGACAAATGAAAGATAATAAACCCTTGATCAATATAACTTTTATTTATTCATCTGGGAACAGAGGATATCATAGGCAATAACGCCGCCTAGGAGAACAAGGATTTCACATAATCTGTTTTGGCAGAAACACACATTTAAATAATCATCCAAATCACCACCTCACTATTTCTATCTTTAAACAAAAATCAAAAAAAAAAAAACCAACAAGCAAACAAACAAAAAAAAAAAAAGGAGAAAAAGAAACATAAGATCTGAACAAACAAACAGGCCAGAATTATTTTCTTTTTAAAGTCTATGCCAGTCACATCCATCCCTGATTTTAGAAGTCATAATACTTAGCACTGACAACAACACCTTTCATTTCCAAACACAATACAAACATGAACCGACCGTAATTATACCACAATACCTCACCACAGCTAATCAACATGACCGCCTGGTTCTCTCTTAGCCTAGGGAAGTGCTGATTTAAGTTTGTGCTGCCAGCCCACTGTATGACAGTGTCTACATCCCACAAAGTGCAACACACAGGAGTTTAGCTTGAAGTGACTGACAAAATTACAGCGCAGGTTTTTCCACTCAACGCTAATATTTTCTTTTAGAATCCAAGAAGAACTGACCAAAGCAGGATGCAATTTAATGTAAACCATTTGGAGTGAAAGGTGTTATTTTGCCTAGCGAAATCTCCCCCTCACAGTCCAGGTCACAGACAGAGTCAGTGGCAACCTCGTGATCAGGGGAGATCTGGGATATCCTATCAAAAGGGTCCTCACGATTTTCCTCACAGTCAACCACATTTGGGATCATGTTAACATAAGCAGTCACTACCTCCTTATGGAAAAGGGTGTCCTGGTTGTAAGAGATAAGCTCATTGCTTATATTAACAGTCTCCACTGGAGTAGTAGAGCAAAACTGACCGCATCCCAAGAGGTTGGAGAAAACCTTCCTAAAGTCAGCATTGAAGGCATAGATGATGGGGTTGAGAGAGGAGTTGGCCCAACCAAACCAGACAAAGATATTAAAGGTGGTCTCACTGACGCAGGGAAGGCCAGCATGGGGGTCACTAGGTGGGCTCTCACAGAAGGGAACCATGCAGTTCAAGATGAAGAACGGCAACCAGCAGCAGACAAAGACACCCATGATGACAGAGAGAGTCTTCAACACCTTGGTTTCTTTCCTGATGGAGGACTTGAGGCTTGTGTGATGGTGGCAGTCAATGTGGCTGCTCCGGCAGCTCTGTGCATGCTCGGCTGCCCTCTCCAAAGAAGAGATACGACGAATCTGCACCTGGGCAATGCGGTAGATTCGAGTGTAGGTAACTATCATGATAGCCACCGGGATATAAAAACTGATCAAAGAGGAGGAAATAGCATAAGTCCTGTTGAGGCTGGAGTCACAGCTCTCTGATGGTCCAGTTAGGGTATCATTGCTGTCAGAGGTCACATCAGAGGGTCTCATTGCTGCTAATGCTACCCATGTGGTGCTCATATCTTCTGCCCAGGTGGTGACAGCACCTGCTGCTGACCAGGCAGTGCCAAATCTATCTCCAATATCACCAGTAGCAACATCCTCACCTTTGTGCCAGTTGAGCTGGACAGGGATGAAGGAAATGAGCACAGACAGTGCCCATGCCACGCTGATCATCACCAGAGCCAGCCGCTGGGTCATCTTCCTCTCGTAGCGGAAAGGGCTGGAAATAGCCCAGTACCTGTCCACACTGATCACGCATAGGTTGAGGATGGAGGCCGTGGAGCACATGATATCGAAAGCCACCCAGACATTGCAGAAAGCCCCAAAGGGCCAGTACCCAGCCACTTCAGCTACCGCCTTCCAGGGCATGACCAGCAGGGCCACCAGTAGGTCCGAGACAGCCAGGGACACAATGAAGATGTTGGTGACCTTGCTCCGCAGGTGCCGGTAGCGGACGATGGCCGCGCACACCAGCACATTCCCAAAGAGCGTCCAGAGGATGAGCAGGGCCAGCAGGCTGCCCGCTGCCACCTGCGCGGCCCCGGGGGCGCCCGCCGGT
>JAOXXN010000471.1:59202046-59225480 GCA_026770055.1 Myrmophylax atrothorax
CCCGCCGCCCTGTGAGCATGCTCTGCCGCCAGGGACGCCCCGTCCGGGGCGGCGGACACCGGGGCTGGCAGGGGACGGGACGGGAGAGGACGGGGCGGCCGCCCTGCGCGCTCCTTCCCTCCCCCGACACCGAGTCACCCTCGCAGTTCTTTAGTGCTGTCACTGGCTCCGTGCGGCGTTTTTGCGCAGCTGGAGAGAAGAGCGCGGTCTCACCGCCGGAAGAGGGGGAATGCCCCGTCAGCGTCCTCGCGGGAAGCGGGGCTGTCGAGTACGAGTACGGACACAGTTCGGTCTGACAGGTGCGGCGAGGGGAGTGGAACGAGCTAGGTGTCTTCCACAGGGGTGGAAAAAGGAGCCTGCATAGGTACTTGTTCCAAAGAGTTCTGCTGGACGACTGAGACGTATTACAGACAGCAAGGCCGGCAACCGAAAATCTTATTCTGTCTTTTCCAGCTCGTTTATGGGATGAATCATACCTCTCGGTAGTGCTCCAGCACAGCTAGAAACGGACTATGGCCCTGAACATTACAGGTGTGAATACTGTGCTGTCGAACTTGTCATGTGCTAATGTCATGCCTCAGTTTCCTCAGAGAACGTGCCTTAGTGATTTTTATTAAAAATATTGTGCATTTTAAAAATTAAACTTAATTCCTTTATAAAACCTGTGACAGATCAAACGCAGTCTTGATTCAACAGCCTATTTTGGCACTGAAAGGACTGCGGAAGCCACACTTTCCAGGAGTCTTCCAGCTGCTTCTCCAGGCAGATGGGGAAGGACTAGACTTGCTATACCTTGCTGGATCTGTAGTAACATGAAAGAAGATTAAACGCTATACTTACTAAATACAGAGGGAAAAGAAAACATAAATAAAACTCTGCAATCTTTTGGGTAATTTTCTAAAGTTGTCACAAAAAACCTGGAGCTTCACATTAGCTCTCGCTTCAGAAATAGGCACTACTTTTCTACATTTAAGCATAGTTATATTTAATATTGGAGGGAGAATTTGGCTTTTGTCACCACTGAATTCTAAACAGCATGACTAAAGCTGTGATGCTGAGGCAATGTGTTGCTTGCACAAACTGCTTTCCTAAGCAATGCCTCCTACAATTTCTCTAGACGAAGGACCAGATTGCACAAGTACTTGTGCATGTGCCTGTTGAAGCTGCTAGTCCAGAAATGGGGATATTTTATGCAAAACAATTATCCAATTTGCTTGTTTAGCTTATATTCGTTGCTTCACCAATGAAGAGGTGTATACACATGCTTGTACTATGGCATCTATATACATGTATGTCTTTAGATGCTTGCAGTCTGTATGCATTTGCATAAATAAACATATGTGTAGGTGTCTGTCTTCTTAATAACAATCGTAGCCCAATTATTACATAGCCTGCCCAAAACTCAGCAACACCTTGCACACACTGGTGGCTTGGTACAAATCAGCGCCAGCATTTAAAGTAAAGACTGTGGCGGGGAGCGGTGGAGGTGCAGGCATAAGTTATCTCCAGTTCTGCCATGTGTAGTGGAGTCAAGCAGAGAGGAGGTGCAAGCAGCCAGGAAAGATGCCTTAACCATTGAAACAAAAATTGTAAGAACTCACTTGTCAGATGTCCAAAGAATGAAATTTTGCTATGCTTTTGCAGTGCTTTTTGCAATAGGTAGACCCAAAGTAGAGGCCTTTCCAAAATATTCCATTTATTGGCCAAGTGTTGGATTTGGCTGTCTGGCTCCTGAATAACTCAGAATTCAGAAGATATAATATATCCTCTAAATATATCCTCTCCTACCTATTTAATCTTTAGCAGATGTTCTTGATTTTCAGCTAGTGTGAACTGATGTTGCTCACCAAAGTTCCCTGTGGAAAAAGACCTATCACTGAGCTAAGGGAAGATTCATCAGGCAAAGACACACCAGAACCAATGGGTGATACAGTCTCCAATGTTGATCCAACATTTTATCCATGCATGTTCAAAGCTTTCTTTCAAGGAAAAGGAATGCATTAGGAGATCAGGAATATTTTCCATGGCAGCAATAAAAATACTGCTTTTTGTTGCAGTGTCATATGAGACTAAACCCCCCATGCTAACAGACTTCAGTGAGCTGGGAAGAAGTGAAGCAGGAGCAGGCAACAGGACAACTGCTTTGCACTTGTACCAGATCATTCATAATGCCATCAGGTCAGAGAAGCAATCATGTAATGGGTATGTTTATGGTTTGTTACAACACTTCTATCCATTGCCATCAACATTTTTTGAGCCTGAGATAAAAACCTTTAACATTTACAGGTTATTATCATCCTTTTTTAACTTTCTGTAGGCAGTTTGCATATAAATCTCATTTTAAGAATAGTCCATTAAACCCACAGCTGTCACTTGCTGAGAGATTTGGGATGGGTTTTTTTCATCCTGAAATCATCTTTCTAATGGCTTTTGTGCTTTTCCTTCAGAGCTTTGTCTCATTTTTCTTTTTTTTATTCACCTGTTAAAATTCCACTTCTCTCTCACAGCTGGTAGATTGGAAGTAATGGAATTTAACTGCTACTGCAATGTTTCTGATTGAAAAAAATATTTGCAGTTCCTGATTTTAGAAATGTATGTTTTACTAGCTCTTTCCCTTCGTTGCCACATTTTCTATTTTTGCTTCAAAATACACAGACCCACTGTTCTGCCTAATAATTTTTGTTTAACAATACTCAACACTCAGAAATTCACACATTCTCTAATCTCAGACATACTTGATGTAAAGAGATAAAAAATAATTAATTCCAAAAAGAAGTTAAAATACAGAGATACAGATGTACACTGAGGTTTAGGCTATAAAAGCACCCCATCAAAAACCTTCTGTTACAGTTAGGCTCTAAAACAGAAGAGATAGTGATAGAGGTGGAGGAGGCTGGGAGTCACTGCACATCAGGCCAATTTAACAAAGTCACTGAACATGTTCTTAACTGTAGAAGTATGCTCAAGTGGAGCTATATTTAGGAGCATGGTTGAATGTTTGCTTAAGGTCCATCAGTCTTACTCACTGAAGCTGAAAGTCTTTATTGCACAGGGGTGGACAAAGGTGCAGGTGTATTTATAACCATGTGAAAATACTGAGGAAGGAGGGAAATAACTGGTATCGCCAATTTATGCACCACAGAAGAATCTTTGAAGACTAGGTTGGGTTCTGCTGTCCGTGTTTCAAACAAAAATAAATATGAGCAACTGGAGAATTATCAGAAATGCATTACAGGAATTATGTCTGGGAAACTTCAGTAGAGCAGAGGGCATTGGAAGGGTTAGAACCAACTGGTGATGTCTCACAGAGTTTTCTGATAACAGATGACTTTTAATATTTCAAGGAATGTTAGAAAAACTGCAGAGGCTAGAAATTGAATCTATGAGAAATCAGGATAGAGGTGAGGCAAACATTTTTAACAGTGAGGGTGAATAAAGGATGATGCCATTGTCACTTTGAGATAAACAGCAAAAATTACTACTTTTACTTAGTTCTGCTCCTTTTTCCCCCCATCGTGCATGGAACTGGCCCCACCCTTTAACTCCTAAGGTTCATCTGCCACGGCTGAGTGAGCTTGGACAGTGACAGTGAAGTCCTCAGGACTAGAACCGACAGCACCTGGTATTCCCAGGAGTTCTCCTATCCAAGTACTAACCGGGGCTGACCCTGCTTAGCTTCTGAGATCTGATGGGATCGGATGTCAGGGGGGGCATTTAACTCTCTGGGTTTGAATTCTAATTTTAGAATAATTTGCAATGACTTACTGTTGCTGTTGTGGCCTTAATAGTTAAAAATAGTGAATGCAATTTCTTTTAGTACTATTGACCGAGATTTCTAGCCTGAAGAGGGATGGGCTATTTTATTTTAGTTGTAGTTCTATCCAAACATAAAAGATAGTATTATGAATTATGAATTATATAGCTGCACAGAAGTTTAAGATTCATTTCTGCTTCAACAGAATATGAGGGTGTTTAATTTATTAATTATGACCCAGTAATTTCTGTTGTCGCAGTGCCAGGTCCCCACTGAGCAGTGTGCAGACTGGCTTGCCCTTGCCAGGGCTTACCTGCCCTTCATGCAGTGTCAGTGCCACATCTACACACAGCTGATGTTAAATGCAGGAACAGTCAGATCTTCTTGATATAGTGAAGTTTGGGTTCTTGACTCTTACTGCAGTAGGAAGGTTTTCCAAAATAGAGAGCAAAGAAAATAAAAGTAAATGTTTAGAGAGAAGAGAGACGTCCTGATGCTTGGGAAAAGCCTCAAAAAAGCTTTCAAAAGTCTCTATGGCTAGTGTTACTAAATTATTGCTTGGTAAGGAAGCTATTAGGTTCAAGCAGGCAGTGGTGGAAAACCCTCCCGGGGAGCAGTGCAGGCATGCCCTTCATACCTGCGAGAGGTATAGCAGGAGGGACAAGGAAGGCAGTTCAAGTAACCAGCTATCATTAAGACTCTGTTACAAGGCAATTGCTTTTTGCCTCATTGCTATTAGTTGCTGCCTTCATGCAAAAGTCATTGCCTGCTAGAAGCAAAATTACCAAATTCAGAATATGATGGACTCAAGTCTGAAACAGACATGAATGTCACTTTAGCCTTAGGTATTATTAATTATTTCTGTGTGGTTTAAAAATCATTCTGATTTTCAGTTTAGCCTGGTAAATATTTGATTGCAGAATAGATTATAATAAGGAAATTATGATATCCTTGATAGTCCTGGTTGAATGGTGTCATCTTTTAACCCCAGCCACTCACTCACTCCCCACTTGTGGGATGGAGGAGAGAATCAGAATAGTAAAAGTGAGAAAACTTGTGGATTGAGATAAAGACGCTTTAACAGGTAATGCAAAAGCTGTGGGCACAAGCAGAGCAAAACAAGGAATTCACCACTTTCCAAGGGCAGGCAAGTGCTCAGGAAAGCAGGACTCCATCACATGTAACAGTGACTTGGGAAGACAAATGCCGTCACTCCAAATGTCCCCCCTTCCTTCTCTCTCAGCTTTATATTCCAAGCATAAAGCCGTGTGGACTGAGAAATCCCTTGGGTCAGTTGGGCTCAGCTATCCCAGCTGTGTCCCTTCACAACTCCTCGTGCATCCACAGCCTTCTCACTGGTGGGGTGAGGAGCAGAAAAGGCCTTGGCTCTGTGTAGGTGCTGCTCAGCAGTAACTGAAACATGCCCCGAGTTACCAACAGTGTTTCAATCACAGGTCCAAAACACAGTCCCATAGTAGCTGCTGTGAAGAAAATTAACTCTATCCCAGCCAAAACTAGCACATGTGGACAGGACCTGTTCCTCACTCTGCTTTGAATAAAATGCTAATGTGGTTCCCTGGAATTAATGATTCTGTGTGTGGTTTTCACAAGCTGGCTTTTAATTCCAGGTATATTGCTCTGACATTTAAGCAAAGATTTATTGAAAAATAAACATAAAACACCCACTGCTTTGTTAGAAGTGGAGATACAGCAGCTGGTTTTCCTGCAAACCCTGTCCTCTCCACCTACTGCATCCATCTTTATTTGTACTTAGGCATGAATTGTGATCCCTTTGCTTCTGGCAAGAACTAGAAAATATGTTGCTCAAGATTTTACCAAAGGACATATTTATGAAGATGAAATTCAGTTCTCTTTTAGGTGAAGAACAGTAGTAGACAAAGGCAGGAGACATGCCACAGAGAAGTAAGTAAGTTTTGCTTTAAATCAGTGAAATTAATTTTATGGGACATAACACTCCTCCTGATTAAAAAAAAAAAGTCAAAAAAGTACTCTAACCATTGACTATTGACATTGAAGTGAGATTTCCCACTATCACCAACTTCAAGATCAAATGAATCCTTTAAAGCTAATAGAGCCAACCCTGTTTTAAAGTTCTCCTTAACAATTGCAGCTGCTCCATTTCTGTTTAAATCCAAATCTCATTTTATTCATGCATGGATAGAATGAGGCCACATACTTGGGGACAAGAGTTCCAAGGGAATAAGTGATCCAATGAGCCATCTGTACATACATCATGTCTAATCAGACAGAGCAAAGTAGGAAAATTAAAAAAGTAGTGTTTGTAGTAAAATCTTGAATTTTGTGAATCTTTTTTATTTCACATATTTTCGGTGAAATTTAGTTAAGTATATAAGCCAATGGAAAGAAACATGCACTCAAATTACTTGGATAATTTCCCTCTCTGCTGTTCTCTGAAGCCATCAGCTTCTCTGCACTGATATAGTCCACTCAATATTTATGGAACACAAGCAGGCAATACGACACACAAATATTTCCAAAATTATTAAAATGGTAATTGGAAATTATTTTTTTAAGTTATTAAAGGAGGAAATATAATATATTGAGAAATACTACTAAAAGAAATTCACTTCTTTTAGAAAACCTCAGCCCTGTCTCCTCCACTTTCTTCCATCTTAAGAGTTAGTGTCACTGACAGTAAAGAACACTTGAAAATCTATGATCATGCAAGTTTGACATTTCGGGTAAATGGAGGATTGTCGGGATCTTTTTGTACCTTCGTAGCCTTTATTCATGTACATATATAAGTTTAAAATGCAACCTAAGCATGTATCATTGAATAGATAAAGTTATCAAGGGAGGAGAAGGAAGGAGTGGAAGAGTCTGGGAGAAAGGATAGAATGAACATCAGAGAATAACATTCTGGCTAAGATTGCACAGCAAAAATTCAGAATCCTTTGCATATTAAGTGCATATTTGTACTCACTAAAGACATTTGCTTTTTAAAAAAATCTCTTTTTAAGTAATGTTAAATTGGAGCACCTCAGGAGAATGAGCAGCTGTTAGACCTCTCTCCTGGGTAAGCTGGCTCTCCTCCACATGCTTGAGCAGATAGGTAGGCAGAAATAGAGGAGCTTTGTGCTATTTCTTGTCTTTTCAAACCTGTCATAAATTAATATTGTTGATATACAGTAGAGGAAAAAAAACAAAAAATGTGGAAAACAGTTGTTTGAGAAAGCCTAGCTTTAGCATTGACCAGAGAGCTAGGGGGTCACACTATGTTATACAATCTGAGTATTTTTTCTTGTCCAAAAATCTATGTTTCTTAAAAATGTATGTTTCTCAAATATTCAGAACTTCATGACTCACCATTGCTTCAAGAGTAGTTACACTAAGAGCCACATCCCATAAAATACTCAGTATTTGGATGAAACAGTATTTTTTTGAGAGAATTCCTGTTGTGAAAACCTGTTAAGCATCTAAAAATCAAGTCTTTGAAACAGAACCATTTTAGTCAGTGGGGTTTCATCAGGGCAGCTCAGAATAGAATTTGTCCATTAGCATGTTTAAAGCATTTGTTCACTGCCAGAGTGCTACCCTAATTCACTTTTCTGAGTAAACTTCAATTTCAGCACTCAAAATCAATTTAATATTGTGAGCAAATGAAATTATTTCAATTGTAATGTGAAGAAGCAGGAAGAGGTAAGTAATTGCAGGTGAAATATAACTAAATAAGGATGCTTTTTATTTTTGAAACTTCCAAATCTGTGCAATGTATTTGTAATAGAGCATATGGCTCCTTCTTGGCCTTGGGGATTTAGAGCTAGCTCTGCTTTGGCTGAACACGAACGCTGGAAATCAGCTAAAGAACACACACCAGTTCTAGTTGAAGAATGGCATGGGACTTATCCCCCAGGAGCAGAGAAAAAAAGAAACAGGCTTGCTTTAGCCATCTTCATGAGCACTTAAAAGATGCAAGTGGAATCTTTGGGCCTACCTTGTAAAATGTTTTTTTTTTCTGATACCAGAATTAGCATGAGAATTTGTCCAGGAGTTGACTTGGAAGGAAGATTAAAGCTTTACTTGATTATCTGGATGGTCCGATTTACTCTACTCAAAATGCAACCAGTCTGAAAGACAAGTGAGTGGTTAGAGCTGATATTTGCATGGAAGTAGGTGAGATCAAGCTACTGTGTTCAAGAGGAAAGAATTCTGGAATGTAAGAACTAACAGACATGTTACAATAGAGCATGACAAGCAGCTGTAGGGACAGGCAGAAATTACAGTGATGCGATTAAATAATGACTCTTAAAAACCTCTTGAAATCAAACAGCTGAAATGCCTTTGCATGAAGGCAGAAGTTCTCATGCTCAGTTTCCTGAAGCTTCATCTAATTCAGACTTCACCCGAGACTCAGACAGAAGTTGCTTTACGTGACCTGGGTTTTGCAATAGATGAAGAAGGTAGCAAAAATTCCCAAGCAGGTTATGGCTGTGTGTATCACAATATAGAACTGAAGATTAATTATGATGTGAAGCAACTCCTGGAAGCAATCAGGTAATTTATCGAATGGTCTCTGTTTGCCACCTAGTGGTACAAAGTCAAAATTTTTGTTCTGATGCATGAGAGCCGATATGACAACTGAAATCTGGCTGAGAAGGAGACCTCTCCCACACAGAAATCTGTCTGCTCTCAGGCCGATGGTGGTGACAACTGTATAACTGTCTTTTCAGGAACCAGGAGCAGAAATTTTTCAGTCCTTGATCCACCAGATTTAGGACTAGAGTATCTGTCACTCCCTTTTAGCATTTTGGTTATTGGTCCAGTTTTTTGATCTTACAGGTACAAATTCTAAGAGTATTCAGGCATCCAACTTTTTACTGCTTCCTGTGAGAATTCAAGCAACTAAATATCACTGGGATTTGAGATTATATTCTAACATCTTGTAAACCACAGCTGTAAAACCCTCAACCAAAGGCACTCCAAAGGCTTCAGCTTTGCTTTACAGCATCCCTGTATGAAGACAGGAGACTGATCTACATTGAAATTAGCAGATCATAAAACAATTCTACGGAGACTATACACCATTCTGGCACTGGAACACATAAACCTGAACATAAGGTTTAAGACTAGTTTTTTCTCTTAAAACATTTCAAGAATATTTAATTAAGAATTAAGTAAAAATATTGACTTTATTTAGCCGTGATGTCATATAGTAAATGCAAGACAATTAATAGAAACATATTTTATCAGAAAAAGTTATATACAGCATGATACCTAACCATACATGTTACTTACCTGAATTTCTTGCTATGTAGTTAAGGAAATAATAATTATATATTGATTTTTATCGGTATTCAGGAAGTCTAAACTAATTCCCACATTCCAATTATATAGCATATGTTTTCAGGCTTTACTATAAAAAAAAAAAGCTAGGAATTAAGAGTTGGAGTTTTCTTAGTATCTGTGATTCAGGAGCATTGCTCAGTTCAGCTCTTCCTGGGATTCAAGTCAAAATGAATGAAAACAAAGGCATACAAATAGTATAGAGGAAAATCTCAGCTGACTAAAACAAAGATTAATGAGAATGAATTAACTTTATTATGTAGTGTTAATCATATTAACACTAATATGATTCTGAAAAGTGTACCTCTACAATAATACCACATACATAACAAAATATGTGGAAGAAAAATAAAAACAATTACATGCTATTAGCTATGGTCCCTTCTTTTTTAAAAAAATATTGAATCTTCTATTTATTGAGCAGCTGCTACATTCACTCATTCATTCATCCACTCCTTCAACTGTTATTTATTTAATTAATTATTCAATCAATTGTTCACTGAGGGACCGTGTATGATCTATGTTTTACAATTGACCTCAAAGAGCGAGGCAGCTGAATGCATCCGATAGAAAATAGAAAAAGGCATTGCAAGGTTCACAACAATTATCCAAGGTTCAAAGCCAAAAACTATTTCTTCTAGTCCATTGTCATATTCCGGGCGGCACCCGAATGCCGGGGGTATCCACAGCTGCAAGGAAAGAACGCAAGGTCAATATTAATCACCAGCAACACAAGTCAATAGCCCTTAATGACTGTGACTCCACCGTACTGCAAATTGGTTTCAAAAATCCCTGAGAAAACACTCTCTATGTGCTACTGGGGCACACTGGTAGGAGGGGGTTTCAGCTTCCACTGCTGCTACGGTTTTTGGACTGTGACTGAAATGAGCCTGGGTTCCCAGACTCCACATTTAAATAAAACTTTTTCCCCAAAGGCATATTCACTTTTCTTCCTGAAGAAGTAAAATTTACTTCCTACAAACTATAAAAGTATGTAATTTTAGTATACTTATCAGACTTGAAAGGTTGGGAACTTTTTGGGAATTGACTTGTGAATTAAGTTAAAAATGTCTTACCGAAAGGTTGCAGAGGAATAAAAACGCAGCGATGTTCTTCAGAATTCTCCTCTTGTTGTTAGTAACTGAATTTCTACTGTAAAATGAGAAATCTGAGGCTGAATGCATGACCGAACTATTGTCCTGACTCATTTCTTCTGCGGCGACAGCAGTGCCATCGTTTTCTCTCCCACAGATATTGCCCTTAAACAGACAGGGCACCTCCGTGTTGTCACGAGTGGCTCTGCCGTTGTAAATCTCTTTGTACAAGGGGGTAAGGGACAAAGTGCTCCCACAAGATACAGTCACTATTCGGAGAGTTTTAATGTCATCATTAACCCTTTCCTGCTCACGGTGTATGGATTCAATAATAAAGAGGTTCTGAATATATTTCTCAATGATAACCAGGACCGAGTAGGGCAGGTTATACCATGTGTATTTTGGATGAGCTTGGGCACAGATAATGGCAAGGATTGAGCCCCAGGAGAGCAGCCAGGACCCTGCAGCTGTGCCCACCAGCAGTTCTGCATCAAGTTTTCGAGCGGGATTCTTTGAATTATCCAATGATCTATCTTCCAGTCTGTAGATAAGAAGGGCGACAATTCCAGCTGTACACATGAGAGCCAGCACAAAGATAGCATGCAAATAAAACATAGTGAGTGCTAACTCGCTTTTGATTTTTGAACCTCCAATCTGAATTAAATACACAACAACTATGGCTATTGTGCTAGTCAACACAATTAGCCCAAAAATCATTCCAACAGTTATGCCGTGGAATTTAAAGGGAGTTTTGTTTTGCTGGTGGTGCTCAACTTTGCGGCCAATGTTCTTCCACAGGACATAGAGCATTGTGGATGCCAGGATGTGGTACTCTATATTAAAGGGATATAGGTAATATATTCCTTGAGAAAATATCGAGCAGAGAGTTGTTGTTGTGCAATTGCATTGAGGTGCGTGATCATCTAGAACTAAAGGAGAAAGAGAGATTAGTTATGTGCATTATAAAGATTTCTTGTTTAAAGTGAATAAATAAAACAGAAATTTAATAATAAAACACAAAAGGTAAGATTTCAGACAAATAACACCCAGTTACCCACCTAAGAAAAGGCCTCACCATTAAAGTCATTAACCTAACAAAGCTTTTGCTGCTTCACCAAAATATGATCTCCAACTACACTGCTCAGTCACTGAGCAACAATCACATCCTGAAAAAATGCTGCACCAAAGTGCACCAAACTTCAGCAGTTTCTTGGTAAAAATACTTTTTTTATAACATGAAAATCCAGATGCCAAGGGCTTTTTGTCCCCAGCCCTTCATCAGAGAAGGCTTTTATAGAACACCCAGAGCAAAATCCTAGTCTTGTATAGCAGCACTTATGAATAACTCCTATTCCTCTGAGACATCCCACTGAATACCGCAGGACCAGAGGCCACATGTAACCACTCTTCTGGAAAGGATTTGCAGGGTTACCCGTGCTTGTTTTTCTCTGAATTACTTAGTAAAGTTTCATTTTAAAACTGCTGTTTTCAGTTTACTTCTGTGATTTATTAATAAAGGGGTTCCTCAATGATGTTATTCCTCAAAAGAAAAGTTTTCCAAAATCTCTGTGTTTGGAATTTAGAAGAAAACAACAGCCTTGATCACATATATGATAATGATCATATAACATTTTAGTTATGATCTGAACTGACTACATATCAGGTCACTACCATTTGCTACAGAATGGCTATGCTGACATAACCATGAATGACCCAGCTCCACCCTACAGTGACACAGTATTTTCTATGTTAGAACAGGAATTCAAAAATGTACCAACCCTTTCACTTACCTATAGTTATGTTCCCAAAACCAAGAGTGATTAGTCTTTCCTTATGTTCATTCAGTTGGTGTTTTGACTCTGTTAACACTCCATTTGTCCACAGGAGCAAATTTGTGAACACAGAATGGATAACCCCAAACCTACAGAATAAAATAATGATTGAAGGAATCTGCATGGACTGTATCTCCATATATGTTAAATAAAGTGGATTAACTTTTAGTAGACAAGCTACATGGCACTATTTATTTGTTGGTGCAGGCAGGGGGGGAAATCATCACTGATCTCTAAACCTGTTCTGCAGTGGAGCACTCTGAATATTAGACTTCCCATATTTTACAGAAACACAAGGGCTTAATGTATTAAGCTATTAGTAGAATGCTGTTATTATTTGTTAGGTTTTCTCTTAGGGCTGGAAAGGCTTCATGTTAATGACAGTGGTTGAACAGTCTGAACAGGACTAATTGTTTTGCAAACTGTATTTCACAGCCTTCGGCAGTGCTCCTTCATATTCACTGTGTCTGGTCTCTCTTTGCAGATACACTGCCTTCTCTGACTTCTGGTTCATGCATTTTTGTGTTCTGGAGAGAGCTGAAGCTAACAGAGGGCTTTATTCTATTCAAAGTACTGATACAATGAGAGTAGGTCTTCATGCATTTTTGAAACTCCTGGTCTCTGACAAGCCATTTAAGACTTGGTGAAACAGAATGGCACTGGGTAAAGAAGAGCATTAATGGTTTTGAACTTCCTAATAAAATCCAGACAATAATTGTTCTCCATTGCCAAACACTCCTTTTTTTTGTGGAAGGTCATAGTATCTCTTTCCCAGGCACAATCCCTTCACCTACCATTCTGCCAAGCATGCTCCTGCACCCGAGGCTGTCACTCACCATGTTCCTTCACCAAGAAGCAGTTCTATCTCACTGCACAGTTCTCAGTGATAAAATTGCAGCTAGGGATTTTTAAAATCTACTAATAAATAGAGCTGATAGCACCAGCTGCTGTTGCAAAGGCTTCTGCAATCATTCTTCTCATTGGCATGGGTCTTGAACACTTACCCAAGAGAGAGGGACAAATGGAAAACCTTCATCACAGATAACATTTTTGAGTAAATTAATTTTACTTCTTACAGAAATTGGTCAGCTTACTGATAAATTTAAATAAGTACTTTGAAAATTACCAGTTTGCTTATTTATATTCTATGTGCAGACAGATTAATATACATTAATCCACCTTCTCACAAAAAAAAACCACTGGAGCTGGCTCTGCTGCCTCAAAAACTAGTCCTCAGTTCTGTAAAAAATTTAGGGATCCAGCTATTTCAGAGGACATAACAGTCACCCTGTGAGAACCAAGTTCTGGTGTTAGAAACAGGCACAGCCTTTACTGATTTGGATACATGTGATACCACTGGGAAGGCTGCGCCTCCCAGTGCATTTGCACAGCTGCATCTACCTTAACTGTGTGGTGTAGGTGACACACCCGAGGGATGGGATGCAGGAGGACCTGAATGAGCTCAAGAAGTAGGCCCATGGGAACCTCATGAGGCTCAACAAGGCAAAGTACAAGGTCCTGCACCTGGGTTGGGGCAATCCTCAGTGTCAGTACAGGCTGGGGGATGAAGAGATTGAAAGCAGCCCTGCCAAGAAGGACTTGGGTGGATGAGAGGCTGGGCATGAGCCGGCAATATGCATTTGCAGGCCAGAAAGCCAGTTGTATCCTGGGCTGCATCAAAAGCAGCATGGCCAGCAGATCAAGGGAGGTGATTCTGCCTCTCTATTTCACCATCATGAGAACCCACTTGGAATATTGCATCCAGCTCTGGGGTCCTCAGCGCAGGAAGGACATGGACCTATTGGAACAGGTCCAGAGGAGGGCCATGAAATTATTAGAGGGATGGAATGAGTATCCTATAAGGAAAGGCTGGAAGAGTTGCAGTTGTTCAGCCTGGAGAAGAGAAGGCTCCAGGAAGACCTTATAGCAGCCTTCCAGTACCTAGAGGGGGCTTTTATAAAAGAACAGAATTTTTAGCAGGGCCTCTTGTGATAGGGCAAGGGGTTTTAAACTAAACCAGGGTAGACTGAAGCGAAATCCTGGCAGAGGTTACCCAGAGAGGTGGTAGATGCCCCATTCCTGGGAACATTGAAGGCCAGGTTGGACAGGGCTCTGAGAAACTTGACCTAGTTGAAGATGTCCCTGCTTTTTGCAGGAGGGTTGGACTACCTGACCTTTAAAGGTTCCTTCCAACTCAAACTATTCTATGTGTCTAAGATCCAGTATAAAACGGATCTTTCCACAAAAAATCAATATAAAATACCTCAAATACCTTGCATGGACTGCAGGTTGCTGATGCAGATTCCCTTTCACTAGCTAAATACATAAAACATAATATAGTGCACAGTCCTAAAACACATACATGGCACTTCCTTCCTCCAAAAAAAGTGATACCGTGGTGTCATACATTGCCACTTCCCTCTCTCATGAGAAAAATATATCTATTCTGTGACTATTGTATATTAAAAATATAAGTACAGTTTAAATAAGCATAAATGGAGTTACTCTCTATTTAAATATTTCTTTCTATTTAACATTCTATTTCTTTCTGCTTAACACAATCAAGAAGAGAATCAATCTCTGTATATTTTCACTGTCTCTCATAGTAAAAATGTAGGTGTAAAAGCCCTGTACAGACCTACACCTGTTAATAGGCCAGATAAGGATCAGATACACTTTACCTTTCAAGTGTTTTGAAAGACTGGATAACATCCTTTGCGTGACACCACAGAAAGTAAACCTAAATTAAAGGAATACAGAGAAATATTATTACACCAATGAGCATATGTGACACTGAGAAAGGGAAGTGGATCTGTAGACAGAAATGTCGATGTTTAAAATCTCTGATGATTTAAACTGACGCAGCTCCATCTCCATGCATGTGAAAGAGCTCATGATTTCCTGTGACATTCTCCCAGAACCTGAGATTTTTTGCATGCAAAATCAGTGGCTTAACAGTAGAAAGTCTCAGTATCACTCACCAAAACATATTTTGTTTCTGTATCTTAAGAGATTTCAATGACAAGGGAAATAAAACTACCAGCTGTAGATAGCTGTACGATTACTGCAGGGCATGGTCATGTTAAGTTTGAATAAATTACTAAGCATATGAAATTCTGGGGAGGGAAAGAGATAGGTGAAAGCATAGCAGACCTTACTAATAAAACAGCAGACACCCAGAAAGCAAAAGGAAAGCTTGAACTATCAGCCTGAAGACAACCCCATTAACACAGCTGTTGCACTCAACAATAGTGCAGAAAACTCAACTGGAGAATAAAAGAGAGAGATAACAAAAATGAGTTAGCAAGTCAAGGTAAAAGAGGAATAAAATTAGGACCCTTTGTTTGTGGGAACATAATGGAGACCCCAGAAAGACTGCTGCTGATACAAAATTGATTCCAAGAGCTGACAGGTTCAAGGAGAATTACATCAGTATTCCTCAGGGATGTTAGGGTGACACTGAGAGTACTGTTTACTCACAGTAGTTTCGAGGATACTGAACTCGACCGTAGGTGAACTATCAGGAGAGAAAGTCCAAAAGATTTCTCTTAGAAAACCTGCCTGGTTTGGTGTTTTGGAAATGGTCTGAAAAGTGAAAAGATTTTTAGGTTCTTCTTCAGCAAATAGAGTAACTGGAAGTCAATTTTACCAGAGTTCCCATAAATGCAGAGTGCCTCTATAGCTGCTGTTACCTGAAAAATTCAATGTCTAATTTTGGAAAAATCTAGGCAAATGCAGTTCTCTATGGTTCACCTGTGCTACACAGCAATAACATTAATTCCTCTAATGAAGTATTTATCAATAAGAGGTGTGGCCACTGTAAAATCCCAGATGTAGAGAGTATAAAATTTCATGTAGGTTTCAACTGCAATCAAATTGAATTCACCTTAGTGCCACATTTAATTTCCCAGTCTGGGATTGATGCAGTAAAAATCTGACAGCAGATCTGAAAGCATTTTTCAAAACTTAGAAAAATGTAAATTTGAAGGTCTGTTCAGACACAAGAAAGTGGGAGGGAATAGGAAAAGTCAGTAAAGAAATAGCATAAAATCCAAGTTCTGTTCACGGAGTACTTGTTGCCTCAAAGAGACTTCTGCCTGCAAAAGTGGATAATCACAGCCTGTCTTGGAAGGGCTGGTACATATTAGTTCATAGACAGGTGCAGTAAGTATATATTAATGTAATGGCATATATCGGGATGCCTCAGAGTAAAATACAACAGAATCCGACACATGTTCTGTAGAAAACAAATATTTGGTTTTTAGATGACATATACCAGGGATGTTCTTTGCTGTAATTTCATCTTCTGTTTCAAAGACATGAGATTTGTCTTAGGTAAGAGTTATCTGGTAAATTACTTTTTAACTTTTTCTTTGATTGCTCAGGCTAACATTCAAGCTTTCATTATTTTAAGCTCTGTAGATGATAAATTCAGCAACATTGGGTGATTAACAGTCTTGTTCCCTTTACTCAGCATTGTTATACACTGTTCTTCCACACTCCAGTTCATGGTGGCTGGAAACCTTGTCAGCTCAGAGTCACTGGATGCTATGAAGAATGCTACATGCAGATCAGCAGGGCAAAAGGGCATAATTTCATTGGTTTGTTTTTCAGAGGTAAAGCAAAGAGGTTGCAAGACACTGAGAGTGGATATTACAAGAATGTGAAATGAAGATTACTTCAACCAAATCAGGATTTCACCCCCAGAATAAAACATTGTAGAGGTCAGAGCTAGTACTTAATTTTTATTTTTTTTTTACAGAAAACAAGAAAACATAGGTTGTTCAAAAGCTCATTTACATGCAACCACAACTGCTAGAAAAATCTTTCTTTTCTTTCTGAATGACTAGATCATCTTGGAAAGTGCATACAAGTACCTGACTATAACTGAGTATCTCAGTTGAGTGGCTTTTTCTTTCCTTCTTTCCTACAAACCTGCTGACAGTAGCTCAGAGGAATTAATATGAGAAACAATCAGCTATGGAGTACACTATAGAGCCAAGGCCTGCAACAAACAAGCAGCTGAAATATTTTACAGAAATCACTGACTGCTTGCTGCTGTACAGCCACTGATAAGCATAACCAAATGCTTCTAGAAGGAATTTCCATGTTCATTTGTTATAGGATGTTGTGCAAGCGGTTTTGAACCAGTTAGGACGGATTTTGTCGCCTTTGACTTATCAGGCCTCCACTCCTATGCACAATGAGACATCAGGATAGACAGACTGAATTGAACTTGTGTGGAAAGTCCTACATACAGAAACAAGGGTTTTGTCTTTAGCCAAGTCTTACTTTTACCTGTAAGATGGTGTGCACAGCATGTGTAACAGGAAAAATGCCTTCAGTCGGTGATAAACAGTTTGAAAAATCTATATAATATCCAATTTTAAAAGAGTCCAGAATTAAAGTAATCACTGCAAATAATGTAATCCCACCTACAAATGAAAAAGATAAGAGAAAATGTCAATGTATAATTATAGTGTCTAGAGACAATCTGTAGAATACACTAAAATCTGTTCAGGGAAATAAAAGTCAATCAATATCTGTGTTCTCATTTAGGGAAATAAAAGAAGATCAATGTTCATGAAGATAATTGACTCAATGTAATAAGTGCCTCTAATTTGTGAAAGCCTCTGCCCTATATATTATGAAAGCGCATCACAGTATACACCATGCATGGTCAGACCAGCACTGGCCAGGACCTGGAGATACTCAGCACCTCGCAGGTGGCTCCGAGCTGCAAGCAGGGTCAGCCTCTCAAGTGACAGTGGCACTGGAGCAGCCATACAGTGCATTAATAAATGCTCTGGACAGCCACACAGCAAACTGTACAGTTCTGGGGAGCTGAACAATCATCTTACAGTCTCCCAGATCAAAAGCTCGACAGTGGGAAGTAACACAATCACTCAGTGTTCCCTCCCTGTGGCTCAGGGGTTACACTTTAACTCAGAGACCACAACGGCAACCAGCTGTGTGGTTTGTTCTCCTAGGAAGGAATTGAAAGTTTAATTTCACCATCTATATTTCACACACAGAAAATTATCCCAATATATTTCTTTAAAATACATTTCCCCTTGTTTAATTTTATTATTATTGTTATTATTATTGGGTTTGTCCCTGTATGACTAGGCACAACTGGCAATAAGATTACAGAACCAAACTCTAAAGCCTTCATTTACTCATTTTTGGTTTGTATTCAGAGAGGTGTTGTGGGGTTTTTTGTTTTTTTTCTTTAGGTTTTTACTCAAACATGCTTTCACTGGATTTGATTTGGGCTTCTTTAATGAAGACTAGATAAAAATTGATCCATGGACCTTAACTGGACCTTACAGTATATATCACCACCAATATCTTAATCTTTCTCTGTAATTCCCCACAGAGTAAATAACATCACCTAGTGTTGACTTTGATGAGTATTTTTTCTTTTTTTAGCAAGGGGCCTCAACCTAATAACTATATAAGCACCACATGTTCCACTTGACTTGTGGTAATAAAAAGGTAATACTAAATTAATAATACCTTTATTTTTTTACATTGCATGGATAAAATTAAGTAGAAATTATAAAACCACAGTGTAATTGTTTATTATTTCATTGATCCTTTAAAAATTAAACAAAAATAACTTCAAAAATATTGTTAGTTGCAAAGATATGAATTTTAGTAGGATTTTGTGTTTCTTTTTTTTACAATCTATCATTTTTAAAAATGCAAAATTACTGATTGAGTGTAATTTCTATTAAGAGATAAAAACTTTTGCTTTAACATAGCAAAATCTAAAACCTCAGCTGTGCACTTCACGCATGTGTATAATCCCATATAGTTTTTTAATTTATGCCTCTTACATCAACTCATTTGTACTCTAACACATGTAATAGGACTGGAGACCACACTGAAATAGATGTGCCATTTTGTATGAAAGTTCATGACATCACAATACGCAAAATTCCAGGCTACTCTCAAATATACATTTCCTTCCTTATCTAAACAATGTAAATAATTATAAAATAAATTAGAATGGCTAATTCTTCTGAAATTACTCTACCTGAGGTAAGTGGACATGCTCTGAGCAAGATGTCAGACTAGAGACCTTGAGAAGTCACTTCCTACCTAAATTATTCTATGATTGATTTTGAGATCCATGGTTTATTTAGAATGTTTGCAGGAAACAGACTATTCATCTGAAACACATCAATTTGAGGGACTTCATGTGTGTTATGATTGTTTCAATATGAAGGCAAATGCTATTTTCTGAAGCAAAAGATTATCAATAACTCTACAGTAAATTGCTGTGGATATGCTGACTTTACAGAGTATTTTAGAAATGTATTTAAGTCCCCAGTCATGATGGTAATAAGGTAATTTCCCAATGAATTTATGGGGCAGGTTTAAGCCCTGAGGATCTCTTCAGTGAAGTAGTAATGTCAGACTAAAGTGGGTGGAAAATGTGTTTTATAAAGTAAAAGTTCTGCATCCTTGCTTTCATTATTCATGATAGTGGCTCAGCAGAATAGGATCACAAGGGAACTGTTAACTTGAAAAAACGTGAAGAGGCAAGGCAAGGGGCTCAGCTTTAAACTCACAAAAGTAAAAAGCAAACAAATTTTAGATTAGTGATCTGTCTCCTGCACTGCACATGCATCTTGTCTTTACAAAGATGACCTAGACTGTAGTTCCACTCTGCCTTGCTTCCATTTCACAAGGTCAGTATTTTACCTGTACAGTCTTAACAGCTTTACCTCAGTGTCCAGCAGATCACTGAGGGGAAAACAACAACAATAAAATGCATGTATTTTGGCTTATGCCTTAGAATCACTCTTCATGTTTCTTTTATATCTATCAGAGATTTAGTGGGTTTCAATCTGTTTCCATTGAAATCAATAATTTTTCCATTGCCCTTCAGGAATTAGAAGACTTTATATGACTCTTCAAATGTTAGATTATTTCAATTATTCAAATGTTACCTAGATATTTTACAAGCGTATACAAAGTGTCCAATATGCTTATTTATGGGCTTCAAAAGAGAATGATTGTACTAGTTTGCTTAGTCAAAAATCAAAGCACAACAATAATGACCATACATATGGTATGATAATGGTTTCTCTGTTAATTTTTCCTGATGAAAACTTCAGTATCATGTACTAATACTAAATGGATACAATTCCACTTTTCCACTATTTCCATTTGACAGTTTAAGAAATGTGAACTGATTACTATTGAGCACTGTTTCATTATCTTTTTTTTTTAAATATTCATTGAAACCTGTCTATCTTAAGGGACCAATAATAGGATTTTCAATATTGCTAAGTGCTGGCTTATTTCTTTCTATCAACCATCAAGAAGAACAAAAGCCATAATGATTTAGTTGCAAAACTACCACTCTCAAGTTAAAATATTGTTCAAATAATTGGCACTTCAATGCAAGCAGTAAAAAGATAAAAGCTGAAGTCTGCCAAGAGCTTTGTAAGTTGACCATTAGCAATGCTTTAAATAGAAGCTGTGCTACTAGAGAATGTGATAAATCAAGGCCATTTGTGAAGCCAATTTATTTTCATTTTGAGTTCTCTAGCTCACTTGGCTGAATTTCCAAAAAACTGGTCAGCGAGCTTTTCCTAACAGGAGAGTCTACTTAGGGGAATAACATTTGTAGTAAGTCAAGGAAAAGGCTTCCTAAGACTCCCTGTGGTTATTTGGGTCAGGATAACTGTCGTATTAAAGGAAAAGCTCTCCTGGAAACTTTTACCACATTCAGACTGTAGGAATGGTTCTTGGTCCACTATGCAACCAGGCAGTCAGCTGTACTCTGGGGTTCACACCACTGACACCTTGGTGCAAAAAGGCTCAAGGAAATCTTCCTGTGAGTAATTCTTGTAATCTGACCACCTGTCCTTCTAGCATTGTTAAATATGTACAAGGACTCAGGTTTTGGAGGATTTTGTTAAACTGTTCTTTTACAACAGTTGTCATAGCAAAATGTTCTAACTAGGCAGCTACCACCACTTTTACTAACATAATAGTCACAGTTTGAAAGGATTCATGAAAATATACTCATTTTATACTGTTTAATACAAGGACATTTGCTCTCACAAGGATAGCCATGAGGTATTCTTCAGAAACAGCTGATAAAGCTAGTAAAAATTGCAGAAAGCTTTCTGTGGAAAGACCTGATGAAAATGTGTCTGTCCCACTCCATCCCTCCCTTTTCTTTTTGGACTTCTACTCTTTCCGATAAAAGAGTTCTATGACAAAACCATTGAAAAAGAGGAGGGCAAGGGGGATCTTGGCAGAATTGCCACCTCAGTTTTTCCTTAGCTCAAGTAAGTTTCCTTTTCCCAACAGAGGATAAAGGAGTTGTACAGACTTGTTGTAACTACAAGAAACTCCTAAGAATAGGAAAGTGTAGGTCATTCCCTAAGGACGAATTTGTTGAATTGCAGCCTAGACATCCAAGAGAAGCCATGGAAGCCGCACCACTTGAGAAGCCAGTACAAAGAGCCATCCTGTGCTGGTAAAAGAAATGGATAAGGTAACCTAGTAGTTCAATCCAGGATCTTATTTCTAAGTTTCTGTGACTCCTTATATCGTGTAGGACAAATGAAATGCTGTGAATGTGGTGTCAAAAGAAAAAGGACAGGAGATCCTGCTGCATTTATCCATGTTAAACAATATTTATTCCATACTTAGGAGAGGAAAGCTACCCTCTGAGTAACAAAAGCATAGCTTGGTCCAAGATAGGATCAAATTAAGACTTGCATTAATGAATTTCAGAATGTTGTAAGCTACATAAGCTAATAAATGGAAAATGCCTGAGAGATTAATATTGCCTTGGAAAACATAAATAATCAAGAGGAACAATTCAACAGTTGCTATGTGAACTCCATACATTTCAGGAAACACTCTACAGACCATGGCTGCATGTTAGACATTCAAATAAATAGATTTTTTGTGAGTAATTCATACACAGTTTTTAACAGTTGCAAAGAAAATAAAAGACACACAAGCACTGACACTGAGAGCAAACTGCATTTCCACAGCACAGCCTTTTTTTTCAAAATAATAAGGTGCTGGATGTTCTTGGAATTTTAATTTGGCTATTTTACTAGCTGATGTGACAATTCACTGTTGTCTCATTGCTAGCAGGTAGGAAATATTTTATGGAAAACTGTCTTATAGCGTTCCACTTAAAATACGTACTTTCCAATAAATCATTTCCAGTGCTGAGACTGGAAAAGAGGATGAGGTGGGTAAAACCAGGCTTGCCTATTACTCCACTCGGCACTGATGTAGGTTGTTTCTGTTTCTTCATACCCAGAAACAGCATTCCTGTCACTACAACTCTGTGATGTGCTCCCCAAACACCTTCTCTCAACATACCTTTATATCATCAGTACAGTACGCACCTGACTGTGCAGATAAAGGCCATCTCACCACTACCCTTGCAAATTTGTATACTTTCCCTACGAGATAATGCTCATTATAGATTCCTTGCTAACTACCTTACATACTAACCTACAAACTGACCTGGCCAGGGATTTTGTCCTTTTCTGTCTAACTCCAGATGTTTCTAAATCATCACTGTACACATATAAATGGGAATCTCTGATATACATTGGTATAGAGAGAACTTGAGGACTTCTACCCTAAAGTAAGTTGCATTATATCATCTGGAAAAGGTGATAATTCCTCCAAAAGAGCTGCACAACACTAATGAATCTGCCTCTTCCACTAGCTATATTTCATTTTCCAAGTGTTGTCAAACCAGCCTGCTACGGGAAAAAAGGCACCGGGGCATTCAGCATTGTAAACGGTAGGCTGGAAAATGAGGATGTTTAACGAACAGGTTTCCCATACAATCTTCCAGTATGTTCAGCTTATGCATATATTTACTTTAGAGTGCATTGCATGTGCGTTCAATTCGTGAATAGCAGGATGACTCCTGGTAGGGCTGGATAGGGTAACAAAGAGGTAGCAGGCACAGGTGATGGCACAGATGTCTCTTGTTCGGTACCACCGTTTGTGCCACCGGCCGGTACTTACACTTCAGCCAGCGGGCTCCGGCGTGTGTGTCCTTATCCCGGATCAGCCTCCTCTGCGTGCAGCTCCTGCAGAGGTACCACAGCATCCACAGCAGCTGGATGAGCATCAGCGTGATGAGGTAGGAGAGCAGGTGGCTCTTGCTGATGCCCACGGCATGCACAGCCCAGGCGAAGGTGAGCAGCAGCCCAGCCAGGAAGAGGTTGATGCCGTACTGGCTGCTGAGGATCTCGGCGTTTTTTTGCGGGTAGCTGCCGCCCACCGCGGGGGAACCGGCGGCTTTCTCCATCTCCCACGCCGCTGGCCAGGTGCTGCAAGCAGGCGGCCCCGCTTCCCCCGGGAGCCCCGATGCTGGCCCGGCCCCCATGCCTGCCGGGGGCGGAGCGGGGCCGCCGGCC
>JAOXXN010000471.1:59248537-59259368 GCA_026770055.1 Myrmophylax atrothorax
ACTGTAATTGTGAAAGGACTCATTTGCAATAGACTCCCACTAGTGGCCATCAATAAAGAGGCATAAATTTGACTCATGTCTGTCAAATCATGAGGAAAAAACAAAACCTGGTGCTGTGCTTTACAGAGAGGGGGAGAATAAGATGCAACATGTTTATTACCCCACACAGGCACTACTAACGCAACCATGAAAATGCACAGGGGAGGTCAGGTGTTTGAACCATTAACAACCACAACAGTTAGAGCAGGAAAAAAATTACAATATCAAATCCTAGTCTGATAGCAGCATGATCTGCATACTGTTGATTTGATATTCCTTATTTTCAGCTTTCAAATGATGTGTGGTGTTCATGAACATTTAGTCTGCTGTTTTGCTTCAGTGAGCACTGCAGTAAATGCTGAGCATCAGACACCAGAACCCTGCAATGAGAGGAACCAAGTATCTGGTTACCTGTTAGACTAAATAAAAAGAACTGTTGCAGAACTTCAGAACTTCTAAGGTTCTAAAAGAACCTAAGGTTTCCATGTGATATAGAACAGCTTCTTTGTCTGTAGAGTAGAAAATGCTGGTGCCCTTCATGAGCAAAAACTATAATTCTCTCAAGCTGTGAAAGATAAATTGCAACAATCCAAAGAAATTGCTGTGAATATTTATTTTCAAATGCATAGCATAAATAATCCAAACTGACCTTACCAGTTTGAAAAAGGAAAAAAAGACAGAACTGATGAGTTCAGGAGCATGTGAAGAAAACAGCAGGGCCCTTATTGAAAATGTGTGCAGGTACTGCAGGTGCCCAGCAGTAGCACAGCCAGTAGTGCCACGCCATAACCCACTGGGCAGAGTGAGCTGGTCTGCCCTGCTCAGGAACTGCCCCAGCTACAACACTCTCCCCCACAGCACAGCAAGGCAGCTGGAACCAGCTGGCTCGTGAGCTGTGGCAGAGAGCGGGAAGGCAATCCTCACTTGCACACATGGGAGGAGTGATGTATTGAAGTGTAGGATAGAAAGAGGTTGGATTGTAGTTTGAGGGTAGGGAGGAGAATGGAGGCATGGTGCAACATTAGCTACCACCAATCACAGCAGCCGCTGTCAGCATCCATAACTGCTGCTGCCATCATGACAACTTAAGATATCATCCTCCCAAAGTTCAGCAGATGCTTCTATATGTGTCTCAAACACATGCTGTGGTGAACAATTAAAGGTGAAAAGTGTCAGCGAATGGTATAATTTGGAATTAATTCTAAACAAAACAAAAACCCCTATGAAAACATGAAACAATTACTTTAACAAACCTGGTTAGGATCGTTATGTAGCAGGATCTGTTGTAAAATAAATACAGTGTGTGAAAAGATTAATTGCACTGTATTGATTTCAATTTCACTGTCAAGGCCACACTGTTTAAGTGTCCTAAATTAAAAAACAAAACAAAGAATAAACAAAACCAAAAAAACCCCCAAGCCCCCCATAAACCCCCATAATCCTAAACTTTTGAAATGTTCTCAACTTCTCAAAGTCTCTTCTCATGTCTGTAAATAAAATTAAGGCAGTTAAATGCCACTCTGACACCCAATCCTGTCAGATCTGGGAAGCTAAGCAGGGTCAGCCCCAGTTAGTACTTGGATGGGAGACCTGCTGGGAATACTGGGGGCCGTAGATTCCAGTCCAGAGGACTTCACTATCACCGTCCAAGCTCACTCGGCCGTGGCAGATGAACCTTAGGAGTTAAACGGCAGGGACAGTTCCGCGCACGCTGTGCCTCAGCTAAAAAACCCACTGCACAGGCTCGAAGGGCACACCCACGTGGGGAGAGCCCTTCCCAAATCTTCATTCACAAAGCCTAGCCATGATGATGATGAAATAAATTCTATTCTTTTCATCTCCAAAGTCATTTTTCATGAACTAACACTTAGCAAAGAGATCTTAAATTTATTAGGTGCTTTTATTGCATATAAGACAAATATGTACTCAGAAAAAATGGATCCAGTGCATCAGACAATTATTTTTTTCAATTTATACTTTTAATATATTCAGTATTTCTGTAAATTCAGATATTTTTACTATGGAGTTTGATAGAAATGTATCTGCTTAACATCACTAAGCAATATTTAAAAACACCATACCATCAACTGCTTTCTACCCCTGTTTGTAACAGACTATTTCATGGTAGGAAACTCCCTAAATGGAAGTGTTGTGCATTTGAGTAAAAACCTATAAAACTTCAAGTACCTTTCCTGAGGCAACTCTGTCTCTTACAGATGTGTAACATACCTGGTCTACCTAAATAGTTTCAGTGACTGCAATGTAACAGCCTCTTCAAATAACATATAATCTGTGGATTTATTATACAATTATAAAGTGACAAGATCTATTACATTTAAGGTGATATTTTAAAGTAATTTATTTAAGCAGTCAATTTTTAGTCCACATAACCAATTACATTGAAGTCAGCTGCATTACAAATCAAGACTTTCAGCTGCAATGCATATACAGGTAACTCAATCTTCAGATTTTCACTGGATGTGCAGATTTTCACACACAAATCTGAGACACGTTAATTATGCATTTTACAACACAGAATTAGCATGCTATTAAAGCCTTCAAACACTAGCTACAGTGTGTAAAGAGGGTATGAGTCACACCATTTTAAATTTTCGCATAACAAAACATTTATTCCACAGTGGGTTTTTGAATATGAAAATCCTATTTGATATTAAAACAGTTTCTGCGTTTCTGCAAAAAGCCACACAACCTAGGTCCTGATAAAACATTCCTGCCTATAAATGATATCCATTACTGGAAGAATTTTAATACAGTAGGCAGCAATTATTTTCAATGCCTCTTAAAACTTGTACCAAAAAATATACATTTTCCATAAAATCAAAAAATAAAATATCTGAAAATTTTCTGTGATAAATGTAGAAAAAGAGGAGGAATCCAGTATTAAAAGTTAAATTCTGCTTTCACATATACAATTTAAATTGAGACCAATGCATAGTATTTGTACAGGTGACAGTAGAGTTTGACTCTGCCTGCAACATTAAAATGCAACAGCTATGTAAAGTATGCAAACTTTTATTTAACAAGTTTCACTTTTTCCTTTAGAACTTTAAATTTGGGATTGTTATTCACTTTCTTATTAAAAATGGCGAGGATCTCCTCTTCTGACTTGTGCTGTTCACCAGCTACTGCGTAATATTGAGCTATAACCTGCACAAAGACAGAGGAATAGTTTTTCGTTAGTAAAGATGATTCCACTTTAAGCAATAATACATTCATGTTACTGTATTAAAAGTAGCACAAAATCCAATTTGCTATTATTTCTTTGCAGAATTAGCACTGACTTTCTTCCATAACTCAGTGAGCAATAAAGAAACCATCCTTCAGTTGATATTCTGTCAATTGATATTCTGTTAAATAACGTCAAAGCTTCTTTGCTTACAGGGGGCAGGATTTTATGAACTTCAGCATCACAGAAAGAAATTCACTAGACAAAACCCCCATGTTGTACCATACCTTTTTTCTTAGTTTTTTAATTGAAATTTCATTGTCTGGAGCCTGTTTCAGAACAGCTTTGATGGTTCCCTTCCAGTTGAATTTACCTAGAAAATAATTACGTATACAACATCATTAGTAAAACTGGGTATTTCCAGGTCTTCTTCTCTAGTACTAACTAGCTTTCAATTCCGTAAATTTGCATCTAGTTCAGCTACCACAACAGTTATTACCTTACTGACCTACAACAGCAGGGTGTCTTGAGCATAAAGTCAATAGCTGCTTCTGGAAATTGTAATAGAATAAACACGAAGAACTAAGACAGCTTGAACAACTGGGGTCAGGATTGCTTTTACTTAACTTCTGGCTGCAGCTATTATGCAGCAACTCTTGCATAATTCAGGAATAGTCAGGAAGATCCTGTCTCCTCACACTTAAGAGCACAGGCAGATAAATTCAGACTGTGCCACCTTCAGGTCATTAATTCGATGTTTCCAAATAAACAATCTGTATGTTCAAGCACAGTCATAGAGTGTTGGATGACAGGCAGAAGTAGGTTTATCTGCGCATAAACTAAGGTCTGACACATCTGAAATCCAATTTATCATTCACTGAGCAAAAATGGGGATATGAGATACCAGGTGGTCTGAGACAGCTGCTACTCTTTTTCCTCTGTGTTGGCTCATGTGCATGGCAGCAGGAGAAAGACCTGCTGTGGTGATACACACATGCCAGATTCCCCACTTCCCAGAGGAACCAAGTGTAGCCAAAGGTTTACAGCACAGCAGAAGCAACAAGTGAGAGAAGTAATTCAGCATCAGGTGTTAAATGTAGCACAGGCTACTTACTCTGAACAGGTGTGCATACTGAATATACGTTTATGTACACTGAGGTATGATTTATTTCATGATTTCCTGCAGAAGCACCATCTTTATATTCTGCATTAGGTCTCTTGCAGGATAGCTTTGTAACTATATAAATTGTCCCTTTAAGAATACCTTGATTAGTTCCCACACTTTCTTCATTGTCATTGGTGTTTTCTGTTTCCATGTCTTCTGAAAGGTTTTCAGTTTTCATTCTCTTTGTTTTGACATGAGGTTCCTCTAAGAGATGGAATTGGATAAACATACACAAAAAATTTTGAAACCAGAAGAAAAGTTCTGACGTGACTTAAAGTTTCTGTTCTTGTAACATGAGTTTATATTTGCTAAGAGATTCAGATTATAGAAAGAGCTGTGCAATCACTGTTAAAAATAATCTAATTTGCATATGTATAAGCAACTTCCTACTTAAAAATTCTACTTAGGTAGTTTATTGAGTTCTGGAATCGAGAAAGGCATCTTCAAAACAAACAAGGATATAAGTTGTATAACAAATACCTTCTACATGTTTATGTTTGCGTTTCTTTACATTTGTTTCCTCTTCTGTTTCACTCTGATGGCCACTTCCATTTGCTTCAAATTCATTCTCCACGCTCTCCTTTTCTTTTTTGGACTTTTTACTCTTTTTTACTTCTGGCTGGTTTTCTAATTTCAAATCTTTCTTCTCCTTCTTTTTGTTCTTTTGTCTCTCTTCTTTTCGTTCTCTCTTATTCTTTTTCCTCTCAACTTTATCATCTGTAATTCCATTTTCTTCTGCCACTGTTTTTTCTCCAGTTTCTGCAGACTGTTGTTCTCCCTTCTGTCTTGGTTTGTCTTCTTTTTCATTTGAGATCTTTTGTTGAAAAAGAAGATGATTACATTTTTTACATGCCTTGTTTTGACACTGCAACTTTACTATGTAATTCATGAAAAACACTACTATTCTAAAATCAATGAAATTGCTTACATGTGGTGACACCAGTAACCTGAGAAATAGCACTAAATAGTGTGCCTGATTCTTCTTTTAACAGAATAAATGTTCATTAACACCACAGAAGCAATGTTATCTTACAACATATATAATTTCTAGTTGAAATAAGTGTCTAAGTGTTTTAACGTGTTTGCTAAATGTAATTAAGGGAGTGACAACTCTTTGATTTACACAAACAAAATACTACAGCAAGATGCAGAACCAATTCCCAAACACACAGCCCTTAAGTAATATAATCTTAGTTTCACCATCCAGTTCCCTGTCTTGGGATACGTTTGGGACAACAAACCGATAAACATGATGTCAACAAAGGCACTCCTGGTTGTTTTAAATGTAAGTTTCTCAGCTTATTATATTTGGTTTTCTTTTAATGTTCCTGGGCTTATAATGATTTTCTTGTAGAAGAATTAATATATTAATGAAAAAAACTAATATAGTATTTAATTTAAACTTTAATAGTAATAATTACAAGTGAAATACAATTACTGAAATGTTAAGTGTGGCTATTTAGAAAGATAATAGATCTTTATACAGCAACTTAACACCCACTGAAACCAAAGGTAAAGGTACTATTTTTTTCCTTTCTTTATGTACTAGTAGCATAAAGTTGAATTAGGCTTCTGATTATCATGACACAATCATGTCACTGTGGTCAAGTTTTCAATCACAACCTATCAAGTATATGTAACTACTTCAGCAACAGTTGTGTTCCACAAATAAGCAATTTAGTCTAGAAATTTTACATTATAACAGAATCCATTGTAACAAGGGCAGACAATGTTTCTGCTAACATCTACAAAAGGAGTCTGAAAGGCTTTCCTTGAAGCATTTTGGACTGCAATGCCCTTGTATGATGTGGTACCTCTAACTTGACTTACATTTCTGGTTGCTTCTGAGAAAACATCCCACACCTGATCTTGCAAAGTGCTGTCAGTAATTCTCAAACTGTTCTTGATCCAATTCTGTGCAGGGAAAAAAACATCAATAACTGAAAATGTGCACTACTGATTTTCTTTCTTAATTACCATGTATTTTGTTCTTGTTTTTATTTTTCATTTCAGAATCTAATCATTGCTTCTAAGATCTGGTTAGAAGTTACTCCTACGAATCTCTCAAACCTCCTTGCTAAAATGAGGCTACACCAGTCTCTCAATTGCCTCACCAACAGCAATCCCAAAGAGGTATATACAAAAGATAATCCTCAAGCTTTTGAATATAACTGGTTATGTTAATGTCCTACCAAACCTTCTGAATCTTCCCAGGAGTTAAAACATTAATGATCTGATCTTATTTATTTGTGTACTGCACAGATGGTGATGCTCTTAAATGGATACCTTAGTTTATTACTGAAAAGTAAAATTTAAACAAGTATCTCAATGCAAGCATTTGAAAGCTGTTTGGGTTATTGCAGGTGTTCCTGGTGAAAATGAAAATAAAGCAGTAAATTTATACTTATGCTGTTTACACTATCAACAACAGATCAAATTTTAGAAATACAGAATTCTATGTAAAACCTAATGGAAATGTTTCTGCACTGCATTGAAAATCCCAGTAAAGGTGCATTAGTCAACTGGAACAATGAACTGCAAAAAACTCCACTGCAACATATATTATGAAAAAGAAAGATGCTTTTATATCATTTTCCCTGGTTAGAAAAATGTTTTAACCTTCAGCTTGCTAGCAGCAATTTCACCAAAGCTCTATTAGGTTCTATTTGAGTGCTTTGGAGGCAAGCATGATCTCTCAGCCTCAAAATCTGAGGCACAAAACAGAGAGGAAAAAATAAAAGGCCAGCTTGTCAGTAATTCTTTATTGATGCCACATGAAACATTTGGAATTTACTTTAGAGAAGCATGCAGTGTGGAAGATTGTCAGAATACAGAGTAACAGGAAAACTCTCAAAACAGGGTCTTTCCTTCACCAGGAAAAAACAAAGGCACAGAAAAAAAGAACTCTTTAAAAGTATGTCTAAGAGTTTAGACATTGAACAGAAATTGCAAATAAGAAAAAAGAACACTATTAAAGAAAAAAAAAGAGTGTATATATGGAAATGAAGAAGAAATGGTGAGCCTCTGGCTTAATACCTAATTAAACTGCCATACAAAGAGTCCTTTTAAGCAAGGAAATGTATTTTACAAACATTGCTTATTTGAAATTCAGCCATTACACCACCTATGCCAATGCCCAAATAAGCAGTTTGTCCCACCTTTGTTCGAAGAGAGTGGCACTCCCTAAGAAAGTCTATTTTTAAGCTCACTGCATGGATTACTACGAATCTCTATTAAAACATACCTGAAACTTTACTTTTTTTCTTGGAATGTTATCAAAGGCACGCATTTGCTCCAGGATGTTCCGCACTTTAGGGCTTATGATTGGCTTCTTCATTACTTCATGAATTTTCTAAATTAGAAAACCAGAATTAAATCAGAAAAGCAGCACAAGGATCAAATGTTACATGCAAGGTGTGCAACTCGGAAACACACGGGACAGAGATCACTCAGCACTCGAAGATGCCATAGTCTGCTCACAGGATTTGTTCAAAATGCATGAGAACAACACTGACCTTTGGTTTTATCACAGATCATTAGATGCATCAAAGTTACCTATGTAAACACTTAAATCTACATAGTAAGAAGGGGCAAGCAGGACTGTTCACCCAGTGCTTTCTGATGGTACAAGGTATCATCTGTAATAAAAGCATTTTGAAGTAAAGTAACTGTATTCCATAAGGGACCCTTGCAGTGTGAAAACTACCTGCATTAAGAAAAGCAATTGTCAACTGACTGGTTTTTTGCAAACTTCTGGAGTGAATTGCAAAAAATCAGGCTTACTTTGGTGTTAACAATTTGATATACCTTTCTTTTCACAGCAGTGCCCTCTCCAACAACCAGTAATCCCTGTAAGACAGCTCAGGATATTCCTGTGCTATGGGTGTTAGCATGAGAGAACAGAGGAGATTAGGCCAGGGCCTTATGGCAGTTCCTTGAACAGCACTGCTGCTTGTTGTGGGAAAAAGATGCTGAGCTTCCTGAATACTTGAAGATTCATCCACAAGACACTAGGAGAGCCTTCCTATATCACTGAAAATCTGCTGACTGAAAGACTTTGTGGATGTGTTAGGACTATCAGAAAAGAGTGATCACAATGTTCATGAGCAATAGCACTCACATCATGCTGCCTTTAATGACGTTCTCAAACCATGTTCAATCCCAGCAATGGCACCCATCTTTGACTGTAAAGGTAATACTCATATACCTGGAGTATGTGCGTAGCTTAGGATATTGTTATGTTGTGTTCTATACAAGATAGAAATCAACAAATCCATGGATAAAGATGATTAACTTATTACTAATGGGTTTTTTAAAAACATGTTTGAGTTCCTTCTGAAAACCAAAGGATAGCCTTAAGAAGTAGATTCTTGCACAAGAAGAAAAGGGTAGGAGACATTTCTATCCATGCTGGAGCCTCTCCTGTTCAATGTATTTACAAAATATCTGACAAGAGGACAGGAAAATTTTCCTGATGATATGAAGCAATTCAGGATGAGTACTACGAGGATTCTAGAAAGATCTTAGGAAAATGAGTGACTAAGTAAGAAAAAGGTGAATTACATTCAATACAAATTTATGTAAAGCAGGATCCAAAGGAAAAGTAATCCTAATTTCACATCTAAAATGGTAGGCTTTAAGTTGATCACTGGAGCTTAGACACGATCTTGGGTTTTAAATAGCCAGCTCCATGAAAATGCCAGCACAATGATCAGCAGCAGTGAAAGAACAAAACAAAATAATCCAAAAGCGGATTAACTGACAAAAATCAGTTAGAAAGGTATAAAGAAGGACACCGAAAACATCATTATGACACACAGTAAATCTACGGTTCATCCATATCTTGAACAGCATTTCACAAGCATACAGCAGAACTGGGAAGACTTCAGAGGACCAAAGAGATAACTTACATATGAAGAACTGAGCAGGGTAGAATTTCTTAGCCTGGAGCAGAGACTATGACATGGAGAGGGATGCTTGACAGAGGTCTACAACAGCATGTATGGCATAAAGAAGATGGACAACTACCAATGCCTCTTTGTCTACAACTGACAAAACTACATTAAATCAAACTAGTAAGAGACAGATTCAAAACAAACAAAAGATGCATTTCTTACCAGGATAAGCAACAGACCTACAAAGGAAATGCCAAAAGAAGTCTGGCAATATTGGGAAAAATAGATCTCTGGTTTGATCCAGTACAGCCTTTCTGGTGCCCGTAACAATTGTAAACAACAGGTATTTATCATATGTGTATATAGTACAAACTTTACCTGAATCCACTCCTGCTGTTTGGCATCTCCTTTGTTAGTTTTGGCTTCAAAACCTTTTCCACCATATTTCTGGTCTTCACTTATACACTTCACATGTTCCTTATAGTCATCACCCCTGAATATAGCAGATTTTTAACCACAGGTCACAGAAATGCTTCAGTCCTTTGAAATATGCAACTCTTACCTAATAACAAACTAAGTAATACATGACTTAAATAAATGGATCATTTAAACCTTATTACTGTCAACATTTATATGAGTAAAATCTAACATGCTTAGAATACATGTAAGACTGCTGACATTTCTGCCATGCTGCAGCCTTCAGTGAAAATTTCTGCCTTGCAAAATCAGATGCATCTTCAGTATACTGCAGCTGCTTTTCTTAATGACTCCATGACTTGTACACATTTGTATGTGTAATGTATACATAGCTACTAACACATATCTGTGTTTTACTACTCAGATTGACATATTTTAAAATCAGAAAAGCAGGTAAAAAATGTTTGCAAAAACCTAATTCCTAAATATAGATATACTAATGTGGTCATGAAGTTCTGACCAAAGTTTAAGTGCCCCCAAAAGAAATATTATTGCCAACCTCACTCTCTCTGCAACAGCAGAGTAAGTAACAGCTGTTGACAATCAGAAGCTGAAAGCTTTGCCACTTATGCCTGTTTCCTGTTGAGGTTTAGTCATCCATGAGGTTCAAACCTGGATGATAAAACTTGAATTTATATAAAAATGTGTATAATTTTTAAATATAAATATTAATTATTCAGAAATAGCCAAATGTAATTCTGATATACCACAGAAAATCCCATATTTGTGACAACCCCTGCACAGTGAGCAAAGGTATTTCACATCCTTTACCTACCAGAAATCCTTGCCACAATCCATGCAAGACAGGCACTGACAACTTCTGCAGATGTTCACATGCTTTTCAACCTGTGCTTTCTTCACAGCTTCTCCACACGAATTGCACGTGAAAACTACCATGCTGGCGAGTGGTCAGGAGCTTCCAGGAAAAGGGCACAACCTTCTTCCTCCCCACACAAGCACAATCCTAGAAATACAAGGAGCAGATCTTACACCCATAGCTCCAAAGAAATGCTTGGATGGCCGAAGAGAAACACACCTTTGAACCCACCAGCAGACAGGGTGAGCAGT
>JAOXXN010000471.1:59269822-59282381 GCA_026770055.1 Myrmophylax atrothorax
TCATGTGAAATACCCAAGGTGATATAATAATTCTGAATAAAATTCAGGTTCAAAACTTTCAGAAATGTAGGTTCCATGATTTTTCTGCTATCAATTATATTTAACCCTGTCTTAAAAGCAATAACATCACTGTGGAGGACAAAAAGTTATTACAAAAACTTACTTGTATTGACAGGTAGAGAATTGAAGTATTGTGCAGTTACGTTCTAGATTGAAAGTCAAGTTATTTTGAAAAGTTAAAGTGGGCTGCATTGTATTTTACTAAAGCTGCTCATATGTTTTTGGAGATTCAAGAATACCACTTCTATATGTATAAATTCATAATTTTGATGAAAAATACTTGGGTTAATCTTCAGATATATAGGAAGAGAATTTGAAGGCAAGTATAAGGATGTGAATGGCTACATGCTCAGCAGAGGTGGATGGTACACATTGAAACTGGAAAACAGAATCCTTTCAATGCACTTTCCATCATTGCTCTAGGACCTGGTCCTCTATTCTGTTCTTCCTGGCAATATGATACAGCTTTCATGTGGGAAAAAGTTTTTTAAAAAATTAAACCCCACACCCATTCATATCAAAACTCTTCTACCTACTTGAATGATAAATTCAGTATCTGAGTAAGTCTGCCTTATAAGCTTAATGGTAAATACTGTACTTCCCTCTTGAATTTCCCCTTAAATACATGGGTAAGTGTCCTTTGGGGGATATTTTTGCTCTTAGGTTATGTGTTTTAAAAGGAAGTGTACCAATTTAAAGCATTTTTATTCTATTGCAACTATTAGAAGTTCTATGTTCTGTTTCTTCTTTTAGGTGAGAAACCTTTTGAATGTAACATTTGTGGGAAACACTTCTCACAGGTGGGAATATTTTATATATTATGGTACTTAGACTTGAAATGCATCTATGTGTTTATTCTAAAAAACTTGGGCTCAAGTCTATAGGTTAGATTTTTTTTTTGTTCAAAGAGAGACTTCACTTTAGGGATATATTATTAAAATGTCTTATTTGAAAATAATATGTTAGATGTTTTCGATTTCTTTGATGCATTTTGCACCTTTGATTCTGTCTGCTCTCAATGGATGTGTTACATCTTTCACCTTCAAATGAATGTTTAACTATCCAGAGTCATGACTATATTTGAAATATAGAGAACATTCATTTCCAAACTGTTCCTTTGCCTTATGCTTAGGGATATGTTGTGAATAGCATTTTTACAGTGTCTGAAAAAAGTACACATTCGAATTTTATATGATGTTATATTCACAATAGAGTTTCATCTTCCTAAATGGCATCAATTATTAAGCAGATTTGAGTCAGATAAAAAAAGTTTGTATCCATATAATTGGGCTTAGTTTCCTTCAGAACATCACAGTCTGTCTGAAGTGACAGAACTCAGCTGTGATTTAAAAACAACCTCTTATGAAATTCTCTGCTTACATGCAGAGCCTAAGCTTTGGCTGTCTTAATTTGAGCTCCAGTGCTTGCTTCCTGTTCTGGGTACAGCACTTAATTTGTATTTCTAAAAATTTGGTGCCTAGTTCTCTCACATTTCCAAAATGTCTATTTCTTTTCTGTTTTCTTCTTTGGAATGTGCACGTCTAAGCATAGGAGACAATAAACAGGTGCATATTTTTATACTAAAATAATAATTATTGTTTAATCACTTTGGTATTTCTTATGGGTCCTGGTTTAAGAATTAGATACCTGCTCTTTGTCTTCCCACCCACCACTGTTTGTGCGTCTCTTGTGTCAGTTTCACAGTCCACCAGCGGGACTTGTTTGACCCATGAATCTGATGCAGTTGCATCGTCCACTTTGTTGCCTAATATGAATATAAGAGTGCATACAGTGAACAGTACTGTCCCATAGTGCTTATTGAGCCATTCTGAGCAAAACTGGATCTGGTTATTAGGCAAAGAGGTGCATTTTCGTTCATTTTGATGATCGAACTTAGAGCTATTAAAACCAGAACATAGATATTTCCAAATTCTATTAAAAGTACTTTTGGCAAATAGAGTGGTATTCTGTACCACTGCTGTGGGGGAGAGGGAATAAAAAAGCTTCACACACTCAGAGTGTCTGACACACATGACAGACACCTTATGCAACATGCTTTACTCATCTTTAATTGAAAAACAAACCTCCCAAAAAATGGAAATTTCTGCCTTTTAATTAAACACACTGAAACAGCTTTCTTCCCTCCATGTTACCTCACTTGCCCTAAGCTAAAGGCAGATATATATATGGATGGACAATCCCTACATGTCCAGCATACCAGCTGCAGCATTTACCTTGGGTGCTGCTCTGGTCATAAAGGGCTCTTGTGTATTCATGAGGTGCTTGCTTTTGAATGCTGCAAATGAGTAAGATGCCACCTACTAGAAAGTAAAATGCAAGGTTAATTACTATCTACTTTTTACTTAAAAAAAACCATGTCTGATCTTGATCCTCTGTGTCTGCAGGCACAGAAGTAGAAACACTTTTGTTTAAGCCTTCATGTTCTGTACTTTTGAGACAGTGCAGTCCTTGTGCCTGGTGGTATGTCTGCTCCTGCTGAATGTGACTGACGTTCTGTGCCTTGGAATGTGGAGCAGAAAGTGAAGGAAGTAGGGGAAATTGACATGGGAACTTGGGAACAAATAGCCATAAATGTCTTTGATTTTTTTGAGAAAGAGGTTCCTTTTGTACTTCCAAGTTTGCATCTTCCCTTACTACTGGCACACAGCCTGTTGGGATGTGAACCTTCTCTGTCTGGTGATCCAGGATATCATGTTTTACCTCCTTCTGTAGAGCTGCTCTTGGGTGTCCCTATGCTTAGATTCTTTCTCTTTGAAAGCATGCCAGTTACAAGTGGACTAAATCCAGCATATCTCTTTAGTCTCCAAATTTGTGAGGAGTGTTACTCAACCAGAATGAGGATTCTTCTGAGCACCTTTTTTTTCCTTTCTCTGAAATGCTAGCAAAAGTCCTCAATGCTTTTTCATTGGCATGGTGTGTGCTACTTTAACCAAGGTTGTGTGCCAGCTTTAAAACTTGAAGAATGCAAGCTAATAACGTTTTCTTATTGTCTTAGCAAGCTTTGTCCTCAACAGGAGAAAATTACATGAGCTTTTAATAAAGAAATGGATCTACTTGCTGTTCTCTGTAAAATGTTTTTATTCCTGCTTAAAATCCCTGTTTTTGTAACTGTTTGGAATAGCTATTGCACTTCAAATTCATCCCCTGTCTTTATCCAGAATAACTTTCAAGTGCCCATGGTAGGGTTTGTTTTGTGACGTGGAAAGTAAAGGTTCTGTCTTTTGCTTGTTTTCTCTCAAATGCACCACTGAATAAAATCCCTTGTCTTTGCAAAGCAACAATTATGCCATGGTTCATCTCCTTCCGCAGACATAGGTGCCTATTGCCTCTCTCTGTATGGATTTTAGGATTATAAAGTTTGACCTCAGAAAACAGTGGTTCAGTCACACTGTTCTCTGAAAAAATTTACAGGGGTTAGAGAGTTCTGTGGGGGTTCAAACAGTGATACATTAGATGTTGTCCTCTGTTTGTTTGTGTCTGCAGTACTTGAGTTCTGGTATATTATAAGCTCTGATTACAGTGATGGATCATCACAGGTAATTGATTATCTAAAGGAGTTAGAAGAAAATACTGTGGGTCTTATTTTTGTTGTCTTACTGTGAATGAGGAGGACATGATAATCTTGGCATCCCAAATTTTCCTTCCAGATGGAAAAGACTTAATGCTCCATTAGTGTATTTAAATAAAACCAGGCTGTTACCAATCAAAGAGAAGGGAAAGGTTAAACACTGACTATGGACATAGGCACAATTTAGGAACATCAGCTCCTCTATCCACACTAGCTGTATCTTGTGCCTTGAGAACTGGACTCTCTGCATTAGCCATTCAGAAGCACAGTTGGACTCAGTGAGAAGGTTTTATCTAGTCATTATCTGGTTTGCCTGCTACACTAGCATGATTTTTATAGGATTGACAGAGGAAAGATAAGTAATAAATTAGTTACCAGTAATCCCATTCATTCATTTCTGTACTTCCTTTTCTGTTTTCTTTTCATATGAGTAAATATTTATATTTTTGGAGCACTTAGCTCTGAGTATTTACAGACTGAAAAATGTTCACCCTATTCTTTCTAACCTCCTGGTAGGTGAATTCAGACATCCTGGTGTAACAATATTTTATTTGTAGGACAGGGAAAATGAGACTAACATGAACCATATTACTAGTAAGTTTTGTTTTTCATTGCATTCTAGATAGTGTAATTTTCATTTATAATTGGATCTGTTTTCAACTAGGGGTCTTTCTTTTCCCTTAACATTTGATCCTAGGCTTCTTTTTAATTTTTTTTCTGTATTTCTGTTCTCATCAATGTATAATTGCATACATAATTTGATCTTGAAGTACATGGTAATCTGTCTTTACTAGATAAGAATGCTTAAGTTCATACGTGCTTTGTAGTCTTCACTGCCTTAGAAGTAGGAATAAAAAGCCAGTCTCACGGTTCCCATAGTTGTTTTTTCATCTGTATACAACAACAGGCTAGCTGAACTTAAATGCTTAAATTACTGTCCCTTCAGGCAGGTAATCTCCAGACACATCTACGTCGGCATTCTGGTGAGAAGCCATATATTTGTGAAATCTGTGGGAAAAGGTGAGTAGAATCATGGTAAAATTAACATGATAAAATTTGGTCATGTTTTCCACTAATTTTCATGATAAACTAAGGGCCAAGTGCTAAGGCAACATGCTGCTCAGTTTTGTTCAGAAGACACTGGGTTTAAATGTGTACTGATGGGATTAAAATACATCAATATCTGCAGTTGTCCTGTTGCAAGTACATAGTAAGATAATGATACCACCATAGTTTGTGGTGTTAGTTTTTTGCATATTGGTATGTAGTTAAGAATATACATTGTGTGTATTTTGAACAGTGTAAGTCATAATAAATCATGTGATTTTGTACCTTTCCCTCATTTTTTTCATTATTTGGTGATAGAATTTTTTTTACATTTTAGGGAATTGTGAAGTATGGGAAACTTGACAAATTTGAGCAAAACATTAAATAATTCTGCCTCCGATAGCTAGTAGGTGACAGAAAATACACTAATGCAGGAGTAGCATAAAATGCAGAATGAATTAGTAACATTAATGGTAAATAGGTTTTTGGGTGCTTTTTCCTAGCATAAATTTATTTGGACATTGCCAGTTTAAATTTTTTTTTCTTAGATGCATCCATTTATGTGTGTTTTAGATCTTAATCTTTATTTAAAACATCAGGCATTTATTATAGTCAATTTCTGCATGATACAATAACAGGTCTTATAATGGCACTAATTGGGTTTTTCTGTATTGTGTTACAGATTTGCTGCTTCTGGTGATGTTCAGCGTCATATTATTATTCATTCTGGAGAAAAGCCTCATCTCTGTGATATCTGTGGCAGAGGTATGTAAGAACCAAAATTTCTGCCTCTGAGGTTTCTTGACTGAAATGTGAGGAGTCATTTTAATCTCAGTCTGTCATGTTTTTCTAGGATTCAGTAACTTCAGTAATTTAAAGGAGCACAAAAAGACCCATACAGCAGATAAAGTATTCACCTGTGATGAATGTGGGAAGTCATTTAATATGCAACGAAAATTAGTAAAGCACAGAATTAGGCACACTGGAGAGAGACCATACAGCTGTTCAGCATGTGGTAAGATTTACTATGGATAACTTGATTGTGTCTTTGCTTTTTAAATGATAAATAAAATGTCCTTTGTCAGCAGAATAACCATTAACCAAAATGATTTCAAATTGAAATACTATGTTGTGAAAGTTATTCACAAAATCTTTGGCTTCCATACTTCATAGTCTTTCATTTGTAACTCCTTTATCTGTCATAGGTTTAAAATAGAATTTCAGTTGAAGAATAAAGGAAGTAAGAGGAATCAACATTGTATGTGTATATGTTTGCTAAAATATATAAAATATGTTTGCTTCAAAAATAGATTTATTTTCAGAATAGTCCTTTTTGATGGAAAGTTAAGTTTGGCATCACTTGGCTATCAATTGGGTCTTTTTTTACCCCCAGTTGAATACAGTTTGGTTTTAACTGCATTCACCCACAGAGTTTGATAATAACCTTTTGTTACATTGCTGCAGCCTCTGGAATAAAATCAAAACTTGACCAATGTTTCATATCAGAGAACACCTATTTTCAGAACCTGTCAGGCCATACATCCAAGTGCTCTGAAAATGGCTCTTTGATCAATGATTCATCCTTCTGTAACATAGTTCTCAGAAACTGCATTATCTATCCTGATCTCATATGTTACTTAGCATGCTGCATTCTACTCATATTTTTGCCCTTAAGTGCTATTTTGATATAATTTCATTCATGTTCTAAGAAATCAACTTTGGAGGAGGGGTAGCTTCCCAATATGGTAAAGTCCAACTGCAGTATGTTTTATTTGCAATATCTTGAGGCACAAGAAAAAGCCAATATTATCAGGATGTCTTGCATTAGAATGAGAAAATACAGATATGCAGGATATCAAAGTATAAGCAATCGGTTGAGTTGCTGTTGTTAAAACAGGCTTGTTTTCATCTTCCCTTGTAGTGTTTTGGATATTTTTCCTTACTAAGAAGGCAAAAATTGTGCAAAGAGGATCCGATCAAGCATTAAGAAATCATTCACATAATGCAAAAAATCCAGATGTATTACTCCAGTACTTTGTAATATTACCATTTAATGGCTGTTCTGAAAGTAAATCTGTGCTGTAAAATAAAAAGTATGAATCTGAAAATTGAGACTGCAATTTTAGTAGGTGTTCATTTAATAAAGTTCATTTTATTGGAATCTGTCCTCACAAAATAAATGAAATAAAAATCACAAACAGGTACCAGCTTACTTCTACTATCTTCAAGAGTGTGAGGGGTCTGAATCATGTAGCACTTCTGGAAATTAATGCTCTCTTGTTCTGCTTGTTCTTCCACACTTTGCCACGGTTCAGCCTCAGACACTGTTTTCTTTGCGGCATGGTCTCTGAGCTTATTTCAGTCTGTGGTTCTGAAGACAGGCAAACAGTGGAATATATTTTTGTATTCTAATATGTGCAGCAAGAGAAATTACAGTTCTCATTCTCTGGCTAGAATATAAAAAAATGAATTGCTGCATCAAAGTTAACAACAATGGCAATTTTGTCAGGTCTTTGAGAGTAGTTCCTTGGTAATGAGCAAACTATTTCTTTCTATGATGCAGCTCGCACTACAAGAATATAATTAGTTTATCAGCATACTGTTTTTCCCAACAAATTAAATTGATAATTTAAAATTATTTTTTTTCTCCACAAAGATCGATGCAAACTGAGAGCACTCACAACTTTCAAGTACTAATGGATATTCCTGTCTCTGCAGACAAAAGGCTAAACATGCTTGTTGTAAACACAAGTTAGAATATCAGATGAAGAAGAAGAAACAAGTTAATGGAATTATAAAAATAGATGGAACTTGTTTGAACCTGTTCTAGATAGACAAGTTACCACGACTGGGACATACCATACCTTATTGCTTGATATTTTCTCTTATTAAAACATGTTTATTCACTTGTGTTAGGAACAAAATTGTAAGCTATCGCTTCTGTCTTGTAGGGAAATGTTTTGCAGGCTCTGGTGACCTGCGTAGACACGTGAGGACTCATACAGGAGAAAAGCCCTACACTTGTGAGACTTGTAACAAATGCTTCACTCGCTCTGCTGTCCTGCGGCGGCACAAGAAAATGCACTGTAAGGCCTCTGAGGAAGGGCCAAACACACTCAATGAATTTACTCCAGGGATTGAAACTTCTGACCTTGACAAGTCTCAGAGTTCTGACTCTTTTGGCCAAGAAATGTCTGTTACATTGTTACCAGTGTCTGTTAAGTTTCCCATTCGTCCAACTGGAAATTCCACTGAGTTTGATAGTTCTGCGGATTCTTACTGTAAGGTGCGATCAGTGGTTCAACACCACGATTCGGCAAACCAGCAGAAACTCGACACGGATTCTGCTAAACTCCCAAAAGCTCAGACTCAGCAACCACCACCATATGCTTTTGCAGATGTAGATGTGTCTTCCGCAGAGGAACCCTTGCAGTCGGATAATATTCCCATGATTCGCTCCTCCATGGTGAGCTTGGACAGCCATTGCAATGACCCACTGGGCAGTCGAACATCATCTGCCACATACAAGAGTAATGAAGGACCCTTCTTCTCCAGCATGACCCTCTGGGGTTTAGCGATGAAGACCTTGCAGAATGAAAGTGAGTTGGAACAATGAGGGCTCAGGTGACTGTTCCAAAACTTCCTAGAGGCATTTCATGCTCAAGTGATTGTGATTGCAATTGCACTGCAGCATAGAGGGATCTGAGCTGGTTTTTAAGCCAGCTAGCTTGGATACTGATAGGAATCAAGATATGCATGCCCAGAACCCTGTGTAGGCTGCCTTTATTTACACTGCTTCTCAGCAAAGTTCAAATCTACTTTTGGGGACCTTTGTTGTTCTGTGACTGCACTGTGTAGCTCATGTGTTGCCATGATTTACTAAAATTTGCCATTTACTAAATCTGCCATTTAACTTAGGATTTTTTACCTGATAAAAGGATGGCCAGTGTCTAATTTCATTCCAAGTATGGGTCATCAGAACTCTTAAGGGGGGTGATACGACAAGAGGAAAATACTTCACAAATCCCTAGTGAACCTGAGTTTCAGTAGTGACTTTCTTACCAGTAGGGTCATTGGTTTACAGGATTTCAGTATTGTGACAGTAAATTGAAATGTTAAATACTGAATAATATTTGTGATAGTGCAAAGTAACTGTATATCTAGAAACTTTATTTTTTTACAATAAAAGCTTTTTTTAGTATTTTATAAACTATTTTGCACAGCAGATTATTTGTACAATGAAAGCCAAGATCAAGACACACGAATAAAGGGAAGTTGGTTTACACTGTATCTTAATTGCTCCATGTGTTTCATCTTTCACAAAAAGATCTTCAGTAACAGTGCCATCTATTCCAGGTATCTTTACAATGTTAATGGCCCCCACTGCAAGAAGAGCTGCACTGAAAAATAAATGCAATCAATACACCAGTAGGTTGTCTTGTACTTCAGCAAATGAGTATGAAACATTGGCTAATTCATGGAATAAATAGACGTTACAGGATAGAAACTTTGCTTAGAGGCCTTTTCCTGCTTTGTGCTTTGAATCGTTGCATTCATTTTCAGTATAGATGTGCTGCAGCATTTCAAACTGTTTGCTACAGACACTTGAGTTTTACCTGCCTTTTCCAACCCATCAAAAAGCATTGTGAAGCCTTATGGTAAAACCTTCCTTACATACTGTAGTTTCTGAAGTGAAAATACCATCACACTGTTTTCTGAAGCTCATTCATAGGCTGGAAGGTCTGTTTGAAGTACTTAGTTCTTATTTCCTATAAGGGGTCTCAACATTTGGAGGCTGAGAAGTAGGTTTGAGTGTTTTGTAACAGCTAACAAGATCTATTATCACAACTGTTTTAATAACACTGCAGTTCCTCTGCTTGAAAAAATCATATTTGTATAAAACTAACAGCTGGAACTGTCTAGTAATTAATATATAGTGTCATATATTCCTGGTATTAGAAAATACATTGTCGCTTGTAAAGTACAAAAATTCAACTCTGTTATGGTTGTCTGGTTCTTAGTAGAACAAGAACTAGTTTTGCTAGAACATAAATGTAGACCAGAGGTGACTTGCAGTCCACCTCTTGCATTCTGTGGAATTTCAAAGCTTGGAAAATACAGTATTTTTTCTTATTTTTAAAGTGCTCACCACTTTTTTCCCCCCACGAATTCAAAAGTAGCTGTTCCTTTTCTTGTTGTGTTGACACCTTGTGCTGCAATTTGTGTCTGCACTTCATTTACTTTGTCCCTGTACATTCCTATTTTTAACTGCTTTAAACCTGAATTGAAACGGGAAAGAGAGTGTTGCCGGCCAGAGCATTGCAGTCCTGAAACAAAAGGGGCAGCACATTACATTGTCTGTGCAAGTCTCAAAACATACACATTTCTCTCAATCATTTAATGTTATGAAAACCTTGTCACTATACCAGCATACCAGTTACCAAAAAAAAAAAAAGAATCCAGATGCACTGGAGAGCAAATTGGGATTTTTTACACCTTTCCTTTCTTGTAGTGCATATATACTAGGAAACTTGAGAACATCTCTATTTTTCCAGCCAGTGAAGTAAAACACAGATTTTGCAGCATGTGTGTGTTAAAAGAGAAGCAGGGAACGCTTTGTATATGTGAACCCTCATCTCTCCCCTCATTCATTGTCTTTTGCATTATTTTTCATTGAACACTGCGGATGTTTCTGGGAATTATCCACATGCTATTCAACAATCCAGGTATTATGGTTTTGTCCCTCACAACCTGTGCTCATGCTCACTCTCACTCTGCCTTCCTTTCATGACTGCCTAAGGCAAAAGGTGGGTATCTGCCAGTCACTAGCTCTGTAGGCTTCCTCTTGTCAGAAACTATTTTTAAATTTTACTTATCGTAAGAGAAAATAGAAATTTGATTGTGTTCCCCCCAGGATTCTTTCACTTAGAAAGGCCAAGTTGCAATTTTTGAACCTCCTAAATTTTAGTTTCCTCTGGTTCTGCAGTGGTTTTGCTTTCTCTGTGGTATTTTGGAGAAGTCTATAGGATCAGTTTAAAACAAACCACGTTACAACCTCTGTGCTCTTCTAACAGAGTGTTAGAGGTCTGTATGCTGGTTTGGAGGAATGTGTAAGACTGTTTTAAAGTGAAAATGGCATCTTGAGATACTTGTAAGTGCACAGATTAGATTGCAGGTGTCAGGTGCCTTATGCCAAGAGGACAGCTCTGTTGCACTAAGTACAATTTCTTCTGCTTGGCAGTTGTCCTAGTTCAGCAAGCTGGTACCAGTTTGTCACTGTGTGGGTGTGACCAAAGCTGTGTATTCTACACTCTGTATGACATTTCCATGGACCATTTGCAGCAGCTGCCCAGGGCACACCTGACCCCTCAGGTTGTGAGCTGGGTGTTAAAGAACCCTGTGAGATAAGAGCTGTGATAACTCCCCTCCAGGAAGTCGTTAGCACCTTCACACCCAGCTTGAGGGGATGTGTCTGCTAATGGGCCAGCAACGATTCCAAAATACCCCATGAGTCAGAGAGTCAGATCACCCATTGTGTAACTCCCCGCCCTGGGGGAGGTACTGGGTGGTCCCACCTGAACCTGAGGGTATATAATCTTGGGGTTTGGGGACTTCTGGGACCACTCGCCGTATCCAGAGGAGGACCAGAACCTCAACAGGACTGCAACCATCATCTGCACCAACAGGTGGGTTTTTTCCTTCTTTTTTTTTTTTTTTTGCTTTGGATTCAGGGGACCCACATGGGGCTCAGCATAGGGACTAACAAACACCGTTCTGTTTGTGCCCCAGGGTGCTGGGTTATATTTCTGGGGGGTTTGGGGCAAAACCAATTTCTCTTTGTATCATTGCATTCATTGTAATTTTTTTATTAAATTGTAACTGATTTATAATCTCTCTTGAGCTGGGGTCACTTCTCCTGCCGGTTTACTTTTAAACCAGCATAGCAGTATTTCTGTGAGAGTATTTCACACCAAAACCACGAAGGTTCTCAAACCTGCTACCAGACTGTGAACGCTGTTTGTGGTTTGGTGGGTTTGTTGAAACAGCTCATTGCAATGTGGCATCTTTGAGAAGGAAGTAGAGCAAACACTGCTAGGAGGGAGCCGTCCCATCTGAGTTTGTGCACTGGAACCAGAAAACAGGAGTTGCAGCACCAGGCAGGAGCACTAAGAACTCTTGTTTCTAGCTGGCTTGAAGGAAAAGCTGAGAAAGAGGGAATATTCAAAAGAAGATAGTAGATGAATGGAGTCAGATGGAAGAGAATAAATTTTTATGTATGGAGTAAGAAGTTTCAGATTAAGAAGTCCCATCTCTGCAGCCACTTTGCAGTGAGAATATCACTGCCTGACTAAGAAAATGTACTTTGCTTTTGTGTTTCCAAAATCAAATACAGTGCATCATGTCAATTTAGTATTGCTTGAGCTTTCCTCAGTGATACCTCAGTAGAAAATTGCCTTGAAAGAGGATCTTTCTCTGCATCCTAATAATTTGCTATGCCAACCTGCAGGTCCATAAAGAGGAAGATGTTTAAGTGGGAATAGCAAATATGGTCTGATAATCCTAATGCTGCCATAAAGCTGGCACAGCTGGAGAAGAGCAGCTAACCCATGACTTTGAAGAACAGATGGAAACTGTGACACCATTGCTGAGCCAATAGTATTTTCCAAGCAGCAGAAGCCCAACCATAGCCATTGCTCATAAATATCCATAGCCAGCATGCTGAGGGGGATGAATAAACATCAGTCCCTTGGTTAGCAGCAAACACTGCTGAAATGCCCTTGAAGCGGGGCAGGATCCAGGACCTAAGGAGTTAGCTCTTTGACAGGGAAATATGGCTAGTTTAGTTTAGTTAAAAAGACATTT
>JAOXXN010000471.1:59299239-59323923 GCA_026770055.1 Myrmophylax atrothorax
GGGGATGGCGCTCCGGAGCGCTGCGCATCCCGCGGGCTGCGGGCGGTGCCGCAGCATCGCGCTGGCGTGCCGGGGTCTGATCTTGGCGTGGATTGTGTGCGTGGTCGGGGGGTTCTTTATTTATTTTTATTTGTTATTTTTTTTTAAACTTTGATAGTAGAAGCTCGGGCCATCGTTCGTACTTCGCAGAACGTTAAAGCCCATCCAAGTCACAATGACCAACGCGTAATTTTCTTCTTTTATTTTCTTCGTTTTTCTGGCCGTAAGGTATTTCGGGCCAGCCAGGAAAAGGTCTGATTTCCCATATTTTGCATTTCTGTGCGTGTGTGCCTGTGTGTGCCAGCAGAAAATCCCTCTATCCTGGAAGAATGGTGAAACTGGGGAATAATTTCAGCGAGAAGAGCACAAAGCAGCCCCTTTTGGAGGATGGATTTGACACCATCCCCCTGATCACACCCCTGGATGTCAATCAGCTCCAGTTCCCACCTCCTGATAAGGTACAGTAGGCTTTAGTTTCCACCCTGGAGAATCACACCCAAATCACAGGCAAACAACAAAAGAATAGGTTATGTGTAACGAGCAGCTTAGAAACGGCGAGAAATTCGGGATGGTTTAAGGCATGCTAGTTCCCTCGAGGGAAAAACCCCAAACAGTTATAAGCTCATGAGAATCCAGTAATAGTGATTTGTATTAAAAAAACAGTGCAAAATATTAGCAGTAAGCATATATAGATTTCAGTGCTGTGTATGAAACATAAATGTACAAATTAAGCTTCTGTATGGTGTATTGTCATAGTCCTTCCTATTCTGCATATTTTGTTTTGGTTTGGGGGTTTTTTTGTATTTTTAAGGTACTGTGTATTCTCTGTGAATGATGTGAATTTTCTCTGTCCAGAAAATGCCCCTCTTTATTTCTTTGCAAGATGGGCATGGGCAGACTGGCAACAGAGAGCACTTCCATCTTCCTTCTGTGCTTCAGTAGGAAGCTAATGCTAACCCCAGATAAGCTGAAATAGATGGGAACAGGGCATTGAGTTTTCTCTTTGGCAATTTATTTTGTTCAGCAACCTCCAAATAGGTGGTTCACATTCTCTGTAGTTGGAAGGGGACAGTCCAATGAGCTGCTTACAGGTTGGAAGGGAAATGTGCTTCCTTCATTTTTCATTACATGCTTGATTATTAAGGATTTAATTTTAAAGATTTAGGAAGGTGATGTGATAGCCTGTAAATATGTTTATTGTCCTCACAATAAAGAATTCAGTGTTACTACAGGTAAGGCACACAGTAGTAGCATACCTTTTCAGATTTTTCAGTATCCTATTTTAATTTAATTAATTACAATGTACATTTCTCACATGCATCTAGTAAAGAAAACTTTGTGGTCTTAACACAATTTTTATTTTTGACCTGGTATCTTCCACAAGCTCAATTCTACTTCTAGTTAAACTGATAGCTATACATTCCACAAAGCTCCAAAAGATTCAGATCATCTTATCTTAGGGTAAAGAATTTTAGCTTGTAAAATTTTCCTTGGTAGAGTGTTGCTGGTAGGCAATACAAATAAATTTGTGACCTCCATTTTAATTGCTATCAACACCATTCTGTGTTGTGTTTGGTGACCAGTTGGCAGGCATAAATGCAATAAGCCATAACAGCTGTTGGAGAGCCCGAGGGTCCATTTTATGCCCTCCGTTACATGGGTGTAAATCCTGTAACGGGGGACAAAATCACACCCTCAGGCTTTAAAACAAGTTAAGTCTTACTGTGTCTGATGCGCCTGCCAACTGGTGACTGGATATAACTGATTACCAAGGACCAGTGTCCAAAGGATTTTGTTATGTTCCTGCATTGCTAAGCAGAAGTCTGAACTAGGGATCTTTATGGTAATAGCTTTAATCTGAGCAGAGCCTCTGTAGTGAGCTCAGGAGGTTCTGTGCCAGCCCTATTGCTCTTACTAGAACGGGGCAGAACTCCTCCCATCGTAATGGCATTTGCCTTGAACAATAGCAAATGTCCAGCTAGGCTAAAAGCTTAAAAAAAGGAATATTTGATTAGTTCTTCTACTCTCCGCTGTCTAATTGTATATTAACTTTCCTTTCCTATTGCAAACATAGAGGGGAGAAATGAAAACCATGAATTTATTTGTTCTGCTGGTTTCCTTCTGTAAGTGGTTAGTCATGTCAATGTCTCTTTACCGGTTGCTACAGACTCCAAGGCAGGAGCAGAGCAACTGATGTGAAAAGAAGAAACAGTATTAAGGAAAGATTGACACACAGATCAAACTGCAAAATATGAAGATGCTCATGTATAATGAATAGGAGTACATACTTCATATATCTATGTTTATTATTCACTTACAAGGCTCCAGTATGGCAGTGAAGCAGAACTTCTGGAAAAGTAGTGACTACAACACTAAGGATTTGATGATTTTGACAGCTTCTAAATTAAAGGAATGAAGTGATTTAAATTCATATTTAGATATGTTAAACAAAAGAAGACATTACATAACCAGGCAGTTAGAACTGTACATTCAGTGTCAGCTGAATATGATTTGAATTGCCTGAGATTATGCAACATAAAGGGGGGAGGAATGTAAGTAAAATGTTAAAAAGCATATCAGAAATCTTCAGGCAGTTTGCTTCATGATGCTGTTGGGCAGTTACAAAGTTAAATAGGTAATAACTACTATCTTACTAATTACAACTGGAAATAGGTTAAGTAGTTTCTAAACCTCTGTCCTGCACAAAAATGTGTAATGCTGTCAAAGTGGACCATAATAAGCTTTAATAAGTTTATTAGTACTGAGTCTAGTACAGCTACATATTCTAGGTGCCATTCAAGCAAGTGAGAAGAGGGGAACCCAAAGCTTGTAATCTCAATGCTTGGCTACTACCTCTAAGTGTCATAATCTTAATTTCAGAAAGCAGTAAAGAGACTATATACAAGGGCATGTAATGACAGGACAAGGAGGAATGGCTTCAAACTGAGTGTAGGTTTAGTTTACATATTAGGAAGAATTCTTTATTGTGGGAGTGGTGTGGCACTGGAACAGGTTGCCCGGAGAAGCTGTGGATGCCCCATCCCTGGAGGTGTTCAAGGCCAGGCTGGGTGGAGCCCTGAGCAACCTGGTCTAATGAAAGGTGTCCCTGCCTTTGGAACTAGATGATCATTAAGGTCCCTTCCAACCCAGGCCATTCTATGATTCTGTGATAATGTATTTGCTATTAATACTACAGGCTATGCTAAAGATAGAATTTGATGCTAAAAGTCTAAAAGAGTAGATATTTATTCCTTGGAACAACAGAGAAAAGTGAGCAAATCATAATAGCACTGTCAGTATGATGAACTGCACCCTATCTCAAGAATGATACTCAGAAAAAGATCCTGAAAAATGCAGAAGACAAAAATGAGGCAAATAGGTTAGGTATGTGAAAATTTTGTACAATTAGAATGCCTTGGAGAACACAAGAGATTAGACTGACGTAACGAATATTTTGGGAATACAGATAAGGTGCTAAATGGTGCATCTTGGGGCAGTAGTTCATAGCACGGAATAAACTGAAGTTAAAGAGCCTTGAGTGTTTGAAGAAATCTCATTAACATAAGGGTTTCTGTGTGCATCTTGCTTCTTGCAGCTGATAGATCAGAAATTAGATGTTAAAAATTAGAGTGCCAACGGCCATAGTCTGTCATATAGTGAATAGCAACCAGATGGGACGTGTCACCTTTTTTAAACTCAAGATCCTGGCGATCAAATGTAGCATCTTCCAAGATTTCTATGGGTCCTCTTCAGTAATCTTCTCCTGATGTCTCCAGTTTGAAATCCATTTCCTGAAGCAAGTGGAGGTGACTGTTTTCAGACTATACAAAGAGAGAAGGTTCATTATTTGGATTTGACCTGTGCTTGCCTACTATAGGAACACAGTATCACCACAGATGAAAAAACCGAAACTTTGTGAAATTGTTGTATAACAAGTCTTCCTGTAGGTCCATCAAAACCACTTTGAGAGATTACTTTGTTAGAGATTGAAATGCCAAAAAATTAAATAAAAAATTACAGCTTTCAAAGAAGAATTACACAAGATGGTGGTGGGGAAATACTGTGCTAAATGTGCTTATAAGCAGGTAAAAGAAGAGTTAAAGAATAAGGTTTCTGTGGCTAGTTTCAGCTGACAGGGTTTTTTTATTTATTCTTAAAGGTTGTGGTCAAGACAAAAACAGAATATGAACCTGATCGCAAGAAGGGAAAGTTCCGTACTCCTAAAATAGCTGAATTCACAATCAGCATCACTGAAGGGGTTTCAGAAAGATTTAAGGTAAGTAGTGCTATCGAAGATGTTAATAACTCAGTTGCATTCACAGAAGTGCTTAAAATGAATTGCTGATTGTAGCCAGAATGGGCTATAACAGAGTGCCTGTTGTGGGCGTAGCTGGACATGAGAAAAATAAATGCAATGTTAAAATAGTTCAGTATTTAGCAGTTAGAAGCAAAAGCAAATCTTGCAGCATTATTGCTTGTAATCCCTCACTGGCAGATGAATTCAGGTGGTGGTTCTGCCAGCATGTGGGTTGCAGAACATGGCTGGCCACAGTGTATGTGGGCTGCACACAGGTAGCACTCTTGGCACCGATAAAGCTCCTGTTTGTGTTGAAGAAAAAGAACCACAAGAACATTTATTTTCTTTTTGACTTATTTATCACTGTGGCCAAACCATTCTCTTAAAAGCACTGTCTTAGTCCATTATGTATTTTTTATAGTTAAGTGTATGACTTGGCAGCTCAGGGATATATACCAGAGCTCTTTGCTATCAGTTCCCCTAGTCCAATTTAATTGCAAAGCTCAGTGATGACTTTTACTGTCAGATAGTAGGTCAGCAAGAACGTGATTCAGATTTACTTTTCAGTGTCCACACCCCTATTACTCCCTTCAGTAGTCCCATAGGAAACATGAGAGCTTAACTGGTGCAAGGATTGAATTGCTTTTACCCCTTCTCACTGGAGGAGAGGTTTTCTTGCTCTGTGTAAGTAAAGCAAAGCAGGAAAGTTGGCACTTGAGCTTATGCATCCCTATCTCTTCTTTCAACAAAGGAAGATGGCAGCTTTTCAATGCGTTTTAATTGGCATTTTACCCAAGGATGCCAAAGCATTTTTAAACAGTAGACAACCACACTTTTCACTATGCAAGTACAAATACATTTGGAAACCCTAACATTTAGTATGAGGGAAAAGTACAGAGCTTCAGCAAAGATGTGGATTCTCTTTATGCTGCACACTTCTAAACTCTGTTTGCATGATAGGAGTTTTAGAGCACACCAGAGATGCCGATTCTCTTGCGCCTGAGCAGTGGTTCTAAAAGCTGCCCAGGCCCAAGCTGACCTTCAGAAGCGTATATACAGCTCTCAGTGGAATTAGAGCATGCTAAGCAAAGTGAAAGCTCAGAGAGGGATTAGACTATATTTGGAAAGGAACTTTGCAGAGTGTTGCCACGAGAAATGTTTTAAGTGCCAGTTACCTGGTGGAGTCTTCAGCCACACAGTGAAGCTTGTAGGTTCCTAGTAAGTGGTGTGGAGAACCACCCTGGATAGCTAAGAAGAGATTATATGGGGTGTGGGAGGGTTTTACTAAGGAGGTAAGAAACCTAGTTCCAGTTTTTCTATTCACTGATTTGAGGCAAGGATGTCCTATCCCTCAGGAAAAATGTTCCATTCTGACTGACATTCTCTTTATCCTCCTGGCACCATAGTACCAGTCCTGGGGAGTAATCCCCTTTGTCTCAGGTGGGGGTTGGGCAAATGCAAATTGACAGGTCAGAACAAGGAGAACTTAATGTCTGGCTGTGTCTGTGTGTGTCCTGGTCACACTAAGGTGATTGCAAAATGCGTATTATGTTGTAGAAGAGAAAGGGGAGAAAGTTCTTAGTTTTGAGTACCCTGCTAGGACTTTGGTTCCAAGCAGCTATGCAGAACCAATACCTGATGAATTTTGCACTTATGCTTTAGCTGTAAGGACTAAGGGATTTCATTGCTGGAACTTTAATGGAGATAAGGAAGGGTTTGGATATTTTAGTCACATCTAAATGGTTTGGGCATCCCTTTGTAGACCTGTTTTTTTTCTGTTTTTTTTGGGAGAGCCGAGCAAATGAGACCTTGCAGAACAACAAATAAACAGTTTGTTGTGCTGTTGGATAGTCTTTTCTAATTTGTATACCTGAACAATTACAAACCTGAGCATTTTTGCATTGCAGTTTTATATACTTTTTGGATGGCATACTTAAATAAAATATCTCTTAGATATTACTTTATGATGATGGCTTGTTGATTAATCTCATACTACAGGGTTGCTAGGTTTTGCTGCTAGGTAACTACTGCACCAGAGAGAGGTTTCAGTAAGATTTGGTATCTCTTGGGAATTGCAGGGTGATTCACACTGTGGCTGTAAGTCTAGGCTTCTAAAGAAGAGTGTGGGGGTTGATCAATTAGGAAAATTCTGGTTCAGTTAATTGAAAACAATGTTCATGCAGAACATTCAGGTCCTAAAAATGTCCCTTAATCTCTGTGTAACAGTTTTAGAATTGAATTATGCTGCTTGCAACATTTGAAAGAGAACTGACTGGTTCTCTGGCAGGGATGACTGTCACATTCACCACTCCCAGTAGTAAATATTAGATGAATAATTGATGACATTTCATAAATATGTAGATGAAAAGTACCGATTGTGTGAGGTTTTCTCTTGGGTCCTTATTAATTGTGAACCATCATGTTAACTGCTGCTGTTGATTCTGAGAGAGCAAAAAGAATATTTGTTTGAAAATGAAATATTTGCTATAATTATGAAATGCATTGTTAAACTGATGAGATACTGACTTTGGCTCATGTTCATGAAAGAAGTTTCAGAGGCCATTTTAATAATTTCAATATTGTACATCACCGATGCACAAGCTTGCCACAAGACACAGCCCAAATGTTATGCTAAAAATAAAGCAAGTCAGTCATATCAACAGATAATTCACATGTGTATTCTAGGATGTACTTCTTAAATAAGGACAAAGCAGATTGCATTTTTGGGATTCAGTGGTGCAGATCATCTAAAGCTGTTCTTTTTGAGAAGTTACACATTATAACAAATGAAGCAACTCCAGCCTGTGCATATGTCGTGTAGATGGTGTTTTAGCACTTGAGTGAATAACCAATTATAAAATGTATTTTCTGCATTCAATCCACATTACCACAGTTATTACAACAGAGCTGAGAATGTTTACAAAGAAAACTGCAAGTATAATTTTCCTCAGTGAAGCCACATTTGAATCAGAATATCTCCAAAGAATGTGAAGATTTCCTGGTTCTGAGAGCCCTGTGGTCTGAACTTAGATTTATGGTGCTATACAGATCAAGAAAGATGTGATTTTTCACTGAAGATTGTTTCCCACTGAGATGCAGAAGTCTTGCTTTTGTTCTTCGAACAGTGTAGACTAATGTGGGGAGTTGGTTCTCCACAACTGGAAAGCAGCTTTGAAAAAGGCAGAGTTTTCTCTCCTGTAAATTGTCCATTGTACAGAGTAACACAAGAAGGCTGGAAATGTCACATCAAAGGACTCTTGTGAATCAGAACATAGGAGGAAGATTTGGCAGAAGAAAATTGATGGTATGAATTACCCAAGGCCAAACCTTGGCTTCCCCCACTGACAGAACAGTGTTTTTACAACCTCCAGTTGCATTTTGTAGTAGGATGTCTATTCTGGCACCCATTAAATTGGGCTACAGTTGTCAGTTGTGTACAAATACACCAATTTAAAAAAATGTCTGTTTTAGCAATGCATGACATTGTTTTTCTGTCTTTGGGAAAACCTCAATAAAGAACATTCAGAGGTATTTTGAAAGCAAACACATTTCCCAGTAAATTTCAAGCCCTTAAATAAACTCAAGCTGTAGTATTCCTTCAGCCTTTTGGTTCCATTCAAAGGCAGTTCAGTTCTTCAGACTTTATCCTTGACATCTCTACATACACCTAACTGCAGAGCCAAAGCCTCAAGCTTATTTCTGTGGTAAGACCATACAAGCCGCATACTGCCAAGTAGCAAGCAGTTGTTGAAACGTCTGCATGAAGTTATGGAAGAGGAATTGAGACTTCCTTTCAAGATCAGTTCTTACAGTTTTACCTGGTCATTTTAAGACTGCAAAAATATATGCAACATATATCTAACTATTCAACTTTTTTCCTATCTTTAAAGGGGCATCCTTCAAACATATTTCTGCCTCAAGACTTTTGTACCTCTTCCTAGTCATGCCAACAATTATTATTGCTGCAAAAGTAATAGGAGAGAAGAAAAACAGTTCTCCCTTTGTTCTCTGTGATTACTTTGTGTGTTGAGAAGCTCTTTGCTCCCACATTAAAAGTGCATGAGATGTCAGCTGCTTCCTGTACAGGATATCACTTCCTTAAGTGTATTGTGTGTCTGTCACTTTGGCTGGAAGAGTGACAGGTACTTACTGTCAGGAGTAGTTCTGCTTCTTCAGTAGAACTACTCACAGGATTAAAGTTGTTCACAGTGTAAGTGTTTAGAAGGCTTTGAATTTTTCCTGTATTGCTTCAAATGAGAAAAATAAAGGAGATTCTTTTTTCAATGTAACTGCTATTTTAAAACAATGGATTTAAGTAAAGGCACTGTATGGCAACTGTAACTTTTCCTTTTTTTTTAATATTTGATACTGTCTGATATGGCATTGACCATCCTCCTGCCAAGTTTTTGGCTGAAAGGAATTTTTACAGTCAGAGCTGACAGATTTAAGTAAAGTGAATGCCTAACAGCAGCTTCCCTGCTATTAGTTAGTGTCCTCTGCCATTGGCTCTATTAAAAATCCTTTTATTGGAATACAACTAGTGACACTAGTGGCACAGATGATGTTATGGATCTCTCCAGATATATCACTTAAATAGCCTATCCTCATCTGTAGTAACCTTATGCAGCCTTTCTCCTGACCTCAGTAATATTCTCTGGGTTTGTATGAGAAGGTAATAGGTTTTTTATTTTGGTGCCATAGAGTTTCTTGAACTGCTTCCTCAGATCTCTGTAGTTAAGAAACTAAACAGGGTGCCATGTGATGGAAAATGATGGGAGCATTGTCATGAACAGCTGAGTTAAGCCACAGTGCTAAGATCTCAAGGCCACTGCCTTGTTAGCTTGTTTTTGTCTAGCAGGATGTCCCTCAGGTTTCATTAATCAACTCCCTTGCAGACTGGTCCTGTTGTCTTGCACTGTCTCTGTTAATAAGTGCTGATTCTGTAGCTTCTTTCTGTTCCTGTCCTCATGAATCTGCCTTTCTTGCTGCTAGTCCCAGTCATTGCCAGGTAAGTATCCAAGACAGTTCTCTTCTCTTTGTCATCTCTGTTTGAGAAGGACAGTCTTCTGATTTTCTCCTACTTTTTCTGTACAGCCTGCCCCAAAACTATCATCCTCTTTGAGCACAAAGGTTTGACGGGAATGTTCTGGTGAAGTTGAGTTTAATAGATGGATACCAGTCATACAGCTAAACATGACATGATGATAGAAATACTCTTCTTGAAACAAGGCACCTGGTTGTTTTTTGAAGTCACTGGTAGTCTTTTTTATGTGTATATATTCCCATACCAATTATAGGACATTGTACCAAGTTGTTCTGTGTAATTTGCATTGCTCTGTAAATGAATACAAGTCAAATGTTGTATGTATAGATGTAAATTTTTTTTCTTTTATGTTGCCATTTCCTGCAAATTGAACATTTCTTAATCCTTGAGTGCATTGTTTCAGACACATTTTTCATGTAAACTTCCAGGGACAGGCTGAGGTAATAGCAAACAAGGACATAATTTTGGAAAAGCAGTGGTAAGTGGAGAGCTGATTTTGGTGTTCTTCAGCGTGCGGGTAGAGGGCATTGTGCAGCTAGAGATGCAGGATTTTAATGGAGAGAGGTGAAATGGAGGTCACGGCCATTTGCAGGGAAGTCAATGCAATGTTTTACAAGTTTTTGTCTGTGGGATGTAGCCAGACACAATCTATTGTAATTACAGTCTGTCTGCCTAAAATTCTCTTGTAGTTTAAATTCAATAGCAGTAATCTTAATTTCCTGTCCTAAGTGGTTGTACAGAGTTGCTGTATTTCATCCCAGAGGTCTTCGCATTTTGCTGGTGAGCAAAGCATAAATTGGTTGTAAATCACTTCATATGAAAGGTGCTCTATGTGTGTATGTCTTCACTCTTCTTGTTCAATGCTTGCACCAGCTCAGTGCCTCACACTTTACAGACACATCTGAAATGAAAGTTGTGTTCCCAGGAGGCTGCAGTTGAAATGGATAATGCACAGATGTAGAGCAGAGATGAGATAAGACCAAGTGCCAGTGGTTGAGGAGTGAAAATTAGTGTGTATTTTGTTAGTTCCACTTCAGTTGCACTTCTCATAATAACAGGAATGCTTCTACGTGGGTTTGTGTGCTGATGGAAGAAAAAGCACGGAGGAAGGCATGGTGCAAAGCAGCACAATATGAGTGGGTTAAGGAAAGAATTTCAGGCAAGAGGAGGGGGCATCAGAAAGGTGGAGGTGAAGGCAGAGGAGAAAAGGATGGTACCCAGGCTTTAGTGGGACACTGGGATACAGGCAAAGTGAGAGGAGCAAAAGGGGTAGACTTGTGCATGCCTTGAAACATGACTTGTAATTCATTCACAAAGGGACAGGAGCCAGGAAAGGGTGTGAAGAGAAGCAGGCAGTGTTGGTGCAATTGACGAATGCTCCTGTAATATTGTAGCTTGATTAAAAAGGGAGTAAAATAAACATTACTGGAGTAAGCAATGAGCAGTGTGCAGTAGCCAGGCAGAGAAAATACAGCTTGCAGTGTTTTGAAGCTGAAACAAAGTAGGATGGACTGATGGGGAAGATCTGGCAGATCTTATGGTAAAGGCCTTATCACAACCTGCTTACATGTTAGTGTAGTTGTCAGATATGGTGAGTTTCATTTGTTCAGCTAACTGTTTACAGAGCCTGTAGACAGTTTTTTTGCTGTAGGGGTATGCTTGGTTCATTCATTAGTCATCTCTTACTTCGATTACTGTAATGGCTTCTGGCTAGACGTTGTCCTTCTGCTCTTCACTTACAATCTATTAAAAAATCTGCCACATACATAATAGGTTGTCATCTTCTCTGTTCACTTCATTTTGCTGCCAGATCCCCTTAAAATTAACTTTAAATGTCACACTCAAGATGAAAGCAAAGTCACACTTTGAGTTTCAAGTTAAAAGAAATGGTTGCTTGTCCTTTCTTTTAGTTATTTCCTGAAAATTTTAAAAGCCCATCACTCTTGCAGTGTGACAGTCACCTTGGAGTTCTGCAGGATGCACATGGCAGTGAATGCTCATAGTAATTCTCAAGACTTCTGCTCCCACTGTGTGGGGTCCTGCACTGCCAGCTGGCTACCACAGAGGAGAGATTCAAGATTTCCTTCTGGAAGAAGGGGATTGGTGCTTGTGCACACAATCCATCCGCTCCTGCCTTGAACAGAGGAAGAGAGCAAGTTGCTACTAGTGTGTTGGTAGGAAGAAGACAATAACTTCAGGTTATAGCAGGTATGCAAAGTTGCTGTGGAAGAAAGCAATAAAACGGCACCTTTAGTGTTGCTTGTGGTCTAAAGAGCAGCTTGTTGCCTTCTGTCTTTCCAGGCTTTTATTTCTGAAAGGCATCTGGTAGGAGAGGGCTTAGAAGGTGAGGCTGAGAGGTAGGGTTACACTTTGCCACTGGCCAGGGACAGAAGCTGACTGCAGTGAACATGGGGATTTGACAATTGTGGACCATCAGTGGTGGGTTACCATGGGAGTGAAGAAAAATGGCTATTAGAAGAAAAAGAAAGATTTTCAACTTAGAAGGGAGAAGTGAATTGGATTAACAGGTGATTGTGATCACCTTGGAAAGAAATCTATCACTGGATTCCATCTGCATCATTTCCATATGTGTCTGTCCTTAAATGGAAGTTACTTGTATCCTGAAGGGTGATAAGAGAAGGGAGCTTCTCTCTTAATAGGAAGTAGGCAAGAGCTTACTTGATTAGGGATTTGCAAATGGAGTGTGATTGCAAATCATTGAAGATAATGAGAGTAAAAATTTACATGTTAATACCAAAATTAGTAACATTAGGAAATAGAGTAAATGAGAGAGAAAGATTCTGTGAGAATTTTGAACCAGGAGCCCTGAGAGCTCTTTCCAGTGGCTTACTGTGTGGCAAAGGAAGAACTTCTGTGAGCAGTGAGAACTCACAGCTCTACGTCAGTTACTGAAAATAGGTCTCAGCAAATCAGCTCTAAGGTTGTGGCTCTGAAACTTGCCAGGCTCCAGCAATCCACACAGCACTGGGCTTTTGTCCTCTTCCAAAAGCCAGTTACTTTCCAGAACAGTTCTGGAGCTTTGAACAGTCATCCTGCAGTGATTGCAGAAATACTGGTTTTTTTCTACTGCTTAATATTTAGTCTCAGTTATGAAATAGCTAGTTAGTATATTGTCTCAATATGTTCCTGAGACCTCATCTATATGTCAGAATAGTTACAACTGAGAAATAATGTTATAATTCTACTAATCCCTGCTAGTAGAAAGGCTAGGAAATATGGTTAAAATGCTTTGAGATTTGAGAATATTTTCCCAAACATTTTAAAACTTATGCCTCTGTGGCAGAGGCAAATGTGAGCTGAATTGATTTGTGCCATAGCAATTGTTCTGCTTGGTGTCCATGTCCCATGTGACAGGCTTGTATTCCTAAAGAGAGCAGCCTTTGTTGAAGGCTGCATGGGATATATCCTGTGGGGCATGGGAAGCCTCAGCAATAATCCCATCTGGACTTTAGCTTTTCTATCCCAGCTTTCTGGCCTCTCTTTTCCCTTTCTTCTCTAAGGCAAAAAGCAGCCACTGGCAGAGCAAAAAGAACGTTCTAACGTCTGCTTGGAGTCAGTGGGAAGTGAATGACCCAAGCCCTGGGTGTGTTGTAGGTCTGCTGGGCTGGGTGAGGAGTGCTCCCTCTTTTCTGGTTCCTCCTGTTCCCATGCTGCCCAGCAGCTGCTGGAGCTCAGGAGGGAAGGCTTTGGGCAGGCTGTGGATATGATGTGGACATGGTGAGGCCAATGGGGCAGGAGGTCCCAGAGCATCTGCACATGGGTGCAGAATACCAGCAGGGTGTTGGGGAGGTGGGACAAAGAATCGCAAGTGGGAACTGCAGGCTTAGGGGAGAAGGGTCAGTTTTTCTAGAGCCTGGAGCGCAAGGAAGATTTTGGGGAGGGGAAGAGAGAATAAGGCTCATTACAGTTGTGGGGAGGGTAAAACCCTGCAGGGCCAAGCCGAAGTGTGAAGGACCTTGTACATGTGTGTGGGTGGGATAGCTGAGGAAGCACAGGAAGGGGCCCCAAAGAACCACAGCAATAAAGGGAGAAACCTGATTAAAAACCTGTCAGAAGGGCTGAGCTAGGGCATAGCTTGGCCAGAATGGGTGTGTGCATGTGTGTGTTATTGTTCATTATTATACTCAGCCACAGAGAATAACCAGAAAGGAAAGTGAAAATGTAGTTTATCTCTTGGATTCGTGAAGGATGTACTGAGACATGGGAAACGTAAGCAGAGAACAGGAGGTTGGCAAGACAGAGTGATCTATCCATGTCAACTTTTGTGTTTGCAAATGAGTAATAAACTTGGAGAAAGATTAATTAGGTATGAAATTCATGTCAATATAAATTTTTTTGAGGCTGACTATGATTGATTTTTTTTTCCTAGTCCAGTGACTTGAGAAACTGTACATGATGCTGTTAACCAGAAAGGTCCTTTGCTCCATGTCTCATTTTGAGTGGCATAGTTACATTTCTTCTGCTAAATTACTTTTTGATCTGCAGTTCTCCCTGCCTGTACTCCAGCATTCCTTTTTTTGCTTGTTTTGTATCAAAAATCCTTACAAAATCCTTGGCTTCAGCAACACACAATACTCCCCAACCTTGTTTCAGCCAGTAACTTTAGCACTTTCTATTGTCTGCCCATGATGAAGCTCACTTCCACAACATGAAAAGTCCCTAAAGTTCATCACAGTCCTGCAGTGTCCTAATCTCACTGCCACACACAGCAGTTTGCAGTATTGCAGAGTCTGTTAGTTCACAGGTTTATCATAAAGGGACTTGTTTTTACCAAGAGGCAAAGCTACAATTTTTTGTTGTTGATGCTTTCCCAAATACCACATTATTCTTGTTTCAACTACTTGGCCCTGGTATGCCTGAGTTCTCCTTTTAGGATATGCCTATAGCTGGCTTATGCATCTTCCTTTAAAATTTAGATAATTTTATACTTTAAGAAATTAATTGTGTAATCTTGTTTGTTTCTGTTTGCTGTAGCAGATGTTGGCTCACTTTCTAACTTGCCAAAAAGAAAAGTCATCTCAACTCTTACTGTGTAATCTTGAACTACTAGTTTGTCTATAAGTAGTATTTTTAGAATAATAACACACATGTGGGATACTCTCCCAGGTAATGAATGATATTTACTTAGCTTGCACCTTCCACAAGAACAGGTCTGAGTTAGTGTAACTGCAAGGCCAAAATTTTGTGCTTTCTCTTGTCAACGGGTGATGTAATTCTAAAGGTAGTTCTGTCTCCTGTCACACCTAAAAGGCTGAGAGATACTGAAGGATATCCTGAAAAGCGAGTGCTGCTTCAGGAAGTCTGTAATGGCTTCTCTGTGAGCACTGAGGAAAGAGGTGCAGCAGAGCTCCTCCAGGCTCCCCTGGTGCTGGACATGGTGTATTCCCATATGGATCACATATGGAAGTGAACTACTCCTGTACAGTCTCTGTGTAATGAAGTAGTACTGTTTCAACTTAAAAATTCTGGAGCATTAAGCAACCAAGCATGCAGACTACTGGTGTAACTATGGATACATTCAGAGCAGGCACAACAAACTCTGATGCTAACCAGAGATGGCAGACATTACTTTCTCCATGCCCTGAAAGAGTCACCTTTGTATTATCTGGATGACACCTGTGCTAACTTCCTGTCACCTGACTCCATTCTGGGACAGGCACAGGGAAAACAAACATACTTATCAGCTGACATAAACTGGACTTACACTTACATCATCCAGATACCAAAAAAACCAGCAGACCTAAGCTACCTTGTGTCCTGCTGGCCTCATGAGTGCCCTGAACAGAAATGCAGTGAAAAAAAGCCTTGCAGTACAGAGGCAATGGGCTACTGACCAGATGATTTGCTTTTCTTCTCTGAGAAAGGGGAGGTAGAAGCATTTACATGTTGCTTCCCTGTTATCCCTCAGTAATTAAGCAGCTGGTTTTGTCCTTTGCTTGATTTTACTGTAAAGTGCATTCACAGCTGTGTTCTGCTGCCCACAGTAACAAGCAGCAGTATAATAAGCAGTGCATTGCTAACATAAGCATGTTTTATTTTTCTTTACAGGTAACTGTGCTGGTCCTTTTTGCCCTTGCGTTCTTAACGTGTGTTGTATTTCTGGTAGTCTACAAGGTTTACAAGTATGATCATACCTGTCCAGAAGGATTTGTTTTCAAGGTAAATTGCATACCCATTCTAGAAAAAAAGGAGAGTATGTAATATTCCGTGTTGTTCTATGCATCACCTTGATTAAGTCATGCTGTACTGCACAGAATTTCGTGATTCTCTTCACAGCTTAGTGTGCTTCTGCTATGTTTCTTTCTTCTTAATTTATAATTGAAGTTGTACTATTGCACAATTTTAATAACATTGTTATTTTGCTACTGCTTTAAACATTGACAATTTAGCAGAAGTTCAAACACTGGTGTCCTTCAGATTTACTTCATCTGCAGTTGTCCAGACAAAGCCCTCATTTACTGATCATGTGGTTTAATGTTGAATGTTCCTCCAAATTACTGTGTCTTGGGAAATAAGAGAATGGTAAAACCTGGAGAAAAAAAATTCTGTAATATGTGTCAAACAGTAGAGTGATGTTCTCATTAAGAGTAATAGAGTTACCTTAGGGTTATTTTTGTAGGAAGAACTTCTTGTTCTAGAACAGTGACCTCCAAGCCCTGCTGCCACAGGCCAAAAGTGATGCCAAAAAAGGGAAAACGCATTTATTGGAAAAAACACTGGTTCTAACCAAAAGGGAGGCTGGACTCACTTCATTTATGTGAGATAGTAGTGCTGGCTTCTCATCTATGACCTGGGCTGAAAGTCAGAAAAAGTAACATTGATTTCTCAGTTGTAAATTTAGTAGGGTTGAACTTGGCTGTAATTAGATAGGAAAAGTAGCAGTGATGATGGCAATCTTCCCTCTAATTTTTTAGTAATATTTAGTCATATAATGAATCAAATGGGAACCCAGTATGAACTTCAGAAGGAACTACTTGACAATCTTGTTCAGGATTTCTATCTGTCACTTCCGGCACATAAACATCTTACAAGAATCTAGTCCAAAATTATAATCAGTGATGCCTTGCTGGATTAATTTAGCTTCAAGCATTCAGTTGGTTGCTACTTTTCCTTGGTTCAAGAGCAAAATACACTGTGGTTAGAATACTTGGCTGTAACTCAGGAGATCCAGCTTTTGGTTCTGCTGTTGTTTGTGTTTAGACAAGCACTGAAACCCTTCTGTGTTCATGTCTCATGGGAAAATAGCCCTCTTTTTTCCCCTTAAGCTTTCTCTTGGCACTGAGCAATTTGGAATATGGACTGTATGTCCCTACCAAACCTGTCATGATGTGATCCTGACTTGACAGGAATGGCCAGTTATGTGCTCCTATCTAAGTCTAGCCACAGTCTCCTGCTTCTGCTTCCTTTCACACTGTGTTGACCTCTCCTTTGAGTTGCAGCCTTCTGGTTTCTTTTGGCTTTTATTACTAGTGTCACAAATGTTAAAGGGAAGAACAGTTTCTTAGCTCTATTTCAGTTGCACTGTGACCAGAGTCTGGTTGTTTCTCTCCTTAAGGTCCTGTGTTTGGGACAGAAGTTAGACATAATGCCCCACAGCATGTGCTCTGTTTTTAAGGTGCAGCACATACACAGAGCTGTGTTAGGGTTACTCTCCCCATGGTTTTTTGGAGGCTGTTTACAGCTGCTGGGTCACACAATGCCAGGAGACACAGCATCTTTGGTCATGTAACTCCACATATTGGCAAATGATACAAGGCCTGAGACTACCAATGCTGAGATGAATTTGTATTTGTTTGCCTGTGCATCTTTTTTGGGGGAAGTCCATGATACGTCACAGCATAGCTTGGCACGCATGTCCTAGGAGCCATGAAGTCTGTCACCTTGTGAGCAATGTCTCAGTGGACTTGATTCATGCTTAAGTGAACTCAACAACATTCTCTGGCCTGGGTGTCCCCAGGTTTCAGATGCTGATGTGATTTGCTTGTTAAGGGCAAAGGTGTCCCTGCCTCAGGAAGCCTGGTTCTGTAGGAATCTCTGCATAAAGGCTGAGCCACTGCAGCTCTGAGTCAGACTCACTCTTGTCTGCTTTGATGCTCTCATACATGGAGCAGTTCCAAACATTTCTGCTGTCCTACGCCTCCAGGGCTTGAAGGTGTGCTTAAAAAGGTGCTCATCTTCCTCTGTACAGCAGTCTTAACCTGCTCCAGCCTTAATTCTGTGCTTGCTTAAGCTTTCTGAGACATCCCTAGTACTGCTGCTGTGCAGATTGCTCCTCTGAGCACTCATCACTGCCTATTGGTGATACTCAAAACCTGAGTGCACTTAGATCCTGGAGGAATTCCTCCAGGGCTTCAGTACGCTCTGTACTGTATCTGTTACCCTTTAGCTTTTTCTGCCAAAGCACCTGCATTCTGTCAGACAGTACCATGAAGTCATTTCAGTGCACTGGGGACCACACGATCATCTATTAAATTGGGAATTACTGACCTAGCAAAGGTAACATGACAGAAGATACTATTTATAAGTGAATACCACTGGGGTCTTCATGTCAAAGAACAAAAGGAGTCATCTTAATTCAGCCAGATAGAGATTGGCAACCAGGGTTTTCTCTGGCATCAAAGCCCATAACCTGTAACTAATTTCCACAATCAAAATACTATTAAAGAAGAGACTGGCAACTCACTCTGGAGCTTCCCACTTTCTCCTCATGGCTTTCTTACTTCTCTCACCTGGGAACCACGGAAACCAACAAAAAGGATGGAGAGAAATGTGTTACATAGCTGAAAGTCTCAGACAAGTGGCAGTATAACAATCAGCAGCAGTTCCCATGGCTCCGTCCCTGAGTGCTGCATGGCTTGCTTTGATTGGGAAGTAAGCAAAGGGGCTGCCCTTGAGCAGAACTGCTGTATGTTTCTTTAGGCTCTTTTGTCAGATATTGTGCATGTTTGTGACTACAAAAAACCCAATTAAAAAAAACAACAAAAACCCCCCACCAAAAAAACATTACTGAGTCATTTTTTCCTGTTGCAAAGCAAAGGCAACAAAAGATTCTGTGGCATTTTTTAGACTGTGAATATTCTTGGCTTGTCTTCAGCTCTAATAATTATATTTGCTTGAATTTCCTTGGCAGATTTCATTAGCTCAATGGATTGTGTTCCTTCCCCCACTTTAAATATTTAGAATTCTGACTACATCCCATGACTGGGTGAAGTAATCACTACAAATATGTCTGTGTCTATGTACTTCTTAGTCATTTATCACATCAGCCATAGTGTCAGTTATCCCAGATAAAGCATGGATAATACTTTCAGAAGATGGCAAGGTTGATGTAATGAGCACATGAATCAGAGAACTCTATTCCAGATTCCTGGATTATGTTTTTATAAATCGAGGTCCCAGTCTTGCAGCTGGCCTTTACAAGTTATGACCACGGGAAAACCTCCATTGTGTTAAACAGTGTTGAACAGGCACAGGTGCTGCTTAGCTGAGGTTAAATCCTGACTGCTTTGTTGTGCTACTTCAACAAAACCAGAGGGAAGATTTGCCCCGTCTGCTGCTTTGACAAAAGATAACAAATAAAGGGAGCCTGGGCTGATGTGGTAACTTCGGGCACTATTCTGAGTTTAACATACTTCAAGGCTTCTGTCACACTGGCAGGTTTGAGCTGCTGAGGTGTTGACTCTGTGGGAGGGCTGTTATTTTTGTGACAGCGAGGCTTCTTTGAGCCATCAAATGTGCTGTGTGATTGAACTCCCCAGGGGCAGGCAGGTTCATGAGACTACCCGTGGGCCTGTTGTTTTGGCAAATCTTCCTTTCTTCTTTCATACCTTTCGATGCCTTTTTTCACACTAACATTTTTAGGATGCAAAATTTGTATAAAGCCAAGACTGCTGCATCTTCCTCCATTTTGTGCTGTATGATTTTAACCCCTTGAAACTGTTGTTACTGGTGCTTATTTATGCCTCAGTTTTTTTCCTTTTTTGGGGGGGGGGCAGACAATGACAAAAGTCAACTTGCAGGCAAATGTGGACACAGTTAAGGTAGCATCTAGTCCTAAAACCCGTGGAATTTTTGCATGTGTTTTTGTGCTAAGAAATTCCCAGTATTAAATTTTATTTGCTGATCTGTAGAAGAACAGGAGCAGTTCAAAGTTGCTGTGCTGTAGTATTACAAATTTTAGTCCTCCTCCACTGCTGGAAGCACAAGACTGAACAGCCTATTTCTTTTTAAAACAGACAAGAGTAGAAATGATCAAACTTTCCTCAAGCTGCAGCTACTCATAGCTTATAGAGGGTCAATTCACTTGCTCAAGCTGACTGTCCCCACACACTGAGTGATCAAGCAAGGCTGCCTGGACTGTCCAGTGTGGAAAGAGGACCTACAGAGAGACCCCATGACTTTCTAGGGCAAAACATGGGGTGTCACAGTGTATGTCCAAGTAATTTTTTCCTTCAGTGCTCTGTAGGCTCTTACTGCACCATCACTGGAACAGTTTCTAGATGATACCTGTGACAAACATGCTGCACAGGCACATTCACTTTGGGTTTTAAGATGACAGCAAAATTTGTACCTTACTAAGTATTTATAAACTCTCTAAATCACCTCCTTTACATTTCAAAGCTTTGAGCATCTGGCAGGTTCTATGTAGGGCTCTTGCACTCTTGGGAAATGAAAGAATGTAGTCCTATAGTTACAGAGAGCTTTTTAAAAGTCTGATGTTGGCTACAACTTTCTGATGATGAAGACTGAAGTATTTTGTATGTGTGTACACACTTGCACATACGCTTGGCCACCCACAATGTTTTCTCTGTATATCTTAAGTTACTGGGCTGTAAAACTATTCATACCTTGGCACCAATATATCTGTATTAATTTCCATCCCTCAGACTGCAAACACCATAGTAAATTGCCTGAAGTTAATCTAATGGTAGGATACAGACAGCTGTAGTTGTAAACCAGTTGGAACTAAGTGGGCAGGAAAAAACAGAGAAATATGGCTGGAATTAGAGACTGAAAACTTAACAAAATAATTTTAGGCAAGCACGTTTCTTGTTTGTTAATTATTCTGGCATACAAACCCAGATTGGTCTTCCTGGCAAATGCACAAGTAGTTTAAGGATTGCAGGGAAGAACATTTTGAACACAGTAGGACAACACTGTAGTTAATTGCTGTATGTTGAATCTCAGCTTACAGAAATTGACTGTTGGCTTGGGCTAAAAGGAAAAGGAGAAAAAAACCCTAATCTGCTTTTGGTGTGTTTGTGGCTGTATCTGTAATCTAAGAGATGAATTTTCTTTTCAGAATAATCAGTGCATTCCAGCTGGGTTGGAAAACTACTACTCTGAACAAGACTCCAGCACTCGAGGGAAATTTTACACAGTCATAAACCACTACAACCTGGCCAAACAAACCATCACGCGCTCCGTGTCCCCGTGGATGACAGTACTGTCAGAAGAGAAACTGTCTGAACAGGAAACTGAAGCTGCTGAGAAATCAGCTTAATATGATAAGCTAATTATTAAAAATGTGTCATTTGAAGGTAACTAAGGGACTTCAAGGAACTTTTCATTGAATATAATTATGGATAAGTTAGAGGTTACTCATGTTTATGGTGCAATTGCTTCTGTTTGCTGATACTGCTTTGCAAAAAAAAAAAAAAAACCCAAAACAAAAACTTGCTGCAGAACATTCATGGGCATAAACCCAGGTGCATATCAGCATTGCTGTAGAGCTTTGACACCATTTTCAATGTTAAAAAAAATTCCAATGTTAGATATGTTCTTGCAGTTTATTGGATACTGATAGATTTCATCACTGGATTTTCAGGGCTTGGACCTTAGAATAATCATGTGTTCTGTTGTCTGAACAGATACTTAATTTATTGAGTTTTTTAATTCTTTGTCATTTTGCAAACTGAAACACCCCAGCCATAACTAGAGTGATCTCCTGTTTAGCTGAAAGCTGTAAGTAACCTTTAGTTTGGGCTCAAGCAAGAATGACAATACTGATGTGGGGGCGTAATGTAATGACTTGTATGGAGAAAGAAACTGTCAGGTCGCATTTTTCCTTACATTTTCTTTACTGTTGTTTATTTGTAAGTGATAATGAAGCAACAAGGCATGCTTAATGTTTTCTTATTGCTGTCAACAGGATTTAACTGCATTTCCACTGTGGCTTTAGCATCTTGGTAAGGATGTGCACTGAAACACAAACTAGATAGACATTATGGAAAAACACAGACAGTTTTAGTGGTGGGTGTTGAGAATAGTGTAAAAACTATACAGTTCAGGATGTTCTAATGGGAAATGACATCTTCTGGTGATCTTTTGATCATACTTTGAGTACATTTAGTCTACTATGTCATTTGTTGGGTACAGCTGAGGGAGTAGTATGTCTAAACTTTCTCTTGTATTACATTCACATTTTCCCTTTTTATTAATTAGAAAGAGCTTTCTGTTTATGTATGGTTTGATACTTTTTAAAACACAGAGCATCACAAGTGAAACAGTAGCATATTAGATACCACAACTGTTTTAAAGCTACATGTGAAACAGAGTGAAGAGTAGAACTGTTTGTGTATGGCTTGGGAGGGGAAAAGATGTAGAAGAACATAGTATTGTGGATGCACGTTAAAGTTCCATTGTAATTACAAACTTACCTATTCTTTGTGTGAAATCATGTTTTCCTTTTTATTATAAATCTTAAACATACATTACAAAAAGACATTAATTTAACATACAAAATAAGTGTGTGAAGCATCTGGGCAAGCAAGTTGCCTTTTTATTCATGTTACTTTAATGGGACAAGTGTTAGTGGACATGTCAAAAGTTCCCTTTTTTTTGGTAGAGTCTGTTAAAAAACTGAAGGGGAAACATCAGTATGGACTGTTTCTCAAGATGTGTAATAAAACAAACAGGGTCAGCTCTACTGCTGTTTTTCTCCAGCAGAATTGCTTTCTCAAAGCCTTTCATCCCAGTACAGTAAAAATAACCATTATGAGTCAGTGCTCCAGGTTTGATACGAAATGTGCATCACACAGTGCAGCTGTAAAAGGCTGTTTATTAAGTCATTGTGGTATGTGGAATGCATCAAAAGCAATAAATTATGTGCCAATTATTTTTTTGCATTTAAAAATACCAAGACCTTCAACACATACCATGTCTGAAATTTTTAACAGGCATCTGCTTTATTGAATGTAATTAATTCACATGTAACTTTTGACATTTTCACTCTGTGCTGAGCAAAGAATACAAATGATGGTGCTTGTTGCATATAATGTATAGAAATATACATTTTAGAAGAGCTCTGAAAACACACACCATTTCATACCAACCTATTTACAGAAGACATTCAGATTTTACAGGATGGAAAGATCTGTTCCCCAAGACTGTTCTACATAGAAATGATTCATGATACATCTCCTCCCCTTAAATTTAGGATAATAAAAATTCTAATGCACAAGTAAATACTGATGAGAAACAACTTCTTTTTCTCCTCGTAACAACAAATAATAAAAATTAGTAAGCCTTACAATCTAGGAGAAACAGAGTGCTTATGCTTCTTGAAGTCAAAACCGTTTTTCCTCTGATTTAACAGGAGGGAGTTTATTGATTCTTAATCTACAGTTGGTTGTTTGAGACTTTTGAGTTAACAAATTAGTCCCAGTTTTAGTACTTTGAAGCATTTAACTTTAATGTTGTCTATTCTTTGGCTTTGTTCCAGCATCCCAGAACATGTTTCACTGCACAATCTGTGTTGTATTCTCTCTTTTCACCTAGAAGTAAAGCTCTTTAGTTGACTCCTTATTATATGCTGTCATTAAATCAAGTTGATTTCTGAGTCAAGTAGTTTCAAAGGATTAGAAGTAGAGGTCATATATGTGCAAAGTGATCCCTGTGTACTGAAGTTGTAAATAAATACCTGAGACAGTGTAGATGCTTTTGCACAGTAACAATTTTCTCTTGCTCTGGGATGGGAGCTGAACTCTCTGCATCACAGATGGGTGGCTGTGACAAAACCAGTATTATTATTTTTTTTTTTTTCTCTAGCTCTGCTCCAGCTTGTAGCTTTCTTACCAGCTCTTTCAAAGAGTGTTCTCTGAAGGATTAAGTGTGGGTTTATGTTCAACAAAGGGATTTTAAATGAATGCAATCAGCTCTCTGTACACTAATGGATATATGTACACGCTTATTTATTGGAAAATATTTCCATTGTAGAGGTATGAAAAAAAGCATAAAATACGTAGGTATGCTGTATACCACGCTCCGTTGGAAAAAAGTCAAAAGTTTTGCAAACAAAGCATGTAGACAGTAGTATGTTTAATTAATTATCATACCAGTCCAGGAAAAGCAAGGAAAATGAACACATCACAAGGAAGAATAGGATCCATACTCTAAATCCAGCATTGTTTTTGATGGCCTGTGAAGAAAAGGTTATCCCCGTTACCATCACCACTAAACACACAGAATTTCAACAATGGCACCGCAGGATGCCTGTTGGTGGCATTCACACTTCCCTCCCACAAGAGAATTTATCAAACTGAAGTTATACTCAAAATCTTCAAATCAGACATTTAAAAAAAAACCCCTGAGTTTCCATGCAATGGAACGCAAAACATTAAGAGCTACATCAAAAAGTACATGCTTCAAGGTTACTTTCAAGTTCCAAAAGTGAAATTCCATGACTGGAAGTAAGCAGGCCTTCATCTTTCTAATAAACCTTTGATTTAAAACAAACAAATGAAAACCAAACCAAACCAAACAAATCCCCTTGACACCTAAGGAGGTTGATTTAGGCCAGTGAGTCACATATTTCAGTCTCATAGCAAGTATTTTTCTACTATTCTCCTTCCCAAAAGTGAGACCAGCATATACCAGGGGATTTGTTTTTCACTCTCATTTTTCAGACTTGGAGATGGAAGACTTTTTTTACATGATATTAACGTGACTGACAAAGTTTTGTATTTAACACCTTTCTCTACTGTTGCTCAGTGTGGCTTAGGAAACTTAGTTCTACCTACAAATGTGAAAATTAAGCAAAAGTAATTTCAGTTCTTGCCATGTCTGATTCATTTTTCAGGAGAGCAGAGCAGTAGAGCAGTGCAGTAGATAAATCCTTGAGGTACCTTTTCTGTGTGCTCTCAGCAGGGAGAAGAAAGAACAAAGCCATTTTCTCAACAGCCTAATTTAGGAACTCTGTTTTTTTACTGAAATTTCAGTTACAGAAAAAAACATCCTTTCCTTCTAATTAGTAGACAACAGAAGAGATGTATTTGTTAGGATG
>JAOXXN010000471.1:59328217-59339339 GCA_026770055.1 Myrmophylax atrothorax
CCTCTTGTCCCCCACACTTTCTGCTGTAACCTTTTCAATTTGCTTCAGGCCCATCAAAGCCTCAGAGAAACAGTACCTGACTCTCTGTAAGCAGCATATTAAATGTCAAGCTGCATGATTTAAGGTGAAGTTGTTACTGTTAAAAATCAGAAATTTGCAGATTTAACCTCACAGAAGCGAGTGTAAAATGACTAGTATGTGTTTGAAGAAGGATAACAGTGAATCTCACAGAAAAAGGTTTAGTCTTCTGACATGGGCAATTTATGTCATGAAGAATAAAGAAAAATTACTTTTTATTTCTTTTAACATACAGATTTCTTTTTGTACTGGAGGTTCACTGTCTATCTGATTGGCAAGAACAGCTTTCTCTCTTCAGTTAAAGGATTCCAGAGACTCTAACAGGAGGGTTATTGGGCACCGTCACCTTCTCTGTGGAGTAGGGGCCTCAAGGAAAGCACACAGCCCCACGAGCTGAGGGAGAATGGAGCAACATACTGCACCGTTCCCTGGAGTTCCACTGATTTCCACTCTAAAGATCCAATGGTTTTATTAAATAAGAAAATACCACTGTTGCAAGTCACTGCAGTCTGCAGTGTCTCCTCCTACAGAGCAGAACATTTGTTAAAATATAACTGCCTAAAATACAGTGATATTTACTTCACAGCGGCAGATGGCTAAAGGTGTTTCATCACTGCACTCCTTTATGTTCACACCACTGTATGTCTGGTTTTGGCGGAGTCACCTCACAACAAAGCCAGGGAACAGAGCAATGAAATAGAACTGTGGGAGCTAGCACTGTGAAGACTGTGTTTGTTCCTTGAGTGACTAAGTGGGGCCACCAAGCTGTAATTGTTTTTCTGACTTCTGTATTTCTGTACAACTATTCAACATCAGAAATTCCCTATTTTGCTGCCTTAGTAAAATGGAGATGGCAACTAATTTAGAAGACAAATTTTTAATAAAGAAACAGTGAATGATCTTAATCCCTTACAAATAGCACAAATCCACTTGAGAAAGTATTCTTTTTTAAAGTCCCTTTGATACTTAAAACCCTCCACTGGCACAGATTGCCTTTTAAACTGCTAAATGATCTTTGCAACTTGAAATCATGGCTGATGGAGTGCTTGGCACAGACAGCAGCTAAGATATGCTAAAACAGTCAATTGAACAAAGGGTTAGAGCACTGAACACATCATATACCAGTGTGTCACAAAGGGATTTGCATGATGGGAACCTAAAACCAAGCTCTAGCAATCAGTATAGCTCAACGATTAATGGGTTATTGAAGTAGCTTTTATGACAGTGAAATATTCTGTTACCAAGTATAGCAGAAAGCGACAAACTGCTTAATATATGGCTAAAAATCTAATGCATAAAAGAAAGTCACCACTCCTTTTTGTTATCCCATGAAAGAAGTCATTAGATATGCTGTTCCTGAATTTAACACAAAACCAATCAACCAAAAAAAAGAAAGAGAAAAGAAGGCATTTTCACAACTCTAAATGGCAGAGCCAGATTTTTCCCCACTCGGTGTAACTACAAGACATCTGCTCACAATATCTATAAAAACCATTAATACACCTGTACTCAGTCATAACCTGAAATTTATTGTGCAAATCAAGCAGTAGCCTGCAAACATTTTGAACAATGTCAGACTCTCTCCTGAGAGTAAAATACTGATAGAAATTGCTGCTGTAGCAATAAGATAGGGGTTTAATTCATTATTTTATCTACAAAAAAGATCACAGAACCATAATTGAGATTTCTTAAGTATGACTTAACCAACCAATTTAAAAACAACACAGCAGTTTATATGCTGTAACCTACCGTTCTTATAGGACTGTGTAGGACAGAAAAAACCTTTGAGATGAAGTCCAACTATTAATCCAGCACTGCCAAGGCCACTACTAAACCATATCCCTAAGTGCCATGTCTACATGTCTTTTAGATCCTTCCACAGGTGATCCCACCACTTCCCTGGGCAGCCTGTGCCAGTGCTTGACAACCCTTTCAGTGAAGAAATTTTTCCTAAGATCTCCAATGTAAACTTCCCCTGGGGCAACTTGAGTCCATTTCCTCTTGCCCTGTTGCTCCTGGGAGAAACCCCCACCTGGCTACTATGTCCTTTAAGGCAGTTGTAGAGGGCAGTAACATCTCCCCTGAGCCTCCTTTTCTCAAGTCTAAATAACGTCAGCTCCCTCAGTCACTCCTTACAGGACCTGTGCTCCAGACCCTTCACCAGATCCGCTGCTCTCCCCTGAACACATGCCAGCACCTCAGTGTCCTTCCTGCAGTCAAGGGCCTAAAACTGAACACAGGATTCAAAGTCATTTTCCAGTGGGCAGCTTTCCAGTCACTCTTACCCTAGCCTGTAGTACTGCGTGGGCTTGTGACCTACGGGCAGGACTAGCACCTGACCTTGATGAACCTCATACAATTGGCCTCGGCCCATTGATCCAGCCTGTCGTGATCCCCCTGCAGACCCTTCCTACTCTCCAGTGTATCAACAATCCTGCCCAACTTGGTGTCATCTGAGGACAGAAGGTGCACTCAATCCCTGCATCCAGATAATTGATAAAGATATTAAATAGGAATGGCCCCAATACTGAGCTCTGGGGGACACCACTGGTGACTGGCCACCACCTGGATTTAACTCCATTCACCTCCACTCTCTTGCCCTGGATATCCAGTTTTTACACAGCAAACAGTGCACCTGTCCAAGCCATGAGCAGCCAGTTTCTCCAGGAGAATGCTGTGGGAAATGTTATCAAAGGCTTTACTAAGGTCCAGGCAACTACATCCACTAGGCAGGTACATCCACTAGGCAGGTACATCCACTAGGCAGGTCACTTGGTCATAGAAGCAGATCAAGTTGGCCAAGCAGGATCTGCCTTTCATGAATTCATGCTGCCTGGGCCTGATCCCCTGGTTGTCCTGAAAGTGCTGTCTGATGTCACTCAAGATGATCTGCTCCATGACCTTCCCCAGCACCAAGGTCAGGCTGACAGGGCTGTAGTTCCCCAGATCCTCCTTCCAGCCCTTCTGGGCTGATGGATGTCACATTTGCTGACGTCCAGTCAACTGGGACCTCTCCAGTTATCCAGGACTGCTGGGTAAATGATGTCAAGTGCCTCAAGTGAGCACTTGAGCCATTGTCTCCAGTACCCTTGGGTGGATCCTATCCAACCCCACAAACTTCTGTGTGTCTAAGTGGCAAAGCAGGTCTGTTATCATTTCCTCTCGGATTAAGGGGGCTTCATTCTGCTTCGCGTCCCTGTCTTTCACCTCAGGGGCCTGGATACCTGAGAACAACTGGTCTCACTATTTAAAACTGAGGCAAAAAGATATTAGGTACCTTGGCCTTGTCCTCAGCCTTTGTTACTGTTTCCCTCCACATCCACTAAAAGGATGGAGATTGTCCTTAGCCCGCTTTTTGTTGCCAATGTATTTGTAAAAACGTTTTTATTGTCCTCTACTGCAGTAGCCAGATTAAGTTCTAGTTGGGCTTTGGCCTTTCTAATTTTCTCCCTGTATAACCTTAACCTCTCACTGCATAATGTAAAAAACCTGAACAGTGAAAAAATCAATGCACATTCAAAAGCTCAAAGTACATCCTAGTTACACCTACATTTACACCTTGGACATAGATTTACCTGAAAATTAGAATAATGGATCTAGTGAATTTAAAGATTTTTAGGAGTGAAATTACATAGAGCCCAACTTCTACTAATAAAGGTCAACTCTTAGCTGTAAGTGTCCTCAAAAAGGCACTACAAGAGCAACTTTGCTGTGGAATAGTCACCACATACATCCCCAGTGTTTGTAAACCAACTAATTATAGTGTTCTTAAAACAAAACAACAACCCTAAGAATAAAAATATCTGTCCACAGAGGGTGGTTTGCTCAGCTCTTGAGCATCTACATATGGTGGCAACATTTACATTTGAAATCTGCTGTGCACATACATATACTGCACAAATATAAAACTCTGTTTACAGTTTGACAACTTCAATAATATGAGATCAAATCCAACAGTAAAAAAATAACCTGAGAAGAAATTACCCTCCCTGGAGAGGGCCCAAGAGAAGGGTGTTGTAGTGGTACCTTCCCTTTGTATGCTTTTTTCAATTCCAGTTTTTTACTATCAGTACTAAACACCAAGTAAAGTGTTCATAGCAATAATAAATTTTAAATGCAAATTCACACATGGAAATTTAAAAATTAACTATGGCACAAGAGACATAATAGTATTTCAGTGTATTAATATATATATAGGATTTCAAAGTATATTATTTTTGTTTTGGTTGTATTTTGATCTTCTATAAAAAGACTAGTAAATCTGTCTCTCTTTCTCACAGAGTGGACTGATAAACATAAAGCTGAGAACTCAAGTATCCAACACAAGTAATTTTTTAGAGGTTTAATCACGGCACTGACATAAAGGCACTGTTATACACTATAAATTTTCTTGTAACTATAGGCAGAACTGTGTAAGCTAAGAGTAAGGAAGTATTATAGTCTGTCTAATTTTTTTTTTAATTTGGAGCAATAGTGTTAATTTTATGCCTATTTTCACAGGTAGTGCAACTCCTTAAAACACAACAGAAAAAATCAATGTACAACTAGTTACATACACACATACATAAATAAATAATAATAAAAAAAGGCAGAGCACATGAGAGCTCTGAATGGGTAAAGAATAATAATACAAGAAACCACGTGTGTTGGTTCCCCTCTAGGAAGAGCTGTCTGAATGCCTAATAAGCAGTTTGGGATTAGAGATTTAGGAGTCCAGAAATCCTTCAGATCACTAAACTATGAACATAGATTTCTCTCTTACCTGGGGCCTTACTCTGGAAAGTATAAAGGTGTAATAGGATTTCATTAAAAAGAAATGTATTTATTCCCAAAGTACCATGACAAGGGATGTAACATAATTACAGCGTGAGGCCTACAAAGCACAACCCTCATTTAGCAGTCAGTCAGAAGGCCCTGTCAGGGCCATCACCTTCGATGCCTGTTTCCCCCAGTTCCTCTGGAAGCAAAGGGGCCATTGGTATTGTGCCTAAAGACAGGAGAATGAAAGACAGAAGAATTCTCTTTAAAAAGAAAAGAGAAAGCAGGAGTAAGCCTTTAGATTTTATACTGGCACTCAAGAACAGTATGAGACCATACAGAGCAGCCTCTGAAGAACCTTTTTCTTTAGCAAACCAAACCATAATTACGTGCAACTTACTCATCTCTGACTGGAAGAGTGATGCGTATCATGTCTGGGAACACTTCTGATCACTGCCAAGGAACCTTCATGAACTCAGACTGCAGATGCCCTTTCCCTTAGTGAAGTTCACTCCTCTGAAATCTGCACAGCTACTGAGTGAAATCAGTTTTTCTTTTATATAAGCCCAGGGCCATGTGTGCTTATGTAGAAAGGTTTTCTAACAATTTTGAGCTATGCTCAAAATGATAAATTTTACAAATATCAAAAAATCTGACAGGTTGTCAGCAATCATGCCTATGACAGAAATTTTCTACTGTATCAGTTCAACTGTAAGCAGAATTGGATCAATCAATATATAAACATGCTGATAACAGGGAAATGCAAAGTAGTAAAAATTCATGAGATTCTGTTCTGATAGACAGGTTGCAGCTATTCCTTCTATGAAACCAAGCTGATTTTGAGAATAAAAAATTAAATAAAATTAAATATAATTTCATAGTTATACGTAAATAGTACAACTATTAAAGTTGTGTTCTAAGAACAGTCTGAGGAAAAAAACGGCCAACATTTTATTCTTTCAGAAGTTTCATGATGGTTCTTCTGATGTTGCCTTGACTTCTATTGTTTCCTGTCTAAAAAGAGCAACCAATATGTGTAATTCAAAAAAACCCAATTTTAATTTCAATTGTTGAAAATTAGTTGTACTAGTTTCATGTCTCCATGTAGGTATTTTGCAGTAATTTTAAATATCAGCTCCTACCAGAGGAACTTGGAAGACACATGCAAAAGGTGTACCTTGTTAGTGGCATTATTCTGCATAAAATTAAACATTAATCTGGGGGAATCTGTATCTATTTTTTACACACATATGAATACAGCAGAAAATTTGGTCCATATTATCATAAGATAAACTTACCATTTGTATTTCTTCAGGTGACAACTCATCCTCACCTTTGCCGTCTCCCCATAATCCAAGGTTACTTTGGGCATCAGGAAGATTCCTATCTGTAAAAGAACCACCAAACACTTGAGACAATACACAGTACTAAATGGAAAAGCAAAAATAATTTTTCAGCCATGTTAGATGCTGATGACATTGTTCTATCTCCTTTGTCATTAACTGAGATTCACCCTATATTTACAGCTCAAAATTACACTGACAACCTTTAACATCCAAACTGGGCCAAAAGCCTACACGAATGTTTAATTTGGTGAACTACAAGGAGTCGCTCTAACATTCTGAGAATGAAGGATGTAAAACAACTCACAATACATTAAGTGTTTTTAGGGCACAAAATACTGTAGCAGTTGCCTTTTAACAGACAAAACCACATAATTTTCAAAATAACAGTCTATATGCAAACTATTATCTTCCAATGAGACTTAACAGAACCACCAGCTACTCATTCCAGAAACTAAAAACAGAATTTCAAAGATGTTTTGTGCAAAGTTCACAGGACAAACTCTTTTTCCTCATGCTGTTCAAACTTCCTGTTACAGCTCAAATCCCACACCACACTGTGCAAGGGGTCTTCCTGCAAGTAACAGGAATCAGCTCCAAACCCACAAACTAACCACAACACATCAAAGCTGCTTCATCCATTTCAGTCGTACTTCCCCTTTGATTAAAGCTAATTATCTGCATAAATCTTTGCAGGAGTCAGGCACAAATCTTAAACGGCTATTTCTGGGATATTCCTTTCTGGAAGATTTAATTTTAGGCTTAATTATATACTTCTGATTATAGAACGAAGAAGTTAGAATGGGGAAGAAAAGAAACTAGAGGAATCTACTGTTTCTGAAGCTTTTCCAGCATCAGTACTTAAAAACCTCATGATTAAGACTGCACCCTTGAGAGGGCCCTTCTTCTCTCCACTGGCTATGACAGTTTTACAAAATTCAAATGAGATTTGCACCACCGCACAACGGATCAACACTGAACCTGCTTTGACTTATTAGATGCAGGTTGCAAATTAAAATACAGAAAAATTTAGTTTTTCAAACATTCAGGGTTCCTATTTATCCCAGTCATTTTTTTCATGCATTTATGAGTATTTTAATTTATGCTGTTATAACTTTCTAAACCTATTTTTTTTCACTTGCCTAAGCAGCCCTGATGCATCATCATTCAGATACTATCTTGTCTTGGGAAACCTCTGAAAGGAGTAGCCCTTTTTTATAAACAGATATATGAAAAGGGTTATAAGGAGCAGTTTTACCTTTCATCCTTCACGACAGTACTTGTGAAAATTCTTGAAAAATAAATATTGTAAAAGAGAATTGTTGTGCGTGTCTCCTTTATAAATGTTTTTTCCTGGCTTCCCAATAACCAAACCAAGATGCACAAACAACGGTAATGTTACAAATGAGGGATGTGGATAAGGAATATAATAAAACCCCAAATTAGATTAGTTCTTTCTTTTGAGTTATAAGAAATAAACCCAAGAAAATCTTTAAAAGATTGTTTAGAAAATGCTCAACTGTTTTTTTCCATGGGTTATCATTCGTATTTCAAGTCTATTTCACAGAAACACAAAACTTATTTGTTTAGGTAATCAATGTGTTTACATTTTCTAAAAATTATAATAAATTATTTACCACATTATTTACCACATTCTTATTACCACTAAGATAATTAGTTTATGGAGAAAAAAATTTCCTATTTTATCCCAGAGAAACCAATTACTTTCAGGCACTGTCAGCACTGTTAAAGAAACAGCACCTCTATCCCATGTGATTGCTAATAAGCAAACATACTTATGGTAAGAGGTAAGCAAGAAACACCTATCTCCCCTGAGGTTCCTCCTGTCACTGTGGTACATTTTGGAGACTCTGCAGCTTTCAAGGAGCTGACAATAATGCATTTCTGCAACTCAGCCAGTGAAAGCTAAACTACATTTCTGTTTCAGAAAGAGAAGTTGTTAACTCATGATGGAGATACAAAATAATCATCCAATCCTCTAAATCCTTTTCCAAGCTGAAAGGAGACAGCTGCTAAGCTTGCAGACCACTTCAAAAGCTACTCATTATTTACATTTATTTCCATAAACTCTCGAATTTGTAATATGCAAATAAATACTGCCAGAATATAAAAGCAACCTCCAGAGAGACTACTTTCCTACCATGAGGCATGTCCACTGTAATTCTAATGTAAACAGGTGTTAAGGCCTCAAAACAAAAGTAATCACATTTTGTTTGGTTTCTGCCAAAAGAAACCAGACAAAACCCAAGTTGTGCTTCAGCACACCAAGTAGGACATTCATCTGTTCATCATAATGTTCAAATTAAGGACAGGACCACAAGCTGCTGTCAGAAGTATCTTTAACAGATAGATTTAACACACGGGACCTGGGCATGCTGCTGATGACTAATTCATAAAAACAATTTATCACCATTTGCTAAACCACCAACATCCTGAGAATGAAATTATTTTTAAATGTGATCATTCCACCAATTTCTTAAAATTTTTTTTGAAAAGTTATTTGGAAAAAATAAAAATCGAAGGCTGTAAAATTTAAACTGAGCTTCTAGTTTCCTAGTCATCTTGTTCATGTTATTTTCATGCTTCAACAAACACCTACCAGCAAAGTCACAAGGCTGATTTCTATAAGCAGCAGCAACCAGCACTTACCCTTATGTGAGGAATCACAGGCTGTGTGCCTTTACAGACTGTTTCAGACAGACTTGTTTTGATATACAAGTTCCATATTTTCTCAAAGTTTAGTCAGCAAGTCCTTGTAAGTATTGCATCAGCATCACTTGTGGGGCAGGACCCCTACTTTCTCTCAAAAATTAAAGTATAAACTCATAAAAGTGAAAACTGGAGTAATCAAAATTAACATGCAATACATAACGTTGTATTTCTATTTGTTGCAGTGGTTTTCTGTGACCACGGCAACTGAAGAACAGTATTTTCCATGGTGTAGTGCAGATTTTTGGTGCTAAAAATTGTAATGACATTGTGGTGGGAATGCACACCTCCAAAGATTGTGAGGGCATTCAGTAACAAGCAAAGAGCACAAGGCAATGAATATCACACTATTGTGCTGCTGCTACTCTGGTGGCACGAGCTCACAGCTGCAGAATGCTGATAGTGTGTTAAGCTGAAACTCATCTATATGCCTGTGTGCTGCATCACTTATGACAGACTGTAAAAAGGTAGAAACCACTGGAAATGGCACATAATCAAAACCTGTACTTCTTACAATAAATTCAGCGTCAGGGTAAAAAAAAGGCATACTGATAGGGCTGCAGAAGTACAAACTGGTTAGGAAGATAAGCAATGACATATCAGAAAATAAAACCATTCATACACTGTGTGATAATTCAGTATTACAGTCTTCATCCTGAAGTGGAGTACCCACTTCACATGAATTCACTCTCTGTATGGTCCTGGAGTCACCAAGCAGAGGAACTTCACTCTTTTAATAAAAATCACTAAAGAAACAAAAACTGTTTATCAAAACATGGCCAACCACTGCATTTGTTCCACCTTCATGAACTATTATCCCAAGGTAATGTAATTAAAAGAAAAAAAATCCTGCTTTTAAACACTGGGGACCTTGGTCTTCTCTAGACAGATCAAGCAGGAGAACGCAAGCTCAGAACTCAAGCAACTTGAGTATCACAGAAACAGGACTTCTCTTTAGGCATGAAATCTGAAATTATCTGCATAGTGGTGGGACTCCAAAAGCCATTCTAGTCCAAAGCTCTGTCAGCGTACACTTCCCAGGACAGACTGAAATGGCTAAGAGAAGGACTTACATCCCTCAGCCTCAGAGGCAGGCCACCAAGGAATCAGAAACAATGTTCACAAATCCTGTCAAGAACTGCATCATCTGAAATGACCCAAGGGTCAGAGATACTGCTTTGGACTTCTGGTTATCTCCTGCCCACTGAAAGACAAGATGCAATCCTCCAGGTAGGGAAGCTCAACACTGTGGAGAAGAAATTCCCAAAACTACTGGATCTGGCCAGCCAGTAACCTCCCCCGTGTGAGCATATTCTATCTTCAAATTCCTACTGTAGAAGTGTCTAACTCAAGGTCTCTGTGCTAAAAAACTAGAGAATGTGTCCAGAAAGTCATGGACTCACTTTCTAATAACTTGCCACCAGTGAAAGGGATAGGAAAAAAATCAGACAAATTTCAGAAGACATGATAGTGATAAAAATAAATGAAAAGTTCACACAGGGTTTATTAAGTGGACGAGGAATTCAGCAAAACATAAGACTTGTTTAGCTGCCATGTCAAAAAGTTTAAGATTTTGCTTCCTCAGTCTCACAACTTGCTTCACAAAAGCCTGATAAGCTCAAGGAAGATGCAATTGGCCCTTCTAAGGCAAAGGATGTGCTGTTGACCAGATAGACCTTGCCTCAAAAAGTAAAATATAACTACATTTTATTCTTACCTTTACTTTCCTCAGCAGAAAGTTTTTCTTCAGACTCATCTAAAGAATTCAGTGAAGATTTTTCAGGGGAAAGAGGTGATTTGGACACATTGCTTTGCTCGGGTTCAAGTCTGGACCTAGAAGCACAAGAGCCTATAATTCAATTGATACTACACAGATAAATTTCTCTAAAATGAGGCAAACTACAGATTACTAAATTCAATACTTTAACTCTTGCAAACTTCACATTAAAGATATCGCAGGCAAGATACAAAATGTACTTTGCAACTTAGACAGAAACATTATTACAAAGGCAAAGAAAGGACAAACAGTATTCCTGGACAAAACACACCACATGCTCAGAGCTGAGTAGAGTATCAAAGGCTGGAGCATAAAAATACAGACATTTTATTAAACCTCCTTTCAAAAATCCAGCGTATTATAATATTCATTGAAAAAAAAATCACCAAAATTTAAGTAAAAGAGGACATTGCTGGGCAAACTGAAATTCAGTTTG
>JAOXXN010000471.1:59354347-59371223 GCA_026770055.1 Myrmophylax atrothorax
GCTGTATGAAGGTTCAGCTCAGAGAAAAGTAATAAAAACACCTCTTCTATCCAAAAAGCATAAACTAAATAATAAATACAACTACAGCATGAAAAATATTAAGCATGGTAACACAAAACATTCTCTAAATTGGCAATCCAGAATTTAATGTACGTTTTGGAAATAAATTCATTTTAGAAGTTTGTACAAGAAATTTTTAAACTCTTTACTGATGAGATATAATATAAATATTCAAGTTCAGTTACTAGAACTTGTAGGGCAAAGGTGTTGTCCCTCTCCTTTCTATTTCTACCGTAATACAGTGACCAGTTTGTGCACAAACTGAAGTAGTGTCTCTATCATCTAATAATCATAAGTAAGCTTTGCCAGAGCGTATGTCCCAAACAAATTTCTACTGCTGGATTTCCACCTCACTGGGGATAACTTTTACTATAAATAACTTTATCTTCTTTATTAAGAAATCTTTACAAAGATCCTTTGGAAAGAGGAAAGAAAGAAAAATCTGAAGAATTTTTGTAAACTTTAGTCTGATTTAAAAGATTTGGTGCAGCATTTTAGAAAATGGACAAAATACAGAAATGTAGCTTAATTTGCCAGAAAAATGACGTGACTACCAATATGACTTCCTTGGCAGGTCTTGAAGACATGATGGGGAGGGGGGAGAAGGGAGGTGGATTCTATACATTAATGTATATATTTTTGGAGGGAGCCAGGAGGAACCTTTCTAAAGTATATTCTTAAATATTCATCAATAACTCACACTAAAAAAAGCATGCAAGGAATTTTACAAAACAAAAGTAAGTTTAGTTTACAAATGCAATAAATGTGGTTTACTCCACATATCTGGGAAAATGCACTAAAAGCTGTTCAAGTCTTAAAATCCTATTTTCATGCAAATGGCCCTTGTAATTAAAGAAACAGAAAACCACAGAGAAGGAACATTGAATAGTTTGGATAAATAGAAGATTAATTCACTCAATTATTTTTCTTTCAGAAGATCAGCAGCTTTTTGAAAAAAAGAGGAAAAACATGTAGTTATAAGACCACAGTGATTGGTAGAATTCAAAATAACTGTTCCCTTGTGCAAATAAATATGCAACCATTTCCCCATTATTATTTGTTCAGTTTCATTTTCACTCTAATTCATCATACTGGATAACAATTTTCCCAATTCCCATGTTTCAAGTTATCTGTGTGGTTAACAGCACAGAGAATTTCATCCCATTCATAGCAAACTGAATTCTGCCAGTACCTCCAGTAGATCTGGAGTTTCCTCAGGTTTGTTACCAACACCATATACAATAAGAAGGGAGATAACTGCAATCACTACAAGACCAATGAGGCACAAAGAGTAAGCTTAACCATCCTACAGATGTTCTTTCTCATTGCCACTTGAACCTGCACAGTAACCTCTTCCTCAGCTCAGCCTTGGTACGTCATCAAATTTGCTGAATAGGTAAATTAAGTTTGACTGTGAAAGCAACACATTTAAAGCAGTCATACAGTGTTTCAGAGGAACAATATTACTTAATAGGCAGAAAGAAAGTACTACAGAGGACAAAACAGAAATGTAAAATAAGAAATGTTCCAAAACCTTTCCATTAATATGTGAACAAACACTAAACTAGAAAATAGATTAGCAAAATTTTCTAAGCAATAAATCTTAATATTACTGCAATAGCTACAATTTAGGAGTGATTAACAAGCAGAAAGAATCAGAATGACAAGCAAGAACACTGTCTTACAGTAATTAATTCATCTAGTCACAAAGAGCATTCTATTTAGGCTAAAATTGTCATCGTGTGTTTGAATTGCACTGACCCCACTTTGCCTCTCCTTCATTTGTAAAGCTATTTTCATGAATTTAGAATGACACCATTATGCCCATACTCACATCAAGCTCTTAGTTCCCAAGATTTGCATTAGAAGTGAGACTTCTTGTTCTACTTTCCCTCAAATTCTAACAGCATCTTCTGAGATCCTGCACTGCTAATATTGCAGGCTTTTGCCTTTTCTTACAGTGTACTACTGGCATAGCTTTGAATTCAATTTGTCATTATCATAGCAAAAAAATTTAACAATTTTTATGTAAAAGAAGGTCTCACTAGCACTAAAGGGAATGTGAATTTTATCCAAATTAAAAAAAAATGGGGTTTTTTTGTACAACGCTTAATCTTCTGCAGACACAAAATATCCCTGATTATACAGATACAAAACTTGAAGAAATGTCCGGGGTCATCAACCTACAATTATTCTGAGGTTATCAGATGCACACCACACACTGTTTACAAAGTTACCAAGCTCCAGCCTAAGAGAAATGAAGGCTTCTCCCTCTTACAACTGAATGGCATTATTGGCATCCTATTGCTCTTACTACAAATAAGGACTAATTTCCAGGTTTACTGATCACCAACTTCTGTCCATTGACTCTTGCTTCAAAATAGTCCTTTCCCTTAAAAGCTCTGATTCCCGCTATGTATGTTTGACTTTACTGGCAAAAACTCTATCTTTCTCTAATTTCTGTATCCCAGACAAATGACCCTCTCATGAAACAGTCCTGTAGTTGTCTAACCCACACCTTTCCTTGGCATTTGGTCCTGTTTGTATCCATCCGCTTCCAATGTAAATGATCAGAAGGCATTCACTGGCACTAGTTACTTTGTAACTCAGCTGGAAACAGGTTTTCTTCCAGCATTTTCATTTATTAGCTTCAGGTTTATTCTTTGTTTCAGTCTCCAAATACATAACCTACTCCCAAATTTCTTTCTCCCCACAATTCTAAGGCCCCATTCAGTACCTGCTGTAAGACATCACGCTCCTCCCTCTCCTTCCTCTCAGCATTCCCTCATCAGTAAACTTTACCAGTCTACCTTACTCTATGACTGACTTTTAAACTCCTCTTGCTCTTGTTTTAGGGAATGCAAAAAGTCCCCATAACCTCCCTTCAGCCCAACACATCTCAGACTGCAGAAGCACAAGCATTGCTTCCACTTGTTCATCTTACTAGTTAATGTTTCCTCTGGTAATCTCCTCCAGACATACGTCTGGCACTTCATCAGACACTTGACCGTGAGACTCCAGGTCATCTTATCCAGGGAAAAGCAGATTTTCTTAAAGCATCAAGGTGGTTGAACACATTCTGGTTTTAGTAAGATAGAAAATTATACATCATTGTATCTCATTTTCTATTTGTCTTTTTCCCCTTAAAATATTTTCTGAATCCTAGGCCACTTCTGAGTCAGGTCCTGCTGACAACATGATCAGCAGTTTCTATTTGCTCACCTCATTTATAGGCATTAAATTTGTTTCTCTCTGATCAAATGGTACCACCTTCAATTCAATTTATTTTCATTAAAAATATCTGACATGAGAACCTGGTACTTCTCAAATCCACTGTGTCTGAAACTTGGTTGTAATAATGCCAAGGTCATGGGTTCAATCCCCTAAGTGGGTTGTTGACTTAAGAGTTGGGACTCTGGATGATCCTTGTGGGTCCCTTCCAACTCAGAGTAGTCTGTGAATCTGAACTCATCCCAAAGATTACCCGATAACCACAATCTGGCTGCATTAAAGTTCTAAGATTTTCCAATTTCTGATTCCATGCTCTGCTTCCTAGTACATATCTTGCTTTTATCCTGCTGGCCCATGGCTTCTTATTTATTTAGTCTTGAGTCCCTGCTTAAACTACTTTTGATCTATATTTCATTTACATGAACCACCCATCATAACTGCAAATTCCTATTTGCTGAACATGCATGTATTCAAAATGTGTGTTCCACCAGCTGACACAACCATCAAAAGGAGAGATAACAGCAATTTGAAGAAGCCCAAATGCATCTGAGTATTAATCTCTTGTCATGGTTCTCATTCTTTGCTTCTCAAAATTAGCTTTCTTCTCTGAAAGTCTGGAGCCAAGAAATAAGCCCCTCCTTCAACCCTGAAATAAAGAAATTATTTCCTTTTTTCCCCTGAAGGGATAGGAAGGCTTAGGGACAGCACTCTTGCACTACATTAAGCCTAAACTTATCTTACAGGAAAGAACACTACTGAATTTCCCAGTAACTGACAATTTTTATGAGAGTCATGGGATTATAATACCTTTCCTCACCATATTGCCAGCACCAGTTATATTGTTACAGCAACACCATCCTCTTGAGCTTCTCTTCACTATCAGAATATGGAGGGTTATGTTCCTTCTGACAATGAAGATGAGTTAGGAAGCTCTTGACTCTCCCTCTTCTCATTCTCACTGCCATTCCCCTTGAGGGTCAATATCACATCTCTAAACACCAAAATGGCATTTTTTTTTAATTACTCTTCCAGAAATGGGGCTTATAGGGCCTAACCCCAAATATAAAGAATCATTTCAGCTCCACAAATATCTGTATCCACAGAAGGGAGAATTGAAGCTGAATAGCACCAGTAGGGAACCTCCTGCAAGATGCATCTGCCATGTATGGTGGTGCATTTAATTACAACTTAAGAAATTCAACACGATAACCTCCTGTGTTCAGGTACTCCAGGTGTTATTTAAAAGCTCCCAAATGTAGTTCTGATCATGAAAACCCAACTGATTCCCTACAGAGAAGCAGTAGCAGTTTTCCACTCTGTGGCATCAAACGCATCAGCATCATGGAAGTGAAAAACACCGTAAATTCACATTAAAGCCTGTAACATGACTTTTTAAAAGTTACTTCATGTTCCAGTTTGCACTTTATCTTCATTGTAAATTGTCTCTTTAATACATATAGTCCTGTTTTGTTGCTAGTACAGATTTTTTTTAAACAACTCTTATTAAAACATAAAAGCAAATTTTGCGTCTAATGCAGGTCTGACACAAAAGGAAGCTGTGAATGGCTGCCATCTGCTACCACAGGTGGCACGCACAGCTCTATTTATACTTGGGGCCTGCACTAGAAATGGTAGAGGGTTCTCTATTTTGAGATTTTTCTAATGATTTCAGAGCAGGGTATGTTATTAAATAAGAAGAGAAACAGGAAAGCGCTCCCTCCAAAGCAGCATCTTGAGCAGACGCACAGACTTGAGAATGAAGCTGCTGACCACGTTTCCTTCAGTCTCTTAGCAATACATACAGCATTTCTTTCCACTCCCGACAAAGAATTGATCACTCATGAAACAGTAGGTTCCAATTTGCATACGTTTAACCCACTGCAAGAAGCAGCAGCATTGTTTACGATTAAAATGATTGGAGTAGGTTCCCGTGACATTATAGAGAGAATTCAACCACGCTGAATAGTCAGTTCCACTGCACAGATATAGCGTTTTATCAAATTCACTCTTCCATCGGAACAATAAGCAGCTATTTCCTACCATGTAAAATTGGCTGCTACACTTTGCGCTATGTTGCCACTCTGAATTTCTTAAAAGGTGTACTTTGTCAAAGGAAACTTTAAAAATACTTAAAATCCAAACATAATAGAAAGGCTTTTGTAAAAGTCATGAGAGACATGCTATTTACTGTTGATTCAGCAGCACTGACAAGCACTGCTGATGGAAGTTCCTTATTAACCATAAAAACAGGAAAAAAAGCTAAACAAAATTTTACATTTAATTTTTTATATGGTTGAAAAGCTTTTATCTCCAGTGTCTTACCTAAATAGATTCCATCTACAGATTCATGAAAAGGTGACTATATACTACAATTTCCTCTACAAAAAGTGCAAAATCTAAATTGTTATAACATGAATTTCTAGACACCTATCCCGTTTACAGTTCCAGACATACAGTCAACCCAAACACACTCACTGCCTTTTTCGGAAGAAATTCAGAATTTCAGTGAGGTAGCAGAAAATGTACAGGGACTGCAGGTTTCTGACTAAAAAAAGCACAGTTTCAGTACTAGGAGGATATACAGTATTTTCTGTAAGAACATAAATTTGTTTTTCCAATGTCTAAACTATATTAACAAAAACCTCAAACAAACAAATCAAACCAAACCAAAACAACCAAAAAACAAAGAGGAAATTTTCCATGGTTAGTGCACGTAACAAAGGCATTTTCAGAAATCTGGAATAAAACCCAAATGGAACAGATATCATAAACACAATTGATATTAAATAAATATTAAAATTAAGAGCTTGGGCTCTTACCTAAATGATTACAGTTGGGGAAAACTAGTTAGAAAACTTTTGATACAGAAATTACTCCTACACAGAAGTTTTCCAGTACAAGCTACCTTTGATTAGATGGAATTATGAACCTTTTAAAAAATACAACACATGAAAGGCCAGGTTCCACTCAGCTTCCTTCTAGGCTACATTTTAAGCACTGTCAGGGCATTGAATCAACACAGGCTCCTGCTGGATGTTACCAAGACAAGATTTTTGTTTTTAAAATACTATTACTTGGATTCTACATTTCAGAAATTGGCAGTTTCAAAAGATGAAATTGTGTAATTCCTTGATCCAATGACATGCAACAGAGATTAAACCAATTCAATTAAACCAAAGTTTAATTCAGGAGCCGAAGCTCCGAATTTAACAGCGTGAAGACTTCCAGGTTCTTTAAAGGGGTCTGGCTGGTGACTTCGAAGCAGACCATGAGGTGGTGCTGTCCCCCCAGGATTCACAGCAGGGGCACACTGGCTGCTTCCAAATGACAGCTCGCCAGTTTTCAGCTGATTTGTCTCTTGAGGGGATACATTTGGTTTAGGTTTCCCCAGCAAACGTCAAAGTTTCTAAAATAGGTCACGCAGATCAATTGCTCTCGTAATCTGAGACCCAAAAGAGCAAATAATATCTAAACTGTGGCGTGGGGGTGGCCCGGCGCTGGGAGCGGGAGGCGAGGAGACAGCCAGCCTGGCTACCTCTAATCTCAGGAAAATTGTGACTTTGTTCAGTTTCTGCTTTACATCAGCATATATGGTACAGCAGCAGCAAAGGGCAGGGAAACACTTTAACTGCATTTTATTAGTGGTCTTGCATTTGGAGCAAAGGAATTAACCAAGAAAATGTGTGGTACATGGGATAAGAACATTAAAAACTGAATTAATTGAATTAAAAGCCATGCAAAGGAAGACTGAGGCATTCTGAATCTTCAAGGAAAAGATGGTACAAAACTTTAAAAATATTTTTAAAGTGTTTAATATTATCAGTATTTTTTCTGATTTAAAATAACACAATTTTTTCAAATGTAAAATGAAAATATTTTAAGGAATCACTGCAGAGGTTTGCATTAACCTTTGTGTCGCTGTGGAATATTGGAAATTAAAACCTTTTTGAAGAACACCACAAGCAGTATCCTGTGCCCATTACCAAACCCATTCTGAAACTTCTAAACTGCAATAAGAAGCAAGTCAATTTTGTGACACCTGGTCTGGAGTAGAAAACACTTTGTTTTGCTTAATATCAAATTGTCAAAAGAGGAAAAAGTAAAAAAGTATTGTTTTGTACACTATGTTAAAAAAGCCATCTCTAAACAAGTATTTTTCTTTCTTTTTTTTTTTTTAATTAGCTTTACTTAACATATTTTTATATAATACTGCCTTTGGGTCAGAAACTGGCTCATTCATTTATGCTCTTGTCAGTTCCCACTGAAATACTTTGCCCCTAAAGTGCAAATCTGCATTTGGTTATTTTTGTTTTTTATTCACTGTTTATTATACAAAATGGAAAATTTGGTAGTAAATAACTCATTATCAGCCTAAAAGCTTCATCTTAACTATGCCTTCCTTAAAAGTAATCCAGAGTTGGTATTAGATTTGGTCAAATGTATGATGAAGAGATTATTTCTGGAATTTTGTCACACAACTGCAAATGTTTTTTGTTCAAGACCCTTCTAAAAAGAGTGAAGCAAAATAAACATCTAAGAGCTTGAAAACTCCGGTTTCCCCACTGACCACAACAAATACTGAAAGGACACAGTGTTATCCCTGGATGAAGGTTTTACTGGGGTGTTATTTGGGGATGAGGCTGCTGCAAGTTTTAAAATGTGCATGGTACCCACAGCAAACTCCAAGTGTATAGAAAAACTACTTTGAAGGACCGAGTGAAATCATCCTAAAATGTATTGCATAGTTCCTAAAATCATTTTAATGCTTTGTACTTAAGGCATTTATAAATAGAGAGAAAAAAAATCTTGTTTTATAGGATAAATAATTACAAACACTGAATTTCAACTCTGAACTAGAAAAATGCAAATAGACATAGAATTTAAGACACAGGTCCAAGTTGATTTTGTCATTGTTCTGTTAGGTCTTATGGGAACACACTGGTTTGATACCATCACATACAGAACCACATCTAAATATTCTGAAAATAGCCTGTCGAGAGTCAACAGGAAAATGAGGTGATGGCCAGAAAAAATTAACAGTAGACTTTCTACAATGTAACATCATGGCAAATGGTTTCAGTAACCAGCTTTCATTTATTCACCATGGCAACAAATACTTTCAATTAAAAGAAAAAATAAAGAGCACATCTGATTTTAATAAAAACATTTCTCTTTTTCTTGCTTATTGTCCAACTCTAATCATAACTTTCTTTAACATTTATATTTTTACATGATCATCAAAAACCTCATAGACTAAAATATAAACCCCACAACAATTGTGGGTAATATTTTGGTTGAAAGATAAAAGGAAATTGGTCAAAATACATATTTGCAATAATTGGCCTTTACCATTGCTGTTCAAAATGCTGCATTTACAAACTTTCAGTAACTGCATTCCATGCTGTTTGTGTTTTCCTGTAAGCAGTTATTTTTTGTGTCCCTTGTTCTCACAGTTTGAACTTATTTAGTATCATGTTTTCTGGACTCAAAGATGTTTTACCATATAAAGATTTTCCAGCCTCATTTAACAGATACACAGTAATAAAAGATTACTCTTTCTGATCATCATAATGAAACTCAGAATCCAAGTTTTTGCAGTGCAATTCAGAGAGCTCCATGTGCATGTACTTCCTGTTGGGACTGAGGTGAATCCATGTCACCATAACCCATCACAGGGCCCCAGAGAGCTGAGCCTGTGGCATGAGCTGTGCCACCACTGGAGCCGTGGCCAGAGCAGAGGCTCCCTCACACTCCTCTGCCAGACTCTTCCCATTCCGAGTTCTACATTCTCTGTGTATTCACACTCCGACACCACTGCAGTGATGGAGCACCAACTGTCACAGCACTTTGCTCTCAAAATCCTATCACTCAGATACAATTCAGAGGGACAAGCACCATTCTGTTTCTGTGTCCAAGTATTTTTCTGGATTTTCATCATCAGTACAATAATGTTCTTAGTGCAAAAATCCTTTTATGATGTTTCAACACCTTCATTAGCATTATGCAGATTAAACATTACCTTAGTGGTTGCTCTAGAATTTATACCAAGGAAGTTTCTCCCCCACTAAAGCACTGGACTGGACTAAGAAAACACCCAGTCAGAAAGGAGATGTTTATCAATCCTTATGTAAAGAACATGTATAGATCAGACACAAAAGCAACAAATAAACATACTGGAAATAAGCTAACTCTGTGCACACTAAGATTTTAATCCAAGTGCTTTATGGTATCAGCAAAAAAATTAACACAAAGGGCCGTTTCTGCCCCCTCTTCTCACATAACAGGAAACCCCAAGACCTGGATCCTCTGCCCTGAAAGGTAGGAAGGTCCTGGGCCCTGGTAACCATAATTCCTTACATGGCTGATGCAGAATGACGCACTGATAGAGGATATTCCCATCCTCGGTAAATCCAGACAGAGTTTCTCAATCAGGCACACAGATCTCCTTCACGCTGCTTTGCTGCCTTTTCTGAGCAAGCCACTACTCCTCTGTTAGAGCACCTAGGAATTAGAAATAAGCAAAAACCCCCTCCTCCATCCCTGGGGACCACTGGTCCTTGTTAACAGCAAACTGAGGTGAGAAAAAAATAATAGCAAAGAAAAAGAATTGCCCTTTTAATAGGACCAGACAGGGATATTAACAGTTAGTATGAAATCCAGTCTTATAATGTTATTCCATTCCCTTCACCCTGTCACTTTCTAAGAAATAAAAGGTTCTCATAAAATGCTAATTAAGGCAAACCATGACAGGTTCTTGAGTTTATAGAAAGGGCAAGAAGTTTATCAGAGCACAAGTGTGACTAAAAGCATCATCGAACAAAAGCACCTTACTTTGTGCCCACTCCAGAATCCTCTGATATGACCAAAGTCTAAGAGAATGATCCCTTCCTTGAGAGCACATCACCTTCCCATATTTCCATTAAGTTAACTACCAAAAGACCATCAGCTTCTCAAGGTCATGTCTGAAATGTCTGGAAAAAATCTCCAGACCCCAGTATTTGTTCATCACAAGATGCCACTTATGCTGGTTTTGATCTCTCTAGGGGTATTTGCCAACTGGTCTGCCTATGAAAAAAATGCCCCCACCATGGTGGGGAGAGCAATTTCTACTTGAAAAAAATCCAGTAGGTAGTCACACAAAAACTTCTCCCAAGAAAGTGCTTGCAGAATTCATGAGAAGGAAGCTTTAGCTGTAATTCAAAGGGAAATCAATGCTGGTTTTTGCATTTGAGTAATGCTGACAATTCAAAAGTACATTTTTAATCACTGAAAGCAGAAACTCCTGACAAGATTTCAAGCTGTGAAGTAAGGCACTTTTCCTTTCTCACTTTTTCTCAGCCATGAATCTCAGTAAGATTTTTTTAAATGTCCACTTCCTGTCATTTTGGTAATTCTAGAGTATAATTATTTTTACATTTTTATGATGCCTTTGGGGTATCATTACAAATATTTTTTAAGCATTTAAACTTACAAAAATAAAATTAAGCAACAGCTTCTTTTAAGGAGAGACTGTCAGTCCTGTTTTGAATAAACAATCCCTTTTAAAGGCAATCTTGAGATTTGTATCCGCTGTAACCATAGAAATTAATCTTGAGTTTAAACAAAATAGAGTAAAACATAATTTATTTAATGAAAATCAGAACAGCGCTATAGCAAACAAAAGTTGGGTTTCTGTTTTATTTTTAATTCAACAGACAGCTCTGTATGCAGTCTTTAAGATTTCACTTGATGGGCTACTTCTTACAACTTAATCATACTCATTTAACCAATTTGAACAAAGCATTCAGATTTCTGAGTATTCTAATTTTACTAGATATAGATGTCAATCAGAAAAAAAAAGGTTAAGGACTTTGCAGATTTAAAAAGCTGTGGTTAAATATAAGAAACATTTTCAATGATAACAGCAATCATGAGAAACTGCTGTGACACTGAGAGGTGAACAAGAACACTGTGGAAAAATTTTTGTGAGTTTCTCATATGAAAAGTTTGGGAATATCAAAGAATAATAAAAAAAGCACAAACTGAGAAACATTTTCATTTGTCAGCATAGCTAAAAAAAAAAGACATTATGTTCAGAAAAAAACAGTGGTTCCCATAGACTAAGTATTTACAAGTTGGCATGAAACATTCCAGCATGCTGACCCTCAGCAACAATCATAATGCATAGAGAACTTCAAGGTTAAAATAATTAAGTGTTTAGAGGTCAGTTACATAGAAGTTAAAAGAACAACAGCATTTGCTGTATTTTCAAAAAGTGAGGAAAAGGATTTGAAGTTCACATGAGGAAACACTGATATGCTTCATAATACAACATCAAAACAAAAGACACAGCCCAAACCCTAATTCACAATATATTGAAATAGTTTCCTGTGAGAGACTTTATCAAAAGAAATACAACTAACATAATTTCTCCAATTCCTGTATGTATGATGATAAACTATTTTGTGGCACTTGCAGCTGTTACATGACTTGTATATAAGGCCACCTTCTAAGCCTCCTCTGATCATATCAATAGGAAATTATCAGACCATATAAGAAAAGTAATAAAGTTCAGACTTGTTTATAATTAGGACGCTAAAGTTTGAACTCTGTACTCTAAACCCAGTTATTCTATCTACTACACAATGACAGATATATTACCAAAGAAGAGAAAGAAAGAAAGAAAAACAAGCTGCTTCAAAGCCAAAAGTTTCTACTATGAGAGTAACTGTTCACAAGCCAGAGTATCAATGCTGAAGTTGTACTCTCAAGAGGTACAAGCTTCTGGTCCCCTCTGCCCGCCTCTCAGTATGTAAAACAGAGCGCTCCAGGACACTCAAACCAACAATGAACATGAACAAACCTTGGCTTGTAATACAACTGGGCAAGAAGAGACTCAGTGAAATAAATTTTGCAAGGCCATACATGACAACCCAAAATACAGCAGTCCATTCCTGTCTCTTACCTAACTTGCCTGTTTCCTGTAATAGGCCACCTCTCCCTGCAATGTATTACTCATTTCTAAAAGCATTAGAACTATCTCTAGCAAGTGTCAAATTTATAGGAACCTGCAATTTCACATAGTGGGAAGCTTTTTGTTGGTATACATCCACAGAAAATACACCATGTGTAAACACGGAGAGAACAGAGAAACCAAAATAATTCAGGCAAAATCAAGACATGCAAGAAGAGGAAATAAAAGGGTTGGCTGAAATAAAAGGAAACAGCATCTGCACTGAGACACACCAGCAGTCAACTCCAAAGGCCTCCAAGAGGAGAGCGCTGCAAATGCAGCGTTAACTTCATGGCTGCTCCGAAGGGAATGCATCTCCATTCTGAAATTACCAAGTGTCCAGCCAGCTGTGAGACAACCTTAGGAAGCAAGATGGTGAAACACACACTGACACACGCTTACTGACAGACTCCTGTTCACAAACACTTTGCAGTGAGAGCACATGTCAGCTACCCAGCACTTAAGTAAACTGAGAGGAGATCACATTAACTACCAGAGTGATGAAAGAGACTGTACTTACTCTGTACACTCTGGTGAATCAGAAGAGTTTCAGAAGACAAAAATCTACTAAACCACTTATTTTGCAAAATTAATTTGAGTTCATATTTTACTTGAAACACTCTACTAGAAAGAGTAAGACAGAGGCTACTTCCCTTCGTCTTATTTTTTAAGATATATTTTATAGGCAACATCACAGTTTTTCACAGCCTGTGGCACATGAACATCTCAAAGATGTCACCATTATTAGAGATCTTGCTTTTCACAACTTACTGCCAATCCACGTATGGGCATGTAGGGGGAGAAGGAACCATCAAGTAACTAAAACACCACTGTGTCAACAAATAAACACGCACCAACTGTTGACAAGTTTATGGATTAAGCTGCAGGAGTTACTAAGAAGTTTTGTGTTAAGATTCAGCAACCATCAAGCAGTTTCACTGTATCTCACCAATGCACCCACAATGAAGAAATTAGCATTACCTCTGTGTCTCAACAGAGTGAGATTGCCCACATCAGGCCGTAGTAGCTGAATGCTGCTGCACTGTGTGGGGAAATAAAAGAACAACTAAATGGAAAAGACTCGTGTTTCAGCAGACAAGCAGATGGAGAAAATGGAGTATCTCTGAGATGGACACTGGTTTGTACCCAATTTTCACTCAAGGTTAGAGTAAAATACTACTGTAATTTGCCACACAATGTTTCACAGCTCTTATGTGAATTACGTAAACAGTCTCTCAGGTCAAGGACAGAAGTGATACTACCTTTTCCAGTTTCTGTCAGGGTTACAAACACCTGATTTAACAGACATCATACTGCTACTCCAGAGTTCTGTTCTGCATTGCAGGTGAGTCAGTGTTGCTGGAATATATTTCATCAGTACTTCAATATTCTGCTCATGCACTGCATGAACTTAGGAAGAGAGAAAGGTAAACAGGAGGAACCTCCTTGCTGAGGAGATATCTCATTAGCAACTTTAAGATGAAAATGTGAAGGCTATGCATCACAACTAAAACACAAACATTTAATACTGGAAAGAGAATTTACCATACAGAGATTGGTAAAGATTGCACAGTAAACATCAAGCAAATATTTGAGTGTATGAGTAGATGGAAGAGGAATTGATAAAGCTCATTGTGGCACACAGGTGGAAAAAATAAGAGAAACCCTGAAAAGTGAAGGAAGGGAAAAAATTAAAGATGGAAGACAGAATAAAAACAGATGCAGAAGGGCATGGCCTGAGGTAAAGAATGAAAAAACACAAAACATTGTAAGCTACACCCAACCTAAAGCAGTAATTGTAATTTTAGTGTAAATGAGAGGCGTCTCAAAGACATAAGAGCCAGCATGTACTTGGAAGAATGGGACTCTTATTTAGGTTAATAAAATAAAACAAACAAACAAGCAAACACAGAACAAAAGCCAAACAAAAAACCCCAAATACACTTAAAGGGAGAGGAAGTAACCTCTAAACTAACCATTAAATCTCTCAGGATGTAAAATATTCTCCTTGAAAGTGTTCAAAATGGCCTAAACAAAATCCTGTATGCTATATATATATATATAGCTAGCAAAGAAAGGGATAACCTGACCTCATGTTTTAATAGTATGTTTTACTCCTTGGCACACCAGCATTAGAACCAGAGCACCCCAAATCTGGAGTATTTCTCCACAGAAACACACAATTTCTAATGTCATCAGTGGAAAATCATATTGCTGAGCACACTGTGTAGCAGCAGTGCAAACACTTCAAGCCAGGATACCTAAACCAGTTGGAAGATACTTTTCCTTTTCTGTCCTGAATGTTCTTCACTTCCCTTCATAACGATTCAAATGTTGTTCCTGCAATAAGCAACTCAAGTGTCTGTCTGACTGCAGCATCAATAACCACGGAGGAGAAAAAACTGCTCAGGATAGAAAAATAAAGGAGAAAAAATAAAACCCGTTGGCTAAATATGAAGTTTTACTCATGTAACTTTGTTTAGTTCTATCTAGTTGCACTGTACCAAATTAGCTGAACTGTGACTTTCTATGAACCTTTAGTAACTCAAGATGATTTTTTCTTTTATTTAAACTGATTTGAGGAATTTGCACTTTAGAAAATAAAAGCATAGTTTTCATGACTGCATGCATATTTTTATTGCTTAATTAGTAGCCATTATTAATACTAATTAATGACATGAATGAAGTCAACAAAAGGCGAAAGTCCAAAAAGCAAGAGCTAGACAAGACAGGAAAAAAAAAAGACAAAGGAAAAATTATTTATACAGATTAGGCTTTACACAGACTTCTAATTTCTTTGTCTTATATGAGAAATTAGATAGCAACAGGAAGAATAAGTCTGCCTTCAGCTTCAGAAAGAAAGACAACTGACTAGATACTTGTGGGCAACCAAATTATCCTACGTGTAGTTAATGGTTTCTTACCGTTTAAGTAAACAAGTGTCTACTAAATCCATAATGTGCAGAAAATTGGTTGAAAACTCGGGAAATAAATATCTTAACAAAGGAATCAAATGGAGTACAAACAAAGAAGGAAATGTTAACAATAAGAAATCAGTGACACTAAAATTGTGAGAGATTTCAGCAGAGAACTTTGACAAAATACGATACACAGGGCCAGAAATAAAAGCACACACTGTCAAAAAAGTAAGAGTTGGAAGGAACAAATGTGAAGGCAAAAGAAAACTGGTTCTTTTACATCAGTGAAATGGGAGAAAATGGGGTGATTCCTGAAGAACCACAATTTTTTTCCAAAGTCAATTCCAGGGATTACAATATAGTTAATATTCCCTTTACATTTAAAAATGATCCTACATGGAAAATTAAATCCATTTACTTGAGATACATGTTCTGTGCCTGGTTTGGGGTGTGTGCTCTGAGGGAGTGGACACGTACAATGACAAGAGCTGACTGAAGTTATTTGGTTTGAAAACAGCCAACACACAAGCAGTCACTGAAGCACAAAGAAAAAACACTTTCACTTTTAAAATTTCCCTTTCCATTACGCTGAAAACACAGGGTTTGTTTTTTTTAAATAACACTATTTTTCTCTAGCACTACAAATATAAAGCATATGCAAAGCACAGAGCAGAAAATCTGTCAGGCGACGTCAGCTGGACCCAACTGAAATTCGGTGGTTTGTTTCAACAGTCACAAAACAAAGCCCTTTTTCTAATGGGAAAAGAGGTGGAATGGAACAACCAACCTTCACCCGGGACAAACAGTTGCTGTGGTCATGAAAAATCTTGAGAGAGACTACAAACCAGTAATTTTTCCTATAAAACAATTTTTGTCTATTGCAACAGGCATTACTCCTAAGAGTTACTGTCAGTAGCCTTTGAATTTGGGGTCAGGATGTCACTACAGCTCAGAGTTAACATTACCTGGATCAGAATAAACACAGTGCAAAATCTAGACTTCTCATTTCAGGTAACCTGCAGACTACACCTACTGCCTCAGTTTACTCTCAGAACGCACTCGTTTTAGCCATTAGTCTAAAATGCTTTCACTACTGAAGTTCTGGGCAACACCGAACCCCGTAAAATGGAATGGAGGCCAAGAAAGAGATCCAGCATCCTGGATGTAGGAGCCTTTTCCTATGAAACTGTAACACAATTTTATTAAAAATTCAGAAAATTCTATCAACCATCCCTATTTTCAATTACAAAGTCTGGCCATACATTGAATGGCAGCACAAACTTTACTAGAATTTCTATGTAAATTTTATTCTTATGGCCATTACGGCAAGCAGGAGGAAAAATATGTGCTAGGGGGCTTACTGGAAGGGCTCTGTATTTTTAGACAGCATCTTCTATGATAAATCTACTAAACCAAATACAGTTGTACAAAAGATTAGCCCATTTGCCATTAGCAACAGCTGAAAGATGTTCTTGGCTCCCAATATGGAGTTAAGGCAGGGAGAAAAAAAGAAGTTATGAGTGCTTTTGTAAATACGATTCTGATGAAGGACTGCAATTGAAAATTTAATTTCCTGACATCTCAGTGCATGACAGTATTTCCTTTTTGAGAGAAAAAAGACTGATATTACATACCAAACCCTACTATGTTTCCTGATCATATGCTATTACAAATT
>JAOXXN010000471.1:59388307-59400544 GCA_026770055.1 Myrmophylax atrothorax
GCGGGAAGCGCTCGGGAGCGGCTCCTGCCCGTGGGAAGCGGCGCCGGCGGCGCGGACACGGGGCTGCTGCCGCCCCCCGTCTAGCAGCGACTCTGCGGGGAAGGGAGGACGCGGGCGTGCAGGCCGCCCCGCTGCCGTGGCACCGAGTGGTGCTGGTACACGCCGTGTGCCAAGCTCGGCAGCTTCGTCACGGCAAGGCAGGTTAGTTAGAGCTGATTAATACATGTTAGCAGGTCTGTGATGGATCTGGGTTTGGCGCTGGTGCGGGACTCCCCTGGGAAATGGGCACGTGTGTGAGCAGGCACGGAGCTCCCCGCTGTGATGAGCAGCGACAGGACCCGAGGGAATGGCCTGAAGTTGTGTCAAGGGAGTTTTAGGTTGGGTATCAGCGAAATGTTCTTCACCCAGGGGGTGGTTGGGCACCAGAACAGGCTCCCCAGGGCAGTGGTCACAGCACCAAGCCTGACAGAGTTCAGGAAGCGTTTGGATGACACTCTCAGGCAATGGTGTGACTCTTGGGGATGGTCAGTGCAGTGCCAGGAACTGGGCACAACAATCCGTGTGGATCCCCTCTCACACAGAATATTCTGTAATTCTGTGGTTCTGTTTATGTCCTGTGATCACATATCTCTGAGCTGTGTAGGTGGAGCAACCTTGTTACACCTGGAACATGCAGCAATAATTTCTTCACCAAGAAGTTGATCTCTGAGGTCCTCCAATCTGTGGCCATCCTGGAATGTGACAGTGTCACACTAGTACCCGCAAGATGTATCACACTGTTCATAATCTGATTCCAAAGAAAGCTTCATGAAATAACCTTTGTTATCGAGGCAACTTTATTACCATGTTCGGTGCAGTAGATCAGCTCTGTGAAATTCCATGGCACAGAGGGGGAAAACTTTTGACCATGTGAGTAGTGGTGGTGTTTATATATATGTATAAAATATAGACATATATATGTATATGTGTGTGTGTGTGTGTGTGTGTGTGTGTATGCCATCCAGTGCTCTGGGATCCTGCAAACACTGTAATATTTAACTGTCCTTTCACTGACCAGAAGCACATTCCCTGAGACAGTGTCCAAAAAACACAACTTCAAAATCCTACCTCTCCTCAGCACACTGGAACTTAATCAACCACAACTATTTTTCCTATCAGGGTATCAGGCTTTCTTCTCTTGTAGATTACTATTCTGTTTTCAGTTCAAGTCCCATCAGCTCAGCCTTAGCTATGTATTAGTGGTTGTCTCATAGTTATGTTGTAATTAGTATTCACTCATACTTTGTTATTACTGTTCTATTTAAAATTGTCTTTTTATTGTGGTATGGATATGTATTTCTCATTAAAGGAATAGACTGTTTTAAGTCTCTGTCCTCGGTGCTGGATTTACCCTGGGAATATATTTAAGGTATTAAAAAGGTGGACAATGAAGGAGATTAAAGTTCTCAGTCTAGGAATGCCATCAGTATTTGACTGAACCCTGAGCCAAATGCTTTGCTTTTTCAAGATTAAGAAAGATACTTCAGCAAAGGACGTGTTTAATAAAGTTGTGTGAAACTCACACATGGTAAATCACATACTTTGAGTTATGTCTCCTAAAATTGATGGAGTTTTGTTTTGTTTTGTTTGCATGACCAAAACCAAAGTGAACACATTTAATAAGATTCCAGGCATGTCTTGATCATATGGGTACCCTTCACTCTTAAAACTCCTTGAGTACACTTCTGAGACATGTTTATGAATGCCATATGTTAGGATAGTTTTCATGTCCTGTGGTTCTGCCAGAAACTAATACCTCATTCCACAAACACATGATTTCCCAGGCACTTGCACAGGTAACTTTTTGTGAATAGAAATAAGAAGTTCAGAGCTTGGCCCACAGTAGTATGTGCCCAAAGGTGTGGGTGATAGCATTAACCTCTGGTTTTGTGCACAGTGAACTATATATATTATTCCAATATTGAGTGAAGCAAACATTTACACTCCCTTGAAGTATTCCTATTTAAGTGGCCATTGGATAAGAATCTACAGTGTTTTTCCTACTGGAGTACTGCTTTTTTAGATTTAAACTGTAGGAATATGAAAGTTATTTTGAAATTTTGAACTCTACCTTCCCTTCCTACTTTAGAAAAAAACAACTTGTTGATGCCTATACAAAGTAATAGTTTAATCATTTTCTAATGAAATTTAGGTTATTTAAAATAACTGGAATACTGTATACATTTTGGGCAAAAAAAGAAACTGCAGTTCATTAAAGCAAATTTTAACAGACTTACTATAATTTACCTCCTAACTTTGCAAATATGCACATACATATTAAATTACTGTGAATGCTCCTTCTGAGGTCAGTTGAAATACACATGGCACACAGAGTTAAGCACATAACTCTTTCACTGGATCAGAACCTTACCTGTAAATTTTTGGGGGGAACAAGATCATGTCTTTATTTGTACTTCTACTTATTTATTTGTGCTTTTTGCATGTGACCAATAATTATTGAAAAAACACCCCAAAACAATGATAGTAATATTACACAACCAATTTTGAACCTCAGCAGTCTTAAAATTTCAATTTTGGCCCAAGGAAATAAACACAGACATATTTTAAAAGGAAGAGAGTATTAAAATTCCCTGTAGCTGATCTCATCTGTCAGAAATAGACTGAACAGTTAATCTGGCAAAGGAAAAAGTTAAAGTACCTTTAGAATGTGGAGGTTGCTTGAGTGGTCTAACTTGTGAGGTATATAATACCCAGGGCCTCTGCTGTAGAGATAAATAGATAGCTTTGAAGATTAAAACTGCTTTAAAATCAGTTGTTAAGAACTGGTGCCCAGAGCTTTTATTTGAACTTGATCCTGGTTTCCTGTATACAGTAACTGCATCTACTCAGTAGTTATTTGCACTTCCACAGCCACCTTCTTTTGAAAGCTTAAGGCTCACTTTGGAGCAGATAGGTTTCAATACTACATGATGGAGCTTCCTGTAATTGCTAAGAAGACTAATCTTGAAATTTAAGATTTTAAGGTTGGAGTGAAATTTGAAAAACACACACAAAGGACTACAGTCCCACCACAAGCAATGCAGGTAAATCGGTGAGACCACATGCGGTGTGCACTCTGTTGTGCCTCAGCAGGAGCGTTGCCTGGACGAGAAGAAACTTGGACTTTGCGAACTACAACAGTTTTGTGTGCAGTGTAAGAGCAGCCTGATGATCATCAGGTCTTGCTGTACCTTCTTAACAGGCACGTCTAGTAAAGTGTCCTGGGCTAGTGAAAAAGCGTCAATGTTTCCCTGTGGTTGTCAATGTGCCCAATAAAGAGGAGCCACTGGGGTTCCTCTCCAGTTAGAGACAGGTAACTCTTCAAACTGTAACTTCCTTTGGTATGAGAAGTAAACAAAAGGGATAGAGCTCCTGAATGTCTTCCCTTCCAGTGTTACAAAAGTCCATATTTGGCACAGACAGTAGAAAGCTACATGAGTTCCACTTTTTACATTTTATATTTTTACTGGCATAAACCCAGCAACTTTTTTTATGTGATGGCAGTGTTGCAAACCAAACAAAATATCAAAAGGAAGGCAATTTGCTTGCAGTGCGCATTTGTAATCAAGACAAATCAAAAAAGGAGAAACTGTATTTGATGACAGTTTAAACTTTTAAGCCAAGACTGTGCATGCTTATTGGCTTACATTCAAAATAAATACAACTTTGTGGATGTGTAAAGAAATCTTCTCTGGTGTTTAAAAGTAGAACTGGAAGACAATGCAACCTGTACAAAGGAAGTGTGGTCTCTGTATACATTGAAACAACGTTTTGTGGAAAGAAGGATGTGAACTGCATAGATAAAAGCAACTTGTATTCTCGGTGGCAACAAATATTGACTGCTAGAAACCAGTTCAATTGGCAGTAACATCATTCTTCTTGGAACTAAAAAATTTACACTGAAAATGGTTCAAAAATAGAAACCCTTCATGTAAAATGTATTTTTGCCTTAAAACAGGTTTGTATATATGATGTCCAATAATAGTTTTTGGAAAAAAAATTACAGATTGATTTTCCAATTTTTCAAAAGCATATTTCATTCCAAAGGAAGTGAGGTATAAAACCATTCTTTAGTTGTAATATAAATCCTAACATGATATATGCTATCCAGATTGCATCACCAAAGAATTGTGTGTGCATCTGTTTATGTGTGTGTTCAATGCAATTAAGTTTGAATTATTGAAATTTAAAGAGCTGGCTACTGCATGCAAGAACAATCATCAGGAGTGCTGATTCTTGCTCAGGTAAATGAAAACACTGTCCCTGCCTTTGGACATTGTATGTAAAAAGCAGGTAAAATTCCAAATGAGGAAGAAAATTGTAGGTCTTCATTGGAAAAAAATTACCTGATAGACCAGATTTTGTGAGACAGGAATACTTGAGTTATATTCCCCAATTTATAGATATTACTTTCCAAAACAGCAAACCTCAGAGGGTGAAATCTTCAGTTGTTTGCCCACAACTCAAATTGTAAACCTGTTTATCCTACAAAGCTTTGACTCTTACAATACAATGTATGTTAGGGGGATTTTGGCTGTCTTATCACTACTGCTTCTTTGATCCAACAGCAGCAGTAGTTACAGCAAATTAATTTTAAGAGTTGTGAAAATATATGTGGCAATGACCCACATGAGACAGAGTGAGCCCTTTGAACACTCTCTAAATATTGCTGATGAATGTTAAGAGACAGCTTTGACTAAGCTCAGGAATGTTCAGGTGTAGTGCCTTGTACATTCACAAACTAGTTTTCACAAAGTACTGGAGTAATTCCACAGCTCCATTTGGACATTTCTGAGGCTAGGCAGTGGCTCACTATCTGCTGGATATCATGCAGATCAGCAGTAGAGTGGCTTGTCACAGTGGCTTTCACAATAACTAAAGCACCAATAAAGATACCAAATTAATTGACATTGCAGTACTCAAAATCATGTTATCTTTAGTTCTATTATGTATGGCTTTAAGCTTGTGCATATTCTCGCCATACTTGCCTAGTTTTGTTACAGACAAGCTCCCTGAACCTTTTCATGACTCAGGTGCACAAAGCACTACTGTGGGTACAGGGAAAGGGATGGGGGCCAAATGACTTGTAGAAAGGTACTGCAACAGCCCCAGCTTATATTGACTTATTCCATCAGTGAACAGACACAAAAACCCCCAAACCAGCAAAAATAAACCAGGCAGAATAGCCTTATAGAGAATAATTTTATTCTCGTGTGTATCATCTCAGGTTAGTAAATGCACAAAGTCAGTGGAGGGAGAATAGAAATACCATGTTTGACTCTATTCTTGCTTATCTTGGTAGAAGCAGAGTTAAACTAGATGTAAATAGGTGTTAAAGCATTTTTGGTGTGTTTGCAGCCTGCATAGCAGGGCTCTATAGAGATCCCTGAGCTGGCTCCAAGCAGACTGGCATGTCCACAGCGTGCTGGTGTCCTGAATGGTTTCTGCCAAAGTGTAATCATATCCCCTTAGCCTTTCAGCTTACACTTGTACAAAGGCATTATTATTGCAATACAGAAAGTAACTTACCTGACAGGTTCTTAGAGCCAACTTGTTTTTTCATGTTGATGACTGAGAGTCAGGGACCTGGCTTTCCTGGTCATCTCCCTTTTCCAACTGATGAACCTCCAGTTTAGAGCAGAAATCCTTCTTTTTAGGCCCTAAGGGGAAAATAAGGAAGGAATCAATACTCCTTAACTCTAAATAATCTCAAAGATGGTACAAAGTCTCAGGTCATTCTCTAGTCACCTCTACAGCCCTTTTGGCAAAGTGTGCCATTCATTCTAAGGGACATCTGTGGTGGGTGAAGTGCATCTTCTTGTTGCAGTGCCTATTTTATAATCTCATTTAGACTAGACCTTCAGCTCAGACTGGGTATCTTTGGCAATTAGACGAATATAATCTTTCTTATCATGGTGCTTCCTGTGATAAAAATTGAATATACCAAAATGAAATGATTCAATACTTCCTTGAGAACACTGGAGGGAGCTCACAGAAAGAGACAGGAAGAGAAAAGGTGGCAAGAGAAGTTGATCTAGTTATCTCAAAAGTTCTGTGAATATTTACACTTATAAATTGTGTTTCATTTTGATACATATACAATTGTAGGAAAGAGGGGTTTATATTAAATTCTGGTAATTTTTCTCTGTATTTGTATCCTGGCATCATTGTAACTTTCTACTGTTAACACATTTACTTAGAAAAGATGTTTAACTGGCTTTTTCTTTTTCATTTAAATGCATGTTTATTTGAGTCCTCTTGTTTCTGTTCACTTGGTTTCATGCTCTGCAGTCTGATATTTAATCTAAAATGAGGGAGAGGGACTTTGGGAAACTGTAGTTATACATCCCCTAGGAAAATATCATCATCTTCAGTGAACACAATATAATGAGGAGGTGTCCTATTACATAACTGAGGAGGCATTGTCTTTTATATGCATTCTGGTTCATTTTTCACACTAAATTAATCTTAATAAGCATCTGCTTTGAGTAAAGAGAGTTTTGTGATATTTCAACCATGACCTCTCTGAAAGTCCAAGTGATTTTACTTTATGTTTTAGACTGGAGTATTCTTTTGAAACATTTTGCTTTACTACATGATAATCAGTATGTTAACATGAGCTAATTAATCCCATCAGTCTAGCGCTGATACCATGGCTTTTGTGCCCTTTCCCTAATAAACTCATGGATGTAAAAACACTGGCTTTTTAAATGAATTCAGGGCAATTCTACAGATTATGGAGGTCAAATTTGATGATCACAGTGGTCCCTTCTGGCATATAATCTAAGAATCTGTAACTCAGACTGGAAGAAATACAAATAACTGTACAACAGCAGTAACTGAAGAAATACAACTAGCTCTTTTAAGACAGATCTTGACATATTTATGAAAAAGGTTATATGAACTGGTTGCCTGCAATAGCTGAATCAAGGATTTGGTGGCCCTGCAGTCACTTCCAGAACTATTTTACTGTGTTCCAATTGCTCATCAGCTTGCTCTCATTTTAAATATTTGTTTTAAAACAGTTTTTGATACAGTTACTAGGATAACAAATTAAAGATGGATTTTAGCTTTTTAAAGAAAGGCTCTCTTTCATTTCAGATGACAGACTGAATTGAGGCCTATGAATAATGCTTGTGTTGACCTGCCAGAATATGTCTTCACAGCAATGAATTTTCAAATACCCAGGCTGAGCTTATTCATTTTGAAGTCAATGGGAGGGAAGGCAATACAGCCCAGTGCTGAATCAGGCTGCATTTTAGCATAGAAGTGATCATATCTGTGCTTTCTTCAAAAATAAGAATGTATTTTGCAAAATCTAAATTTGATTTTCAGTGTGACTTTTGCTGTAGAGTTTTATGCTCAAAATTCTATTGCCACATGGCTTGCTTTAAAGAAAAGGTTCAAAATGTGTTTCAGAGTTCCAGGGTTACAGTTCTTTTCTGACCTAGTAGTTCGTAAGATTTGCCTGAGTTGTAGCTCAGGAAAGAGCTGGACAGAATGAATATGGGAAATGGAGACATTTCCAAGAAAAGTAGGAAGTGGGTTTGGTAAGTTATTCAGTAACACACTGAGGATCTGGTCCAATTAAAATAATGAGTAAAATTTACACTGGCTCAGAGGGAATGAATACAATAAATTTTAAAAGCAAGCTTCTTATTTGCTCTGGAGATACACCTCAGATGAGACTAAAAGAGATTCACATTCCTTTTTATTGTTCCCCATTTCATGGCACTTTTTTAACAGAATTGAGATTGGGGAAAGGATTGTAAACCATCATGTCTTGGCTAAATTTCATCCCCAATAACTATTTTAACTACCTTAATTTCTTCCTATGCTTTCCATTATTTGTAGTGATACTAGATTTTACTACCCCTGGTGCATTTTCCTCAAGATGTACTTGCCTTCCACTAGCAGGTGACTAGCTCCTGGTATGTTTTGCTGCCTCACAGAAAGATTTATGGAATTTTGTAGGCATTTGTGAAACACATAGAGCTATTTGTTTGAAAAAGAGGTTGGAGATGCTGGTTTAAATTCATAATCACTGGAAATATCAGTATGTATACCAAAAGTTTAAAGCAAGAGCATATTTGGCCTACATTCTTTTTCCTCCTCTTCTCTCACTCTAACAAGAAGTTAAAGTATTTCTTTTGTTAAAGGTTAATATTTATGGTATTGTTTTAATTTCTTTGTCTGCTTGTTGGCGAAGCACCAGCAGATTCCTTACATAGAACAAGAAGCAAAGGCACACAGCCTCAGGATGCAGTTACATGGTCTCTTAAGGTAATGTAAGTTCAGGCTGGTGCTGAAAGACCCGTCCTGCCTGTTGCCGGCCCTGGCAGCCTGTGCCCATGTGCTGTCATTACCACTTGTGTGGCTGCCCAGTCAAGCATATCGCCTTGCATTTTCTGTAGGCTTATATTTCCATCAGATTGGCTTGCTCATGATCATGAGTGCCAGCATATTTAATGCATCTAAAGTGCATAACCAGAGGCAACTGGGAGGTTAGGACTCGCTTTATCAGCAATGACCCCAAGTAAGAGTGACATAAACTGATGGAGAAACCATGCCTGTGGTTTTTTAAAGTTGGCTAGTGATTATGGCTGCCTCTGTTTCTGGGTATCCAATTTAAGATATTTTTAGAACATGTGAAATTAAAAATCCTTTGATAACCAGATACCTTTAAGGTTCTCAAATTGAGTTGACACAAAAAATTAAATAATTTCTGAAAATCTTAGCTCTAATTCTTTTTCTTAGGGATTTATATCTAGGAAAATCTTTCAGACATGGATCTTTTAGTTGTTATCTATACAGAGTTGAGCATCAAAACCCTCCATCATTATGACTGTGAGATGTAATAGTACAAATATATCAAAATAACAGTAAATTCATATTCTAAGGTTAGTATCAACTGAATGGATTTCAAAGAAACATTGAAAGTCCCACTTGTTTTGTTTTGTTTTACAAAAAGAAAGTTAGAAAATTCCTTGCAATGCATCATATCATGTGGATTTCAACATCCCTAGCTACAGCTGAAATTTTGAATCAAGATTACTTGAGTGGGTATCAGCTATCATGCATCACTAAACCTATTTATTCAATTCATTGTCCCCTTTTCTTTCCAAGCCATAGTTGTTTGCAACATACATGCTTAAACTTGCAACTGTAATTCACATGTCAACACATTTCCATTAACTAATCAAAAATTATCAACCTCAGTTCTGTAGGTCTGACCACAGGTAAATTTTCCCTTTGTCTGACACACTTTAGAGCTCAGATGGAGATTTTGAAAGTGATTATAAGTGGTAAGGTAGGTAATGATAGCAGCATTTTTGTGCTTGAAAGGGCATTTTTAGACATCCATGCTTGTAAATACATTTGTGTAGAACTAAATTACTATGAAACTATAGTATGCGTATAGTCCAATGCATGTGCATATGGGGTTATTCAGTGATATTAAAAAACATGCTTAGCAACCTTATTGCTTAACAATTAACTTGAATCATATGAACTATTAATGTGTAAGTTAAGAGGATTTTAAAGGAATATTACCTGTAGGAGAAATACTACTGTGGATTAGAATTTGCCTTGGAGAAGGATATTACTTTAGTATGGGCAGGGTGGTCTTTCACAGCTGATCCCCCAGATAAGAAGGAAAGTGAGGTGCCTCCACACTCAACTCAAAACCACTTCCCAAAAGTTCTTGTGTAGCATTGTTAGAGAAGTCTGGCTCTCTGGGCTGCTTTGGGGGCAGAGATGAAGGGGTCATAGGTCTGTAGGGAACAAGGCCACAGCCTCTATGCATGGAAACCTCTTGTGTTATTCACAGCTGCCATTGAGGGAACTCAGCAGATTTGAATTTGTTTGACTACCACAAGACTGAGAGCACAGCGCTGGCAGACAGTCATATGTGTTTTCAGCTTTGTGAATTCAGGAACCTTAGGTAACCTGTGATCACTGGCAACTTATGAGCACTGGTAGACACGTGTCTCTGAAGCCCACTTACTAATTCGGCAAAGTATTTTCTTTCTCATGCTTGTTACCAAAAGAAATAAACTAACTCCTTATTGTGAATTCAGTTTCAAATCGTGTTAGGTTGGACTAATTACTGCTATTAATTATAGAAGAGAGCTTGAAGACATAGGTTTCCATAGAAGCATGCAGCAAGTATTGATAGACATCGCTTGTTGGAGAAGGCTGCCTCAGAAAAAAACTCCAATTCAGACAGCTCTAAAAAAAAAACCCACCCCAACCAAACCCAACCAACCCAAACATCAAAACAAACAAACAAACAAACAAAAACTACCCCCCCAAAAAAACCCCTCTCTTTTCTGCCCTTTCATATCCAAAAGATTGCACTTTTCAGACTGACTTAAAAACAAGAAGCAAGGCAGATGTAAAGCTGGTAAAAAAATGAAAATATAATTGTTTTTATCTGAAAGAGGCCTCATTCTGTAGTTTTTTATAATGCAGAATAATCTTGCTTTTAATTTCAAAGGTTTAGTTTGCTTTTATGAAATTTTCTGTTTCTCATTTGGTTTATTGCAACAATTCTTTATTTGCATGACAGGTTTTACAAGCAAAATATTTGACTACAAAATATTAAAACCTGACAGCTTCTTAATAAAAGTGTCAAATCCTGAACCCACTTGTTCAGCTTTTTCACCACCTTTCACTAAAAAAATGAAGACAGATTTGCCTCCAAAATAATTTTACATCATTATATCCAAATTGCTAAACGTGTTAACCCATCCATTTATATGTATTCATATATTTCATTTATACTTTGAAATCAAATCGGTGTGATCCTATGGATTCTCAGTCTTATTGAAATTATTTTGAAGCAATGTCCGCAGTCAACTCATCAAAATTTTGCTAAATTGTTAAAGGATTGTTAAATCAAAGCAAACCTTTTATACTGAGACAGTCATATTAGCACAAACATGGTCATAGCCTATTTGTTCACACTTGACTGAATTTATGACAGCTTAGCTATTTTAAAAAGAAAATGTCTTTATGATAATATAACTGCATCCAGACTAGGGAATTATAGCAATTTTGTTTGTCTCTTTTCGTTTGTTTGTTTGTTTGTTGCTGGTTTTTTACAAATCATTGATTTGGTCAAATTGCTGGGTGCAAAAATCGAGTGTAGATCAGGCCTCAGATCGTGCTCTTATTAGCAAACCAAACACTGGTTTTGTTTTCGTTGCTGACGTTGTTTGTTTTCATTGCTGTCTGAATGAGCCTTTTATGGTCTCTGGCTCTGCCTGGCTGACTGCACTCGATTGTATTTAATTACATTTACTCAGTAGTTTTAGCCGGGATCCCCGGCCATTACCTATCAAGTCCAATCGCTATTATTTAAATCCAATGACTCAGAATCAGAGAATTTATCTTTTACACAGTTATTGCCTAAACATCCAGCATAAACATGCAGAGATCTGGAGGACTTGTTCTGACTGTGCTGATTAAAGGCAAAGAGCAAGATGGATGGAGTCAGTTGTGATCAGCAGGCTACAGCGTCCTGCTGTGCCCCAGTCTCTGCCATTGTGCCGGGCTCTGGGTACCAGACTTGCCATGGTCCTCTCAGGTCTAAAAGGAAAGCTGGCTTTGTTTGCCTGTAAGCATCTGCAAACTGTTCTGACACATGATCTACCCTCTCAGCAAGGCCACTCATTAGGCTGATTATCACTTCAAAGTTTGTATTATCATCCATCTCTAAAGGCAATTAGGAATGGGTGGCTTTGAGTATCAGACACTGGGTGACACTAAGTGACTCATCTTTATTGATTCTTTTGTGAGCAGAGACAGTGATTGAGATGATAGGATTGCAGCCTACCTGCCCCTTTGACTGGTAAATACTGAAGAAAAACGGTGTGTAATTAACTGACAGTTAATATAGGTTCTGTTTAGTGTTCAAAAAGCACAATAGTGGAAGCTGCCCAAAAGGAACAAAGTAATGAAACTCCTTTGACAAGTTAAACTCTAAAGCCAACTGTGTAATTATCTGACAGTTAAAGGGGGGAGGGGAGGGCCGGGCTCAGTATTTATGAGACCAAAGGAATTCCTGCGCCTGAACAATGGGGACAGATACTGACAATAATCATAACAGCTACACAAAATATTTGTTTGTGCAAGTCTGCCTTTCAAGTGAATAATGATCGGTTTAGGAGTCAGAGGAAACTTTGCCGTTCCGTA
>JAOXXN010000471.1:59427676-59459412 GCA_026770055.1 Myrmophylax atrothorax
GGCATGTTATATGCAGGAGTAGATAAAAGTGAAGCTGTTACTAAAAATAAAGTCCTTTGTCTTTGGTGAGCCTTCTGATCACACTGCAGCCTGAGTTGTCTCTGCCTCCTCTGACCGCCGCGAATCTACATCACCCCAACAAAGGGTGACCCCAATAGCTGAGTGGAAGGTGAAGTCTCTCTATCCCCTGAAGAGGCTGAAGTTGCAAGATATATAATAGATAACTAGGAGTCCTGAGACGATGCAAAATAAGTGAAATAAACCCTCTACTCTAAGGGATCACATACCCATGCTTCATGCTTAACAGAAAGGAGGAAGAAATATATGGTGTAAAAATTGATTATACATAGTACAAAAATATATCATGAAGCTGTTGGCCTGTAATCCACATTTTGTGTACAACTGAGTCCCTTGAGTATTTATGTTATACTGTGGATTTATGCACAACATTTTCTTTTAGCAGAACAGAATCTGTCTAGGCTTGTAAAAAATGGCACTTTTCTTACCAAGCACATTTAATACTTCCTTTCAGAAGCTAATTAGAGACACATTTTATTTGAATCAACAGATCAAAACCAGAAATCATCTTCAGAATGGTGTGTAATATTTATAGATATTCAGAATAATGACTATAGCAGTATAGCAGTAAGGAAAACACTTGCTGAAAATTATCTTAGCAGAATAGAATCCTAGAATCAGAGAATGCTTTGGGTTGGAAGCAATCTTAAAGATCATGCAGTTCCAACTACCCTGCCATGGCCAGGGACACCTTCAACTAGACCAGGTTTCTCAGAGGCCCATCCAACCTGGCCCTGAACACCACCAGGGTTGGGGCAGCTACAATTGCTGTTGTAGTTATTTCTGCACAGAATACGAACTTTAAAGCACAAAACAGGTAACATGCATAAAAAGATATAACAAATTTACAACAGAGAAGGTATTTATTCTTCTTAGTGTTTTAGATCTAAACCTGATATCCACTATGGCCCAGGGGCAGTCTCACGTCTCATGTTTGCTTTGAGATTATTTAGGAATGAACTGCCGAAGGGACTGTACCAACCCTTTCTTAGCCCTTGCTTGTACCTTGATATTTCTTCCTGTGCCACCTCTGGCAGTAAGATACCTGAATTTCAATTTACCAAAAGGAACTCAGAAAATACACCTTTTTTTTTTTTTTTTAATCCAGTGATTGAATTTTCTGATGCTTCAAAGCAGTTTTGTTGTACTTAGGGTACCTGGGTCACGTACACCTAGATGCAACAGCAGGGATGATGTGAGACCACATCACCAGCAACATGGATGTCACTGTAGGGATTTTTGTCTGTATCTCCATTCAGATAAAACTAAAACATTTGTAAGACTGGGATGTGAAGTTTATCATACTTAAAGCTCTGCAGACTTCCTCCAGAGTGGCTGGTTGCATTCCCTTCGCTGAACATTTGGGGTTTTTCCCTTCTTTGACAACTCTAGCAGAGCATGAGATGGTTCAATGAACTAACACAAGAGAAAATTATTCTTTTTATCTTTAGGTGGATGACTTTTGCACTGGAATAGCAACTGTACTAATTCACACTTAGGTCACTTGGTTGTTAGGTCCAAGGCAAGTGTCGTGGCAGGGAACATAAGTACCAATGTAAGAGCAGAACCACTCCATTTCAGAGTTGCAAGTGCAATTGCATAAGACTGGATGTAACTTCAAACTACTGTAGAGTAATCAAACTCTCAGCTCAGAGTGAGTAAGTACATATTATTTAATTTCAGCCTTACATACTCACTTCCTGGCACTTTAGACAAACATCTCACTTAAATTATTTTTTCTTGATAATTTCAAAATGTTAGATCACATTCCAATAAATTCCTGATGATTTTACCACCCATTCTTAGGTTTATATTGCTGTAGTTGCTCTTAACTATGAGTGCTGTTAACACTGAGAGTTCCTAATTTTTTCTTTACAGCAGTAACTAGAAACTCCAATCAAGGAAACAGGCTAGATGCTGTATGAACAGGGAGTTTATGGAGTTCATCACGAAGATAAGATTGAATAAAATGGCAGATTATATGGTCCCTTAAGACTGCAGTCTTTGAAGTCTCTCCTTCTCAAAAAATGTTTGCAAAAGCTATGGATCTTCATTACAGAAGATAGGGAGATTACAAAAGTATTTGCTGATCTATAAGGAACAGAAGATGAAAATAGTATGCTTTGTCAAAAAAAGTTCTCTGTAGAAGAATTCTGCAGAAGAACTTCAGTCTGTCAGGGAGAATGTCTTTTTAAAGAGAAAGGTTTTTAACTAGTATTAAAAAATCGACCAAAATGGATTATATTAACGCGTCATTTTGATTTTCCCATTTGGTGTTCTTGAAATAAGTCCTCACATACATATGTATTGGTTGCCTAGTTAGAGCTGAGAAATGGTAATTCACTACTGAAAGCAGAAAGAAACAGATTCTTACACTACTTGCTTAACCTGTTATTAGTTTAGGTTCTAAGACTAATTCAATCCTACAGATTTGACTTGGCTTTGAAAATGCAAACTTCATATGAGAAATAGTTTAAGAGGTGCTGACTTATAGGTAGAGGCTGCTCAGTTGAGAAATTTGGCAGGCTCTGTGATGGCTCCAAGGCTATTTAAGGCAAAAGCAAACCAGCAGGCTAGTTGAAATCTCTACAAAGGAGGAATCTTTAAACTTATCAATTTGTCTGTTATTTGAAATAGAATATAATTATTCATACAGTCATAGCTACAGAGGAAAGATGGATTTGGAAAGTAGTGTTTATGGCCTCTCAGCAGTTAGATCTTACATCCCTGATCCAACAAGAAAATGCAGCTCCCAGATTCTTGGCCTGCGCTCTGCTCCACTGCCATTGCAATCGCAACAGCCTCATGTGATCAGCTTCTGCCTGCAGCTCTTCCTTGCCCCCCTTAGCAATTTGTGCATGTCTCTAGCTTAATCATCTCATGGACTGAATACAGTAACAAAGAAAATCAACAGGGTTTCTTTGAAGTCAGGACATTTGTTGAAGATAAAAGCTAGGTAGAAAAGGTCGTATGGAGCTAATCTCACAAACACAGCAGTGTAGGAAGCATCCCGGAGTGCAGTGTTCTGCAGACTTGGAGAAGCTGGAAGAAACAGTGCATCCTCCGTGACGTTTTAGGAAAGCATAGCTATAGATTCATAGCTAGGTAGCTGTAACTCTAGTCAAGCATCTGAGGTAGACGGAGTTTATTACATAAAATGATTGTACTTTTTCACTGGCTACACAGGAAGTCTGGGTAAGTTGTGCAGACTAGACTCCTAACCTTTAGGCAGCTATATTTAGGTAGAGATAAATCCCATCTGCTGCTTCTCACTTTCTCCAGGAAGCTGAGTGAGATTTGCTAAGCTGGGGGTAAATTCATAGCCCTTTTGAAGTGGCAAGAAAAGCCTTTGAGTACATGAACTTCAACTAAATAAAACAAACCTAATTATTCAATGACTGCTCCAGTCTTTACTTCATAGTAACTAAATGTTAGTTATATGTGTAAAATAGCTCATAACTATGCAGCTAGTAATTAAAACAAGCTCAGTTACCAGTTCAGAATAACTATCATATTCCTGTCCTCTTAGGTTATTTTTAATTTTTGCATTCTAGGGATATAATTTATGCTTTAGTATCACCCTGAGAACTTTCCCAGTGACTATAAATAATTGTGAGCCTAATAGAAAATCTCTATTTATAAACAAAGTATTACTTTCAATGCTCTTTCATGAATGCTTGCCTAATTGTCCTGAATGGACTAGAAACTGCCTGCAGCCAGGGGCAATCTTGGTCTCAGACAGGGCTTTGCCACATGGAGTATTGAATAGGCTCAGGTTTTAGGTATAATCACTTGTTCAGCCAGATTATGTGCCTCTGCTGGCTTATTCAACACCAAATATCCCAAAAACTAACTCCCAGTGTACAGTCAAAGGAAACAATATACACGCTATGGAAAACTCTTGCAGAAACTTTAGTCTAAGAGTAGAGTCATATCCTAGCTTAGAATATACTATGTTTATCTTACATAATCAAAGGGCTTCAAACATTTTTTTAGTTAAAAAGTGCTGAAGAGAACAGAGAATGAGAAGCATGAACAGAGCAAATTGTTGTTCACCTGGTCATTGCTCTTCTACACAATTGCTTGTAAAATACTTCTGCCAAGATTAAATACTGCCTATATAGTTCAGTGGATTTTATTTCCTTCTTTAGAGCTTGACTGATTTTCCCCATCCCCTCTATAATCCCGAGATACTGCTTGGCTTTCTTTTTTGGCTTAGTCCTCATTCAGCAAAGCATTAAAGTGGGCATTACAATCTACTTCACATCAGGATGTGTAGATGGTACCATTTGTCTAAATTTCACTGGATTGAGGTTGAATTTCCCCTTTCAAAGTAATGGGACCGCAGAGAGTAAGATACCATTGTCACAGTGTGGTGCAGACTGGGTCACACTGAATTGCCAATTGCATTGACAGTGGTTATGACAAAAAGGAAATCTATATGCAGTTATTTCTAAAAGATTTTTGCTAATGGCTGTCATTGTCATCATCATTTTCTTTAATGGGAGGCAGTGTTCTGTTGTATCAAGTACTACCACAGCCTCCAGAGGGCTTGCCAGTGATTGCCCTCCCAGTTCACCTCACATGCCTGGCTGCAAGCCTGCAATCACCTCTCTTGACTGCAGCAGGACCTGAGAGCACTACGAGGTGAGTTAAGCCTTATGTTTTCCTGAAGTCTACTGCGACTCCACAAACACAGGTATTGCTACAGCATAACAAGTCTAGATTGCCAGGTTTTGACACAATAAAAAAAGTGTATCTATGACAGTTTCACACATAAATCTTTCAATGTTTGCTCCTAAAAGTTCCACCTTTAATTTACCGCCTTTTCAAGGTGCAGTGCTGGTCATTAGTCATTCACCATTGACAATAAGCAAGGATAGCACTCATAATCATAACATGCAAAACACACACTCTTAGTGTTTCTTGTCCATGATCCCATTCTTTAAACAGCACCCCACTGATTTGTAGGTATCTTAGCTTTCAAATACATTCCGAACCTCAGGCTGTTGGTAACCTTTTATCTCTGTTCTTATCAACTTTACTATGGAGTGTGTTCAAGAAGTAGTTATCACGAAGGGTGGTGCTTCTCCCTAGATTTGGATCAAAGGCTTTTATTGACAGACCAATTTGTAGCAACATACGGAAAACTAACCTATTTAGACCATAGGCAAGGTAATTCTAAGATAAAGACATATATGAAGTGCAATTTGCCAGCTATAACTTACTTTTTGTGTTCTGCTTTCAGAATTATATTTAATGAAATATGCCATGTGATTAAACTCCAATATCATTGTAATAATGGGAAAATTTTACAAAAACTAAATAATGTGAAGAACTGTTTTAAAATATTTTTATTTGAAAGCAAATGTTCATATTATACTGGAAGATACACTTACTGAGCTATAAAGCTCATAAATTTCCCTGTATATCCTACTGCTAGGGTATTAAATTCAACTGAAGCAAAGTATTTTCTAACATGCTGTATAAATCTCTTGAGAAATGAGTTTTTCCATTAATCACAGAGCTACTAGTTTTAGAAATCAATTACCTGGCATGGCCTCATAAAACCTAAATTAAGACAGTGTTAAAACCAAGAAAACAATTAATTCAAGGGAAAATATTGTACACATTTGTTTCAATTACATCAAGGTCAAAGCTGTAAAACATGATTAAACTTCAAAGAAATACATTCATTCAGATAATCAATGAAGATTAAGGCTTTCACACATCTTTAACTCTGTGGTAATTTTATGATTATAATTACAGCATTTTATATTTGTGGTTCTGCGTTAGATTATACTTCATTTTTAAAAGCATATGAGATTCCCCAATCCTATGTTTTCTCTACTTATGTTATCACTGAAGGGCAGAATTAAAGTTATTTAGGTGCCAGACTGCCCTGATCTTAATGTACTTAGATTACAATTATGTGCAACCAGACTCAAAGAAAACACTGATACTGGTGCTGAATTTCTTGAAACACCAACCAATTTTAAATAAATTCTGGGCTAAGTAACGTATTCATCTGGAGACTTGAAAAGACTGACCCCGCACTCCAAATTGTATTGTAAGTACAGGGTGGATTTTCTGGCTAATACATTCTCTGCTTTGGGCTCACAGTGGCTGAACCTTCCCGGCAGAGGGACAACCGGCTACCCTCTGACTGCAACAGCATCCACATGCCCTGACCTAGATGGGTTCTTGCACATGGACGCACATGGAATCCCGTGCCACTGAAGATCATCAAAGTCCTTCTGTTTGCTTCAAGGATTCTAGACTAGGCCTGTGAGCAGAGATAATGGTTTGTCGAAAGGTTGTACATTCATGGAATCATAGAATCATAGAATCGATTGGGTTGAAAAAGACCTCCGAGATCATCAAGTCCAACCCTTGGTCCAACTCCAGTCCGTTTACCAGATCATGGCACTCAGTGACACGTCCAACTTCAGCTTAAGAACCTCCAAGGCAATATCTAAGGCAAAGAATATAGTGAGATGAATGGGAGATAAAATCTCTTTCTAACACCTTACTAGTTGGCAGTTTTTACAGCAATTACAGTGCTTTAGAAATTCCTGATTAAACTTTTTTTCCAAAGACTAAAACCTCAGTTTGCATTGACTTATGAAAATAATTTCAATTGTTATTAATAGACTTTAATTGCACCAATATGCTTTTCACTGCTTAAAAAGGCCTTTGTTCTTTACAAATAGTGATACAAAGGTAACAGCAATACTTCAGTGGCTTTTACTGCCTGGATGCAAAATAGGAGTCCTTAAGCTTTAAAAATCTTTTCTCTCAGAGATACCATCTTTTGCCTGGAGCTAAAGGAATTATAGGATATTTACATGATTTAAGGCTAATTTTATAGCATATTATGTTCCCTCTCTGCCATGGAATCAAATACTAGAGGATTTGATTTTAAAAAAATGTAAATATGGGTGAAATGTAATAAAACTATTGTTTGTATGGGAAAACTCCATGTTAATCTGGAAGAAATATGCAATATTGGAATTGTGTAACTTGGTGGTCAGCAAGAGGAAAAACAACAATAGCTGTGGGAAGATATGTACACATGATAATGCATACATAATTCATACTAGAAACTTGGAATAAAGTCAGGAATTACATTTTAGCTTTGAGGCTTCATTCTTTAGGTAACAGGGAAAAAGAAAACAGTCATAAAAACATTATGATAGGTATTAATGAAATATTACTAAAACCTGATAAATATAGCCATTTAATGAAAACCATTAAACTCATAATTTCTAAAGATAGGTACCAAATCAAGTATTTCACCTATGAATTTCAGAGAACTTCAGCAACATATTGGTGATGGAAAATGTGCAATTACAGAGGAGGAACAGTTGTTGCTTTTCTCTGAAGATACTGTTTAGTTTGAGGGAATTGCAGAGTAAGACCAGGCTGCCAATACATAGAACCACTGAGAGATGTGGATGGAAAGCAAGGGAATTTATAAAAAAAAAAAAGATAAAAAAGCAGTTACAGATCTTTGAGAATAAAACTCTGTGATGAATGTTTGGACCAGTTAGAGAGAGCAATGCATGGAGGGAACTATTGAACAAGGGACTGTGGGAGGTCTATGAAGAGCCAAATGCCGTGAATGGAGTGAAATCCCAGTGACCTGAGTGGGCAGAGTATGTGGTTAGGATGATGGAAGACAGACCGGGGAGGCTTATTTTGGACAGCCATCGTTAGGAGTTTCAATCCTCAGGCCAATGAAGAACAAGGAAAGATAATATTGAGTAAGACCTAATTGCTCGTAATATGAATCAACATCAAAGGGAAAAATATGCATTTGGCTAAAAGAGGCAGAATAAAATTGGCCAAAGCCATTTTTGGGTCTACAGAGCTGAGGGATAATAGCACACAGATTCTAGGAAATTTCATATGATTTCTCCCATCTTTAGTTTTGGAATGAATTAACAGATTGCCTTTACTCTTTCTAGAACTTCTTAAAGAACCTTTTGAAGAAGATAGGAATAAAGTGGCTAGTGGTTGTCTTTTCACAGCTGGGCTCTTCCACGAGTACTTAGGAATGAAGCAGGAAGGGGTTTGCTTTACTTGTTTACTTGTTGCATGTACAGACACAGGACTCATCTTGTGACAAATAAAACATGAAACATTCTACAGCAGCATAAATAGCAAAAGGATGCCTGAGCTTTCAAACTGTGTTATGACTGTTCCCAGCTTTTTGGATAAAAAGAGTCATGTAAGTGATCACATGACCCAACTGGCAACATTTGGGTCCAAGTCCTGTAAAACTCCACTATTAGGAGCAGGATTTTTTTTTTTTTTTAATACAGTGGGACAGACCACACTTGCAGAAGAATTCACATGAATGAGAATTTCAAAGAGCTAAGACCAGTATGAGAATCTTGGTGAAAGACTGAGAGATAAGTCTTATTGGTCCTTAGTCAAAACACTAATTTAAATGAATGGAGAATCAATAAAAAAAGTGCCAAGGACAGATTGAATTGTCTGAAACATATCTGCTTTTGTACGCATTTTCTCAGAATTTCACCAGGAGCAGATATTCTTCAAATAGTTAGAAACTGAAAAATGAAATGACATCTTGTAACTGATAACATGGAGCAGTTTCTTGTTTTAACTCTAGATTTGTCTATCTAGTTATGAGTGTCCTAACATGTGATGGTTGTTTCCCATTCATTCCAACCAACCTCCTATTTCTCTCATGTAGTTATGTGGTAAAGTAAAGGATTTTGTAACTTCTGTGACAGAAAATGTTGCAAAAGTAATATTTTATTGCAAAACCATTTGCACGTAGTTGCTTTGCCAAATGAGGCTAGTACTTGACCAATAGTGCCACCAGCATCTAAATGAGCAAGTTTGCATCAGAGTAGTTTGTGGATCAGATTTTAAACAAACCTCAAGTATGCAAGCTATAAAAACATGTGCCAAAGCACCTCTTACTTCTGGTTAAAAATTCTTGTATTTAATATTAATGCTTTCATGCCACAGGCAGTAAACCTTTAACAAAATATACTGCACTTTGTGAGTGGCCAGATTTCCAGGCAAAATGTGAAGTTGACACTATCCAAGTGCAATTTCTGAGCTGAGATTTGAACTGCAACAGAACCTGTTATATACACTACTTTTCTTTAGTGAAACTTCACTCACACATCTGACTTTCCCATGAATACCACCCTTAATGCCTTGTAATCTATGCTTGCCTTTCAACAACATATTCTTTCACATTTTTAATTTGTCTACTTTGCAGTTCTATAACAATTTTATTGTATAATATAGAATGCACTTGAAGATGCAAGTATCTTTCATGTCAAAAGCACAGCTGAGATTTCTTGGTAAGCAAAAGCTTTGTCAGAACTTCAGGATTCCTTCTGTATCAGCAAAACATTTTTGCACATTTCAAGTTATTATTTTACAAAAATCTTCACGTGGTACTCAATTTTCTCTTTACATTCAAAGTTGTGTTATGTGGTACAATGTTCAAAATGTCAGTAAGCATTGCTTCAAGGGACTTGCCAACTAAAAAGCAGATTTCTCTGTTCCCACTGCCCAGCACAAACCTGCCGTTTTCAGAACAAACACAAGAGGGGGCGTTTAGATGATGTTGTGTCTTTTCTTTAAATGCTTCTCTATAAGCTCTGAGTAAAACACTAGGCATTAGTAATGTATTTCTAGTTTTGACTCTCATTCTCACATAATTTCTACCAGTGTCATCTCATAACTTTTCAGTTCAATGACACCATTTTTACTTTGATGCACGATACTCTAATTAATTTCCTCTTCAAGAAAGCCGGTGCACTCCAACGTGTACTTACTTTTACTTCACACACACCTACACATGCACCAGATCTTCATGAACTTTGAGACAAGGCTCCTAATTTCACAGCCCACAAATGAAAACAAACAAGCAGTTAAATCATTCCACACCCCATTTACAGTCACTGATCAATTTTTCTTCTCAACTCCAACTACTTCCTTTCCATCACCTGCAACCCACACACTCCCACCTCAGTTCAGAGCCACCAGCATACAGCCTTGTACTTCAGAAAACATTTATTGGTTATAAGTTCCTATGTTACAATGATTAGTCTAGGGTTGGTGTGGCTTTCACGAATTACATGTTAAATAATTCTGCATGTGGTTTTCTGCTGGGATGTTTAAAAAAAGTGAAATACAGTGAAAAATGGTAGCTGAAAGCTGTATTTTTCTAATATTCATGGAAATGTCTGAATGGCTGATCTATGGTTAAGTGATTTTTTTCTACATTTGGTATTAATTTTTTATGAGGAAATTGCAAGATTGAAACCTGCCAAAGTGCTTTGGTGCGTTACACTTACGGATGAAGTTATGGCTGCTGTTTGGTTGGTCAGGATGTGAGTGGAGATCTGTGGGCCGTAAAGGAGGTAGCAGAAACCAAGAGGAGGATCCAATTCATGCAGTATGGCTGGAGAGACACAGAATTACTTCTTGACTTTTTACAGGGCACACTCCAGCTACTGCAGCTGAATTTTAGTTAAGGCGTTCTGCTGTCCTTGAATTTTCTTTAGCAGGAAAATTTGACTATTTAAGCGATGTGGCTCTGCTGACAATTACTTACCACACAACTATTATCACTGATGAGCTGTTCTGTATGTCATGTGCCTTTTGAGTTCTCTCTTTCCATTAACAGATATTTTTGAAAATGCCCCCAGGTCTGCTTTCTTCCATCTTCCCTATAATTTTGAAAATTACAGGGAATATCTGCATTTCCAAACTATGAGATACTGCTATTGCTTGTTACAAGCCAGACTGTGGCTCTGGTCCATTCTGAGATGCAGGACAAGAGAGGATCATGCACTGACCTGCAGTTAGGCAGTTTGCTATTCGATGGAATTCCTTACTTTTAAGTGACTTTATTTACCAAATGTATTTGCTTACTGGGTAGCAGAAAGCACTACATCTATATAAATATGTCTCATTAGATGTAGTGGATGTAGAAGGTTACATGTGTGTACTGGGTGTGCGAGAAATTCATGTTCATGACTGATTTGATCTGGCTTTCTGCACTGGTTTCTTGCAATCTTGGGCTCATCACAGTGCTGTGAACAGTGCACTCACCCTTAGCAATGATGCAGTGGCTGAGTTTTGCAGGTTTATGTACCCTTCACATGCACGTAGGGGTGACAAGGATTGCCCAAGAGTAGCAATAGATAGCAAGATGAAACTAGTAATGACATTGTTAGTACGAGTGCTTGTAAGGAACTGGTGATGCATGAAAGTGAAAGATGAGTAATGAACAGGTGAACAGACTACACTGAAGAGCCTCACTTCAAAATTAGTCAAGTTACTGCAATGGAATGTGGAAATTAATCATGCATGCACTAGGGTTCTACCTTACCAAAGCAAAAGCAGGTAAAGGAAACAGTCTCAGGATGTTAGAATTTTGCTCTAAAATCTACAGTGATAAATGATCATAATATGCATAACTTTTCCTTTAAAACATTTAGCATCTTTTGCAGTTAGAATCAAGATTCTGGGCCTGATTCACTACAGTTGCTTCTCTGCAACATTGGTTTTTCTAAAACTACTAAAAAAATCAAAACATTCTGTTTCTTCTCATAGTATATGAACTCTGATGAACATTATGCATGGATATCTCTGTACACATAACTTAGGACAAAAACAGGCTAAAATCTCTCCACTGAATAAGTTTTTAAATAGTGCTTCTTGGCCCAAATGAAGTCATAGCACAAAAATGATCCCCAAAATTGTTCTGAAACTCTTTATCTTTCCATGTATATTTTTATACTGTGACTTGGACAGAAGCATCTTAAGTTGGCAACTGTCTAATTCTCCTCATCAAATACAATCTTTGGCTGATACGCGAAGGTCAGAATATTCTCACAGTTTCAAATATTTTTACCCAAATAAAGACTGTCTAAAATGAAAATCCAAGATCATGTAGTAGGCCAGGATAATTTTCAGGTAAACTGATGGTTTCTTACACTTTTCTACTCACTTTAACCACTTGCACACTTTTCTTGAAAATCCAGGGTTTCAATTCATAGCTGTACTTAGAAAGTCTATCAAATCCATCACCTGCTTAACAAAGTATTGAATTTTGACAGCAACTTCCCTGTGTACATGATAGCTCTTTCTACTTCTGAATTAATTCCCCTGATCTTATTGTAGCTTGTGGACCTAACATTTTATACCCCCTGTGCCTTGAGGTTTTTGGGTGAAAAGGCATGACTAAATTGCTGTCCAACACCTTTTCAAAGTCACTAAAATTTCTCTCTATATGTAATTTTAAGAGCTACAAGAGTGTCACACACAGCAAGGATGTTTCAACAGTTGAGAGAGTGGAAATAAGCTCTAAAAGCCAAACAAACTTTTCAATACAATACGGAAATTTTAAAAAGGGTCACCTGAGATCCTCCTTTTGCTCCTTTTTCTGAGTTGTCTGTATTAAGCATATTGTCTAAACCTGTGTTGCTCTTTTGGGTAAATAAACAGCTTTGTCTAAAGTGTAAGGCACTAGTAAAGCATTCTTTCCCCCTCTATGACCTGCAATGATGACAAGATACTTGCAGAGCATTCAAAGCTAGACAGTTCTGAACAAAGCAGACATTTGAGGAAACAGCATGTGCTGTGAATCTTTGGACTGGTAAGTATAATAATAAACACTGCAGGCAAAGTTGGTAGAAAAGGAAAATAAATCAATCTGTCCTCAGTATAGTCTGGAGGTGGCTCAACTATGGAGCTCTGCAGTCACAGCCTTCCTGAGGCAGTTGGTGGTGAAGTTGTCATGCTGAAGGGACTGCAGCTGTGCTGAGACAGTTACCAGACTGCATGCTCCCAACAGGAGTTGCCCTAGTGTGCAAAATGTCTCTAGTTATACTTCATACACTCAGATTCTGAGTGAAGGATATTTCTTAATCATGATTTTTTTTTCCCCTCAGGTTCACAGCCAGCAAATTCCTCATTCACATCAACAGGAAACATTCCTTCCAACTGTGGATATTCATTCAGATCAGCCTACAGGAACACAGTCTTCAGCTGGACTTCAGCTAGGAATTAGACTTCTTTGAAATGCTACAGTCTGAAAATTAATTTTTATTTGATTACATAAAATTGTTGTTTCTTCCAACAGCACAATAGCAGAGGAAGCTTTGGGCTATGGAGGAGCTGTTGGACCCAAGTCTGATATTTAGACAATTTCTTCTGCTTATTTAATAATAGACACAGTTGAATCAGTTCTTTGCCTCACTAATTTTTCTTTGACAAAATTTACTTGACATACTTTGATCAATGTTGTGCTTTGCCTCTCTTATAAAATTTTATTTCAGACTCATCGGGAGGTTTATTAGTGTGGGACATTAAAGCAAGAGCATTTACAGTTGCATCCTTCCATTAAGACACTGCTGGTCTTAGTTTTCAAACCTCCACTTGTAATTTCCTCTGATTGCCTCATATTGCTGGATACTAGATTCTGTTGAAACCATTCTTTTATGGAGGAGGGGCAGACTATGAATCCCATTTCACTTCAAAATGTACCTACACTTGAAAGCATGTGCACTTACGAACAATATCTTGGTAATGTTCTTGATTTATTCATGGCTATTGTGCATTGCAAACAAGTACTCAATGTCAGTAAGCAATTCTTCCAGTGAAGTCCAGGGAATTGTTTGGCGTGTAGAAAATTATAACCAAATTTTTATTAGTTTGCATGCCAGGGCCAATGTGGTGAAGATGGACACTTTTCTTCTGCATACTATATCTATGTAATCCTGAGTTCTATCAGCTATGACAGAATGGTATTGTGAACCACAATTAATTTCCTTTACAATAGTGTGGATAACTTCACGGCTCATTAGACTGATGATTTCATTCTGAATTGTTGGACTTGTGTAATCTTGTTTTCTCTTCAGCTAGCTTCCCAGGGTCTCATTGTCATTGCTGTGAAGCTTCAGTAATTCAATAAAATTCTCCTCATCAATCTGATGGCCATGAATTACCAAGCCTTGTCTACTTTAGTAATGTACGGTGAGTACTGTTTTATACAGTGAGCAAAACTGTTACCCCATCTAACATTTCAGCTTGCTTTATCCTTCAGACATGCTGGAAAACATGCTATTTGACATTCCTATCAAACAAAAACAACTTACTGGCTGGGAAGCATAGACAAATGGCGAAACTCTGGCACTCAAGTGGAATTCTCTTCCTCCCATCCAGCACTACTGACTTGATTCCTTCTGCTGCTGCTTTTGGTAAAGGTTAGTGTCAAGTGGTACATCTGTGGCATCGGAAGTAAGGCACTCACCGCTCAGTTAACTCCTTATGGATGGTGAATCTGTGATACCATGCCAAAGGATTTAAGAAACAGTCATAGAGAAGTAGAAATCACTGAGGAACAAATATGAAAGTATTTTATGAATGTTTTTATGAGATGCCAATAACAGCTATTCCTGGTAATCAGAAGTTTAAAGAGTATTTTCTTGCCTAAGTCTGCCAAAACACAATATCATGTCATTATTCTTGGAGCTATACTAGAATATATTACTTTTGTGAATGACATTAAGGTGGCTTATATTCAGATTTTTCCATCTCCAAAAAAAACCCACCAAAACCCAAAAACAAAGCAGCATGAAAGATAAAGGGAAGAGTGAGAAAAAGTGAGAACAAACCCAGACAATTTTCCAAATGAAAAATGGAAAATCAAACCTATACTGTGGTTCACTGCTGTTAGACCTTCACCTAAGTTGATGCATGAGGTTTTATTTCACAGATCTCATAAAAAATATTGAACTGGAGTTGGTACATAGAGCTACAAGCCTGTCATGCATACTTGTCTTAGAAATGGTATGTCTGTTAATATGTGTAGAATTTAAGTTAGAAGTTGAGAATAAGACCTATCACAATTCTTCCATTGATGTCTCAGTTCTGACCTATGAATAGGAATTAATTTATCATTACCATAAAAATTTATAACAAAGATAAATAAGTTGGAGATTAAAAATATTCACATATTAAAGTGAGCAGATGCCTTAAAAACCTAGGGACAATTCTAAAAATAATAGGTCTTTTCACTGTCATTTTTGAAGAGCATAGTAAAATAAATGCTTAATGACAAAATTCTTCATTTGATAATATTTCAAATAGATCATCTTCTTATATGATATGAATTGTACAGCATGGATTATGAAGATAATCTCAATCTGATATGTTTTGTGTTCTGAGAACTCCGTATCATAACATCATTGTCTTTTACTCTCACAGTTAAATACTGGAGAGCTTCCAAGAGGAATTGGTCAAAAAAGAATCAATGACTAAGAAGTGAGAAGGGTTTAGGCCACACACTTTAAATTTTTATGCCATAGAGCAGACCCTGAATAAGTATTCTTTACAATACATAAATAAACACTTTAGATACATTATTTTAGAATATTTCTACATTGTGCTGTGTTTTTTGAGTAATTGTGACTAATTCTCAAATTTTTATACTGAACATGTGAATACTGCAATTTCATATTTAACACATTTTAAAATCAGACTGCACTCATTATAGCATTTATTTGAGAGCAAATGTTCTATTTATAGATCTTATTGGTAGTTAAATTATAAATATAACATCCCACCTCCCCAAAATGTACAGTGTAAGTAGTATATTAAAGAGTAATTATAGTACTTTCTGGCATGTATCAGCTAAACTGCCATTGTTTAAATATTCTTTTGAGTTATATTTAGTGTATACAGTGACAATAGCAACATGGCACCATCAAGTTTATTAGACCATCTAAATTCTGCCAAACTCATAGGGCTCAATCTTGAATTTATCTAGGATATCTGTGTATTAAGTTGTTCAGGCAAACTGTGTCTACTGCTGGAAATTTCAGTTTCCAGAGAATCCTCTGATAGCTAAAGGTAGTGCCACAGTCCCTGCAGCAGTTTCATGTGTGGGACATGTTGGGAGGGAACCTCAGAAAGTCTTAAGTAGCAGCATGAGACTGAGAAAGTTCTATCACATTATAGGCTGAGGCAGCTTTGCTCTTAGCCGTGGTCCCCAGACTATGAACACACAGCCCAAGGGCTTTATCTGCACCAAGGTGCCAATGGACAACACAGAGCTGACTAAGTCAATGGAGGCTGTTTAGTTGTAAGATACTGACACAGTACCAATACTTGCAATGTTGCTGTGCTGTGGTCTGTGACCATTAGTTGTAATATTCTGCCACAAGGTGTGTACAAAGCAATCCCACAGAAGCTGCTTGAGAGCTACAGCACATCCTGAGGATGGCTGGCCAGGACAATGTAAAAGGACTCCTTTTTCTTTATTTAAATCTAACAGCAATTCCTTCAGTTCTGCCAGTGCTTTTTCTCATATATGTTTATGGGGTTGGTAACATAACATAACATACCACAACACAACAAGTGTGTATGCCAGGTTTTTTGGAAAATCTATACAGATTAGTTTTACTGTTCTCTAAGTAGTGCAGAGTGCTATGATGGTCAAAATGTGGTATGTGAATATACCAGCTTTGCTATGAGAAGACATTGCCTGTCATTCATACAAGTCTGGTGCGTGTTTTTTATTCAGGCAACATTGGAAAGTTTTGTAAAGTGATTTTGTTTATTGATTTGTTTATTTCTAGAAAAAGTAAGGGATGGAGGATTTGATTCTTTTGGGACTTTAGTAGTTTCTCAACCACAGTCTCAGCCACCTTCTCAACTGTTTTAGTAATTTCAGACATTTTAATAGGAAGTTTTATTGTAATTTTATTATCTCATATTGAACATTTCATGAGGTGCAGTCTTTTAGTGCTATGATTAGATTGTTCACATCAGGGAAAAGGGGCCTCCTTGTCTTGTTTGACCTAAGGGAAGGACTGGCCATGGCTTGCATTTTGACTTTTGGAAATACTGGGTAGAATCATTAAGTTTGGCATCTAGGGTTTATTTATTGTCTTTTTTAATTGCCCAGTATACTACAAATATTTTAAATATATTTACTCAAAGAAACTCTTCCCTTTATGTTTCATGGTGTGCCAACTCCATCACAGTCTTCTTCTATTCCACAGCAGGAAAGAGACTGACATTTATTGTAGATTTCTGAAGGCCTATATGCCAAAATATAGCCAAAATATATGGGTTTATTTGCATTAGATTTTTGTAATTACTGAAGCTAAGTCTTATAGTCATCATGCTACTTTCTACTCACTGGAAATCAAACTATGGTAGCACAAGACTTCTCAAAGGGCAATACATGTCACTTGTGTTTCCTCCCTAGAAACCTGTATTTAAGGCAATATTCAACACTAATTTCTGGGTGACATTTAAATAAGTGTTTTACTTATAAATATTATAATGCTTAATTTGTGATTGCTTGAGATGGTGCCTCTAAACCCTCATTGTCCGGTTACTTCTCCATGGATAGTCTTACTAAATGGCCTGCATTCTCACAGCTACAGTGCCCCTTCCACAGGGAAGGAGTTTTTGTATTTCTGAGCACCTTGACCTACCATACAACAGTCAATTAATTTGCTACAGACTTTTTCCAAACTCTTTCTGGCTGCTGTCTGTTCCACTCTCATTGCAGGCATGATAGTTGTAAGTAATGACATGCGCCCCAAGGGAAACATTGCAGGCTGTAGATGAACAACCCATTGATCTTATTTTCTGTTAACTATGGTAACCAACAGTGTCAGGCACAATGCAAAGCTCAGCAGGATGGCTGTCAGGTCAGGCTAGGAAGAAGATGGAGAAAAATTTGAATATGCTTACAGAAAATTTCACCCCAATAAGGGAGAAATCATTGAAGTGCTCATTTGGGGCATGTACAAAATCAGTTTGCATGATGAGAAGTGGTAAGTGACCTCGAGGTACTGCATAGAAATGTTGTAAAGGATTCAGAATGTCATGAAAGCCTTTGTAACTGAGGTAAAGAACCTATCTTGGATCTGCTAGGGAAATGGGAACCAATTGGGAGATACCATGTGATAGGTAATGTGGTCAATGTAATGAATAGGAACTTTTTGTGTTGATATGTATGAGACTAAACCGTATTTGTTACAGCAAAAATAATCTAGATGTTACATAAGAACTTGGATGAGAAGTTATCAGCTTAGACAGACAGTCATGTCTAAGAGGTTATAGAAACAAAGAAATCCTATAGGAATTAGGCTCGCAAGTCATCTGGAACTATGACCATATCTTGGAGTGCCAGGAGGAGGTGTGAGAAAGGCCATTCAGCTTTGGAAGATGAAGAATGACTGACTGAATAGGGAAACCAACATGATTTCTATAGCAAACAGAATAATGACTACTTAATTAATCTTAACTCACTTTACTGGATATATACTTTCAAAAGCTTTTGCCTGCTAGTGGAATAGTCATCAGATTTCTAACAAGAAAAGAAACCATTTCAATTTTAATAGTTTAATCCATGATGCAAAATCATAATTTCCATGTAATTTCTCAGACAGTGACATTTTAAAATTTGCTTTCCAAGTAATGGACTAAAGGAAAATATTCTAGTCAACCAAGCAGCTATAAACCCATCCAGACCTTCCAATCTGCATTTTCCAACTTTAGACATACTGTTCTCTCCTGCTTTTGACTCTGTGGTTTTTTTCATCTTGAATGTCAATCCCTTTTGCTAAGTGATCTACTACAAGTCCTTGTTCCCATTTTGTTCAATACAAGCTGAATTGAGATCACCTCTGTGCACCTTAAGGCAGCATTACAGCCATAAGAAAGGCAATTTTTCAGGACACAGATTGCATGATATTCTTGCTACTAAGAGCATTTCCTCTAATCTGTAGCTAAGATATAGAACAGTTCACACTGGGGTGGTTTACTCTGTCACTGATCTTGAACTAAAGAAAAATCAATCCTCTCGCTGCTGTTCAAGAGCACTCCTAGAATGTAGACTACAGGTTTGAGGCTACACATGCATGAGTATTGACTTAGTAGGTCTTATTTAAATACTGAAACAAAATATGGTACAATGGAGTATTTCAGCAGAGGCATTGTTATTAGCCACAATTTGTAATTCCCATAGCCCTAACAGAGGCATTTACACTGGCTTTTGGAAAATTTACATCCACTAGAGAACATGTAAACAGGACAAAGCCTGAGCAGTAAGAGACAAAATTCCAAGGTTTGGATGATTAAAAAGTCTTTGAAGTTCTAAATGAATAGAGTATACGTGGAGGCCAAATACATACTCTCCAATTTGATTCAATAAAGTGGAAACTCTTTGCCTTGCCCTTGGCCTCACAGAGCACCCCACATTAAAACCATTCAATAAAATTTGATATATTGCCAACTGTTGCCTGTCTGAAGATTAAACTGTTTAAGTCTTCAATTATCTATGATATAATACAACAAAGACACAGGAGTAATGTTTTTAACCCTCCAGCTGAGCAATCTGGAACAACAACAATAAAAAGGTGCTATTTACACTGGAGAAGAGCCTGAATATAAAGAGATGGTCTTTGCACTGTGCCCTGACGGTCCATAGAGAAGGCCTTGGGCTACCCATATATAGCTTTCTAGTACAACTGTGTCAGTTTGGGGACTGATTTTAAACATTTATAACCCTTGATATTGATGTACTTCTATCAGTATGAAGGTGCTTGACCTCAGTAGAGCAAGCGTAGCTATTTCAATGCAAGTGTAACTCGGTGATGAGTGAATGTGAAGCAGCATATCTGCAATGTATTCCGTTCAGAGATATCTGAGCTAATTCCACCTTACAGAAGTCAGAAACTGTAGCTTTGTTCAGATGGCATTGAGCAATCTGAGGCACAGTTACAGTCAGTCAATCACAGAATTGTGATAATGTGGCTCTACTGTTTCTGGGCTTTAATGTCTGTTTTAAACTATTGTTGCACTGTGCTCTGTGGATAAATCTACAAGCTCAGAATTAATTGGTTGATCTTTCCTGTAGTTCTGCTTTGCAGAATACAGACTTAATCACCACTTCCCACTGTTGGATCCCTGTAGATCTGATCCTTAAATGAACAAAAGTAATTTTCTTTCTATTTCTCCTAGCTGACTCCAAAGGAGGGCTAGATGACTTGTTCAGCTGGAGAAGTTCATGTTGTAGATATATTGGTTGAGTTGAATCCTACGTTTGTGGGTTTTGGCAGAAGACTAATAAAGTAAAAATAGGATCTTAATTCCCATATAGTAATGTATCCATCAGCAGGACAACATCACTAAAGTAAGCAGATGCAATCAATCAAAGTGGTACAATTTCCACATGCAGAAATGCATCCCCAACTGCTCTTGTGATATAGAGATGAAAACTCCAGAGCTGGGAAGTCTGGGGAGAATTTGATGTTCCCCTCTGCAGCTAAAATGTTACTAAATCACTTTGTCTGGGCTATTCTCAAAAGGCCTGCAGCAGTGCATGAGCAAAAGTGTGTCTCAGGTAGTTAAGTCTCAGATTATGTAAGTCCCTCAAAGTGGAAAAACTATGGTAATTTACCCTTTGAAGGGAAGCAGTAACTAATGTACCAGTGCAGTGTGTTTCTTCTGACCAGTTTGACTAAAGAAGTGGGTCACTGCATCTGCACCAGCTGGAACTTCTGAGTGACTTTCAGGAGCATAATATGTTTAGCAAGCAGCATGGTAATCTAATCAGTGAATGGAAAAGCATGACTGTAGGGAAAGTGTGGCAGAATTGGAAGAACTTACAGTTAAAAAAGGAACACAAAATAAGTTTCCCTCAGCATTTCTGAACCTGCATTTTTTAATCTGTTTTCTGGGGTTATAGCTAATTTGATTGCTATGTTATAGCTCTCACTGCCAAACATTGTAGTATCATATCAACAGAAATCGCAAATAACATTGTATCTTACCAGTTGTGAACTGCTCCATTGTAAATTGCTGCTTCAATGTGAGTTGAAGAAATGTGCAAAAGCATCTGGTCCTGTTTGCAGATAATCCAATCTTTAGGCTCCTTGCTTTGGTAAGGGTCCTAAAAGCGGATGCTGCTGAAGTCATGCACTGGGACTGGATTTTGTACATTTTCAAAGTCATAACAAGTTTCTGTTTGAGATGTCTGAAGTAGCAAGCTTCCCAAGGAAAAGACTGGTCTTTTATTCAGTGGAGAAACAACTAAATACTGCGGAGTATGCACATTCAGTTGAACAGTACTTTTAAATGGATTTGGTATGAGAACATTTGAATACTTTAATGTAGAGCAAGACACTATAATATGGTATGAAATTACAGTAGATTCATTAATTATAATAATTAATATATCTTCTCCTTTGGGAGCCATGCAATATTTTGTGTAAAGGTGGTTAGGTTCTGCCCCTAAAGGTTCTTATTTAGCTTTTATCTTACTAGATCTAATAGGAAGAACAACATTGACAAACATGTACTGCATTTCCCATACATGAAGTCCCATTATCCATCTATGCTGCCACAGAATGAAAAAAGCACTTCTGCTGAGTTCTTCTACCTTAAAATTAATTCTTTTTTATTTTGTAGTCATTTGTAGCAAATCAGAACCACTTCTGAAAGTGTTGGACCAACCTCCATGCTTGATTACACTGGTGAAAATGTGGAATTATTGCCTTGAAATCAGAGAATTTTCAATGAACAGAATTTGGTACATACAGAGTGTATTTTGGCCCACTACTTTTTTACAGTAAAAGGAAATTTCAGATAGTTTCCTTGTGAGTTCCTAAATAATTCTATAGATAGCAAAGGAAGGCAGCATTTGGCATATTGGATCAAACTGATGGTGTAAACTGCTTATGTCAAAGGCAACACTGCTAGTTGCTTTAAAAAAAGGTAAAAGAAACTGCAAAGAAGAGGTATGGAATAACCTGCCACAAAGGCAGAAATATGGGGAAATACAGGAAAAATTTATATATATAAAATGAAAGAGAATAATACACCAAATGTATGCAAGGAGACGAACTCCCTTTTCTAAAGGTACTTGAAAATGCATCTCTGCAATATAAAGTATCAAGACTTATCTCTCTTATTAAATATTTAGAGTAAATTCTCTATTTAAAAAATGCTAGCCACTTCTTTTGCATCCAATGAATATTCATTGGGAAGTTCATTGGTGGGTGCCTATTCAAAACTGAAAGATCAAAAGGGAACTGTGTCAATTTTGTCCTTTTCTGGGTTGACTGCTATTTTTTGATGTAATAAATTGCCAATTTTAGAAGGGTAAAGAACAGAAATGGAAACGAGTATGCCTTTCAGGAGACTTTTGACTGTGCCTTTATGAATAGTCCCCAAACAAACAGCTTGTTGCAAGCCATTCACATAGTAGATAGACATCCAATTGTTAGCCATGCAAATAGCCATATCCAATGGTCAGACAGCTGTTAGCTGGCTCTTAGAATGATTGGTAACCAGACTGTTGTGGAACTTACTCCTGTCTACAGGCTGCTGGGTCTCATCTTTTTCTAAACTCTTATTAATAAATTGAACACGTTTTATGGGATCACTGATGTCTATTGCCTCCCTTCTGACTGTTTCAGTAACATATAGAAGACAAAATCAAAAAAAGAACAAGTGGGAAAAACATGTTTATGGGTTATCTTTATAGATTAGTGTTTTATCCTAATAGGAGTGTTGTAAGTAAAATTAAAGCCTTTTTTGTGCAACCACTGCAGCACTTTTGTGCTTCTAAGTGCAAGAATGTTATTAAGGCACACACATACAGACAGAGACACTCTCACACATGCTACTTATACACTTACACACCTATTTCTTAGTCTCAAAGCCATATTCTGAAAACACATACTAGGAGAAAATTGAGACTTTTAAAGGTTACTAAAAACTGCCACCTATACATAGGAAAGTCTTTTACAGGTGCTTTTCTAGAATAGGCAGTTGTGCACTCTTTTGATTGTAGATGGTTTTTCATGTCTTGTTGAAGTTTCACATGTTGCAACAAAAAGTTGTCTAACATAAATTAACTAAAATACTTCAGATTAATTGAAAAAATATGGAAGTTGAAAGCTCACAGGATATAATGATTGTGGTAGTGCCAAGAACTGCGCAAGTGTTTAGCTTAGATTGTCCACCCTGTTTGCAGGATGTGATCCATAAGCCAAATTGTAACTCAGAGCAAGAGAAGGAGAGTTTCTCTCACTTTTACCTAACTCTGCAGTTTCTGACATTTTGGTAAAGGATATTCATTTAATAAAATTGGTGGTGTCTGGGCTTAGGCAATTCTGGCTTCTTCTAGCCATTCTCTTAGACTCTCATGACCTTATCTTCCTGTTCCTCATATGAGGCCTTCATGTGCTGCTGCTTCTTCATTCTTGTTTCCATTGCATCAGGCTGCTGGTGTCTCTCGAGTCCTCACAAAGCCACCTCCCCTTCCTGCTCTGCCAAAACCCAAGCACACTGGCTGAATTCCACTAATTCTCAAAAGACACTAACATGTCTCTGCACTGTGCTGCTTCCTCAGACCTCTCAGTTCTGGAGGAGCAATGCATATTTTCCTGAACAGGCTCTTCTGGAGCCAACGCAGCTTCTGGAAAACATAGCTCCTTGATTCTGTACTGAATGCTTCAATGACATCATTGCTGAAGCCCACAACTCTCAGCAGGAACCAAAACTCAAAGGTTAGTGGTGACATGGGTGTATTAAATTAAATTTCCTTTTCTTTATAATACAATCTGAGCCTGAGATGGAGCCCTGCTGTACATCTTTTAAAATTGCTAGTTGATATGAATAACGGACAGCAGAAAATTAGGATATAATTAAATAACCTGAGTTAGTGTAGTCAGTTGAGGAGTACACAAAATTTTAATTCCTAAAAATTTTACTGAAGACATTCTTTTGATTCAGAATTAATTTTTATGTGAATGTACACCTTCCCCATGACAGTATGTTTCTTACATACAAGCTCATATTGTCTTTTTATTTTCTGTGTTTCTTCTCATCTCTTACTGGCTCAATGACATTTTTATTATGCCATGCAAATAGGAAACAGAAACAAACAAATAGAAGACATGTATATACAGTCATCTCATGCCCTTTTCGAGGCTTTGTGTAACTACCAAAGGTGAGCACTCACTGGGAGAAGAGAGTTTCTTTCTGAAGAGTAGGCAACTCAGCACAGTTTTCCCATCTCTGAATCAATATTAAACCAGACCATGTTCATGGCCTCTTAAATCTCCCAATGGAATGTAAACAAGATTGAAGCACTTATATCCTTGGGTTGCAGTAGGTAGCAAAGGTTAGGTACAACATTATGTGGCATCATGATGCCCAAGTCCACCTAGGGATGACTGTCTGGGTAGCTATTTTCCATGTGTAAAGCAAGGACAACTACTGTGCTACACCTTACAGAGGTGTTAAGAGGTTAGAGTCCATGACAGTACAGAATGAATGAAATGAGATCTAGAACTACATAACATTCTCCAACAATATAAACAGCTAATTCAGAAGAACTGGGATAGTTAATAATCCTCTTGACATTTGTCACTGAACTACTTATTTCTGAGCATCACGAATATATGCTTTTAGGAGCTTCTTGGAATGTTGCTGCTGAAACTGTGCCTTGCCCTGTGAGAATTCCAAACATTAATAGTTTTCCCTCTCACGTAGTACATGGAACTAATTGCAAGTGTTCATCTTTTATTTTCCATAACTACTTGGAAACTAGCAAATGCTTCCTCAGTTTCAATTACCTAAATATATCCATTAATCACAGACCTCTAGCTGGTATTTTCCAGGTCCTCCAGATTTCTTAACTATATCTTTTATTAATTACCTCAAAACCTGCTTTAATACTCCTTACAAAGTATCTGGTTTTCCTGTTGCCGGATGTGAGTTCACTAGGTGAAAGTTACCATGAAACAATTTAATGGGAGCTTCGATCTCACTTATTTTTTTACTAAGTATTATTTATGTATCCAGTGCCCCAGGTGTCTATGGACCTTAACAGGCAATTTAAAAAAAAAGCCATAGCCCAATTAACTAAAACAGCAACTATTAAAAAAAGGTGCAAGTGTTTGGGAAAATGGTGAGATGACAAGAATTATTGCAAAATTGAAAGGTCACAAATAAGCTTACTGTTACAGATGAAACTTGACTGTTTACAGCAAACTGAAATGGAAAGACTGGAACAAAGACTGAAGGGCTTATCACTGAGTGCCTAACTGGAAGCTGAGGGCTTTGGAGAGAGATGTGAAAAAGGGAGAAGCATTGTGCAGGGATAAGAAGCATGAAGCAAACAAAAGCATGTGTTCTTTGTGAAACAAAAAAGGTTACGGAAGTAGAATCTGTTGGGCTGCTGGGGGGAAACAGAGTAAGACAATAGCAGGGTTGAGGTAAGCCTTTACTTGGAAAGTGAGAATGAGAGACTATTTGCTAACATCTCTTGCTGTGCTTGGAGCTACACACTACACAGAGGACGTTGTCCAAGCCACAAAAGGATTTACAATCTGAAAAGCTGATAGTTCAGTTTCATCCAACATGGTTCTTGCAACAACCTTTGCCAGACTGCAGCTATGCCAAAGCTTAAGAACAGACTAACTTCCAGTATGAGAAATTGTTGGACTATCGAGGTGAGATCTAGATCACAATTCACTAATTTCTTCACTGTAATGAATATGCATAACAATTAACAATTTTGCGTAGGATTTGTTACCCTTCTGCTGGACTTTGTTAAGAGTTCCACAAAGACATTTTTGAGTGAAGATGCAAAAATTCAGTGCTGCTTTCCTGAACAAACCAGCACTTTGAAATTTGTAGTTGCTGCTGGTCCAAATATTTCTCTCAGCTTTACAGTGCAGATTGTCTTTTTATGCAAATTATGTCTTTGATGACATGGGGAATTTACTCAATTCTCTGTTATTTCAAACTTCTTAGTGTCAACAGCAGAGATGATGTCAAATATCTTGAGCAACTGGAAGTTAAAAGTACTTCTTTTAACTTTACTAGAATTAACTTGCTTAACAGCAGTTGATAATGTGATTTTTGCCTTGATTTTTTGAACAGGACATTTAATTGATTTTATGTATGTTTTTTTATAATGATCCCTTGGTTCTGACTTGAGTATATTAATTGAAACATCAGCACTAAATATAAAATTTAATGACTTCATCAGCTAGCTTAGGAAAGACAGTTAAGGTTACCCTTTTCTCACAGTGACAAAAATTGCAAAAATTCCTGGTGCTGCACCTTTGCTGCCTATTTCTTCAATTCTGTTTTCTCATATTCACTAGGACTGTAATATTTGTTTCAGTAAAACCATCAATGGAAAAAGAAAACAGTTTCTTGATTTTCACTGCATGAACTGGTTAGTAAGATCCGTTCTCTAACTTTAAGGATGCAGGTGTAGGCTGATCCTTCATGACAATGGTGCTGCCTCTATAATCCTATGTCCAGAATTAGATGCCTGCAGGCCAGAATCCAGTTAACTTCTTGGATGCAAGGGAAAGCAAGCTATCTGTCTCCTTTATTTTAAATATACCTCTCTTTTTCTAAGTAGAACCATTAGTTTTTATTGATAGGACTAATGCTTTGCATTTAGCCCAAATTACAATAGGAAAGGAGGCGCTTAAGGGTAACTGGGTGATGAAAGGACTACATTACAGTACAAGTCCAAGGGCTGCTGTTTCCTATTTGTAATGCTGAATCCACATGCAAGTCATATTTAAGCTATAAACTGTGGCGCCTTGGGAGTATACACTCAGATTGCCTTGAGAAACTAAATACTTTTATCAAATCACCAGATGGACTTGTGTTCAAAAAACACTCTTGAACAACACAGCTTTTCTACATTCACCCTAAGATAATAAATGGGGCTTTCAGCAACCTAAACAACATAATTAACGTGTTGCCCCGATCTTTTATAATTTTACTTGGAGATGCTTAATATACATAATTTCAGGCTAAAGATAATTTCACACCCCATACATGATTTCAACTAGCCTCCATTGATCTGCCTTGTTTTAATAATCACAGTTATTGTGCAGTTCTAATACCTTCAATTTCTTAATCAGAGAACAGACTATACCATCCATTTTCTTTCATGACAGAAATATCATTTGCAGTTGGCAACTTTAATCATTTGATGCTATGAAGTTTTAGCCTCCAGAAGAACATGGATTTGAACACTGGTTTTGAGGAAATTTCAGAATAAAGAGACAGGCCTTGGCTAAATGGAAAAAACCACATCCAGACTGTGTGATTTTCATCATGGCAGTAGAAGAAGTCAGGTTTTTGATTCTTAGGATGTCTCAGTGAGGCAATAGTCTGTTTGAATGAAACAATTTCCCTTGTAGTAGGAGGAGCACAGATAAATATGAAGATGTTACTGAATATACTTCAAACCATAGCAGCTGAATAGAGTTCTGTTAACTCAGATGTTGTTACTTGCAAAGTAAAAGGAAAGATAGGGTTTTCTGAAACAAGAGAAGAATAATAGTGAGGATACATGAGTTTAATTACCTCCATGTCTGTATGTATATTTGAGGAATATGTCAAGCGATCAAGAGGAATGATACAGCATCTGACAATGATTATGGCTTTGGAGGCATAATGAAAATTCTGATGGGTGGATTGTGAAGTGAAATCTAAGTTCAACTATAAGAAAGAAATCTACTGAAAGATGAGATGTCCCCACAACTATATAGCTCACAATTATAATCTGACAACACAAGTGGATTATAATACATGAAGTCGAAGACAATCAGTAGTAGCTGCAAAAACTGAAGGCATCTGAAAACTGATTAGTCTGTATATCCTTAGTAAATGTTGTATACCTCTTGGATGCTATTTTTGCACCAATGTGTCAAAGTATCCAGAGCCACATGGCCACAGCCAAAGCCAAAAGCATTTAAATATCAAGGTAGTTACAAATATGATCAAATCAGAACTGAATAGTGTGCATAAGATCTGAGTCACTGTAACCAGCAACAGATTATACTCTCCATGAAAATGAAAAAGTTGAAAGTAATAAATATCTAAGGTTAATACTGGACAGGGATAAGTATGGAAAATGATAAGGAGAAGAGAGAAAAAGAAGCAGAAATAAATGCAGTCCAAACTTACAGATGGGGAATCAAAATTTTGTTCCAAGAGGGATTCAGAAGCAAGTACTCAGCTTTTATGTATATATGAGGAGGAGGGTTTCTTTATAAAGGAACAGATGATAGGAATTGGTAATCTTTCCAATATTAGATGTGAAACTCTGTTCCCTTGATAGATATTACTAAGAATAAAACTCATTGAAAATGGAAGTACCATGAATTTTAAATTATTCTTTAAAAAAAAATGAAGAAAACATATACAGGGATGAATTAGGGGGTCACTAAAACTGCCAATATTAGCCTAACTTTGTTAACTTTTAAGCCAATGGTAAAAATACCACTGATTTTGATAGAATTTGGGTTAAGTTAGTGCTGAATTCTTTTGAAAATTCCCCCCCCAGAGGATAACTGAGCTATCAACCACAATTGCTTGGTGAGGAGTAATTCTTGCCAGATGAGTTTACTTGTTTTGTTTTGTTTCCTTTACGGGAAAGCATAACAAAATTAGTAGATGATGAGAAAAGTGGGGGAGGATATTGGTGTCTTGGTAGAGTGGTCAGCATGGCTCCTCAATGCACTCTTCCTGTTAGCTCCATTTGGCAGGAGGAGCCGCAGTGCCCCACTTGGCTCTGATCAAGGGAGAGGGGGACTTTAACCAGAGCAAGGCATGTGGTGGCCTGGCTAGAGGAAAACAGTGGCAGTCCTGAAGCTACCTAACTTCCTGATATTTAGTCACACACAAAGAGATGGACACTTCAACACAGTTCTGCCTTAATGCCAAGGTTTTGTACGGCACCAGCCTTGCTATCAGCCCTTACCAACAAACATAAAGGGATGCTGCTGCTGCTGCCTAAGAGGTATATTGTGTTGGAGGCTGAAGGGTAAAAATACAAGCAAAACACATATTTACTGGGAGAATGGGATTTCACCATCCTGTAACATAAGCATAGTTAATCCTTATATTTGCTAGTAGTTCATCCTGAATACTGCTTTAAAAGCACTTGAGCTGAGATCATGGGTAGAAATAATACTGAGTGAACTGGAAATCCCATCTGAGTTTCTAAGGCAATACGTCAGTAAAAAAAAAAATCAATTTTAAACTTATGGTTTACTGAGAAATAACAGCATTTGATAAACAATACAGCAGTAAACCTCTGTAATACTATAAAACTTAAACTTCATGAAAGCACCTTTTCAAAAAATGCATCGCCTTCATAAAGCACAAAGAAAAGAATGGCAACCCAAACCCAAATAATGCGATTTAGGCTACATTTTACAGAATATAAATGTAAACGTACTAAGGAAATTATTTTTTTATGCTGGCATGACATGAATTGGATATCTTACAGAAATGATTGTAAAGAGATGATTTAATAATGTATTTCCATTAAAAATTTGTCTTTTTTACATAACAAGACAGCTTAAGATGCAAACTCAGTTAAAAAAAAAACAAACAAACCCAAACCATTCCCTTGGAATGAAGAAATAGTAAAAACATTGTAGAGAATACCATGTTCGTGATAGGCTTCAAAGGCAAGGCAAAAGATACTGTTGAGAATGAACAGTTATCTTCTTTATCCAATGCTGAAACCAGAAAGGGAATTCCTTCACATTTACCTCTGAGCTTGAATAAGTTCAAATTTTCTAGGGTTTTTTCTGCTTGTCACTTTCTTTTTGTCGTTGATGTGGGCAAAAAGGCAGAAAAATGCCATGTTCAATAGGAGTTATCCCCAGATGTTTTTGGGATGCAAGCTTCTTCCAGCACTTGATGGGGTGAAGGCCTTTACATGACAGTAGCTGGTTCAAGTCACTAGACAAATGTCCAAGACCATCTCCATTAGTTGTGCCCAAGTACAGATTTTTATTAATTGTGGTTTCAGTTTTATCTGAACTGCTTAATCTGCCTCTCAGTTTCTATATTTGGCAAATATGTTTCCTTGCTCCAGGTCTGAGCCAAAGTGTGAGATGACTTACAGTAACAGTATAGATGGCTGGGGTATTTAGCCTTGCTTGCTAGCTGGAGCCATAAACTAACACGGTTGTATAGACTTACCAATAAAGATCAGTATTATGATGTCAGCCAGTGAGCAGCTGGGGATGCTGAGCCAAATGACCTCACAGAGGATTTCATCCTGACACCACAGCCACTTAGTAATAATCACCAATATGGTACAGGACACACAAATAGGGCAGCCATTTATCCCACAGACATTTATGCCTCAGCCAAAACAGGGATGACTCAAAAACTTCTAAAGGCAAGACCCTTAGTCAGATTTACTCTTCCCTCATCCCATCACCAACCACTAATTAGGAGTATTCCATGTTCTTGTAATTTTTATCATGGTCGTGATATTTGATACTCTGCTGTTAAAGCCCCTGTTTTGGAGCCATGTAATTACATGAGACTGAAAATTTCCAGGCCTTAAGGTTGGTTTTGTGGTGTTTGTTTTTGTTTTATTTTGGTTTGTTTTTAAAAAGAAAAGTTATAAACCAAAACAACAAATAGCCCCCAAATGCTTAGTTTTCTAAGCATCATTATTTCTCTGGCCTGACATGACTTTAACATCTGAGGTTAACAATATGAAGTTAATGTCATGTTAAAAAAGCAAGTAAACAAACAAGCAATGAAACTTTTTCCCCCAAGGAACATAAAAAATTGCTCCAACTTTTGGTAACCACCAACTGAGTTTTGATCTGAGCCAGGGACATCTATTTACTTCCCATCTTTTACATTTCCTCCCTCCTCAAAATATTTCTGATTATATCTTCCATTAAAATTATTTGCTTCTTTAAACATTCCACAGAATAATTAAGGCTTGTTGATGCTACATGGTATTTTCCATGTAAATAAAAAGAAATATTCAGTAGAGAGAAATGTTAAGAAGAGTAGTTTAAAATATTTTATGATGAGAAATATTTTGTTTTCTTGCTGGCTAGGAATGTGTAGTTTCTAAGCCAAGTGTTCATTTTGTAATATGTAGTCAAACTCTCACTAATAGAAAAGACACTAAGACTTTTTGGGGGGAATTCTGTGGCCTATCATGCTGTTTTCTGAACAGACTGTGGTTTTGTTTTGTTACACAATTACTTTTAGTGATTCACCTTTTTAATGAGAGAAGAAGGGAAACAGCAAAGAAAACATTTCTCTAGAATGTTTTCAGAAAGGCCCACTGGAATTTGAAATGGGTCTTATTTGGTGTACTTTGCATAATTTGTTACACTAAATATGAAACAGATTTCAACTGCAGCTGTAGTGCATGTGTTACTCAGAAAAGCTCAGGTCTCCCAGAACACAACCATTCGCTTACTCACAGTTTGTCAAAACAGTAACCTCTGGGCACAGAGACACTGAGTGAAAACACAATGGCACCATCCATTGAGGATTCACACATTTGCTCTCCCTCACCTTTGTTTTTGGCAAATGTATTGGGTTGAGCTGGCAAAATGCCAACTGTCCAAGACAGAGAAAAAATGTCCCTCCTCCCCCAACCAGCCAAGAGGAGGAAAAAAAAGGAGAGGGAAAAAAAATACTTCCAAACTAGGTTTATGCTGAAACTAACTGTATATTTATACAGAAAAGAGAAAACTAAAAGAAAACTACAATATAACACACACTTACACAAGTTATATATATAACAA
>JAOXXN010000471.1:59459512-59512525 GCA_026770055.1 Myrmophylax atrothorax
ACTAACTAAGCCACTCCCACATACTGGATTTTTACTCCTTCTTGAGGTGATGTCATATGGTATGGAATACAACATCACTGGTTAGAAGAAGTCAGCTGTCAGCTAGCCCAGCCCAGCTCAAGTCACCCGACAATTCCGGGCCTAGTCCAAACTTTAAAACCTAAATTTAGGCCCACCTAGGTGAACCCACAACAGCAAACTATGTTGTTACTTCATGTTAAATGTACTGAGGGAGGGAGAAGCTAATATTTTACTGTTCTGTCAGATCAGCATTATTGTTATCACATGGGGACATGTGCAATGAGATAAACATACACCTTGTCCTGCGGAGGGGATTTCCTTAGTTATATCCAGCTTCAGTCTGAGCTGGTGAAATGGCTTCAATCAGGCATTTCACTTCTCAGGTGCAACTGGTGACTTGCAGTAAGTCTGTTGTCTTTTCCAATGTGGTTTGAATTTACAACTCTTAACAAGAAAAGTAACTAGAATTTGTGTTGCTTGTTGCTAGCAGCTCCCCGACATTCAGTGTTTGCCTTCTGAAGCACAGGATCATCATTAGTGTCCACAAACACAACTCTGATAAAGCAATCACAGCTACTTCGTGTATGTATAAATATATACATATGGCTATATCAGCAATTAGACCTTAACAGCGAAAGCTATAATGACAGATGAGCTTTGATTGAAAGAATTCTCTGTTTACGACTAGAGATTTAACTAAATAATAATAAAAGAGGATTTATAATGTAGCTTTTAGGAAAGAGGAGTGTGTTTTAATTCAGTTTTTTCATAGCAACAGTAGAATTTCAGTAATGGTTAAGATGAGTCTGCACTATCACAGTGCAAGCACAAGATAGAAGAAGCAGACTGATGACACTTGTCACTGTTATGGTGCCCAATATTTCATGTCATGGAAGCCAATCTATTCATTTATTATTTGACTTAATATTAACATCCAAGCAAAGTCTCCCTGTTATTTTCCCTGCAGTCTTTCTTAGTCCCTTACATACAGAAATGCTCCTGTGCACGGGAGGTACGTAGGAATAATTAATACAATTCTTACCTAGGTTCAAGAAGTGCCTTAAGGAATGATATATACTACAGATAAAAATTTAGCAATGGTGGACTGCTATGAAGTTTACTAGTTAAAATCTGCTAAGAGTCTTATTATGCATGGATTTCTACAATCTCTCTTCTTTGATCTACTACTATGGGACAACCCAAGATTTCACAGTATTTGAACCTACACTGAGTAAAATAGGAAACTCAGCTGTTGGAAGAACTAGATCATGGTGGCTGATTAGTTAAAAATTGGCTGAGCCAATAGGAAAGGACATACTATTTTTGTTGACAAGGGTCCACTTTGTGAAGCATAAACTGGCATGTAGTTTGAGATGTAAATCTAAGAGCAAAAGCTTTTGTGGAACTTCACTATGCCTTTTTCCCTGGTGTTTTGGGGCTAGGTAAGTATTCCACCATCTGAGAAATATTTAAGTATGGCCTGATCTTACACCAAAGGAATTCAGTAATAATACTCCTGAGTAAAATCAAAACTTTAAATTCCAAGCCAAACCATTAATTTCCTGAAACACCTTCATCACTTCTACTGCTGGCAGTTGTTCCCCTTTTAACCTTCCTTTATCATAAAACCATCACAAACAGTTTCAGTCAGCATTACAAAAAATGACCTAGCCATTGTCAGGTAGGAGTACCTTGACACATAAACCAGGATTTCACCTGGAATCCTAAGTCACCTAGATCCTAAGGTGGAGGGCCTAACAGAAGGGAAGCATCTCAAATATTGGGTCTTCAGGAAGAAAATTAGGACACAGTTCCCTTATGTAGCTATAGGTGCACTCTTCCAACATCTAGATTACAGATCTTGTAAAATGAAAAGAGGGTATCTAATATTTAAATAATGGTAAATCCCAATTTCAAATAGTTCTTGATTACTAGAAGTAGAATTACAACTATGATGTGGAGATATAATAGGCAGACCACATATTAATTTTAACGGATAGTACTGCCAAAAACAGTGGCTCCACCAACTTCAAAATCACCAAGTGCCTTCTGATTTTATGACCTGGTGCAAGGAATAAGAATCAGGAAGAGTGTAAGTGTCATAGGGCTGGATGTCTTCAGTTACAATAGCATGTCAGAAGCAATTTCACTTGAGGGCAATGGAAATGCATGAGTGTAAAACCTTGTGGAGGCAAAGAGAAATTCAGAAATGAGATCTGACCCATGCAAACTTTTTCTCTGATCCACCAAACTTTGGATTAAGCTTGTAGTTCCTTGGACAGCAGTGGTCCAGCTTCTTAGCTGCCAAAATTCCTGCAATAGTCAGCTGTGTTAATCTCCACTGCATCTAGGAGGGTATTGAAAGTAATGCTGCTCTGCTGAATGTATCTGTACAAAACAAATCCACAATTTCTGTGGACATTTCCTGTCTCTTTACATTGTAAACAGAGGTCTAAATTGGATATTGTGTCAACTGTGACTATGACATGTCTTCTTATCTGTGTTTTGTCTGTTCCTAATACCATATGTCCCTATAGAGTAGAAATGATTGAGCTGCCCATTCAAATAAAAGAGCAAAGATTTAGACCTTCCTCGTGGTTTTAAGATTCAGGTATCTGATCTCCTCTCCAGGCTTTAACAGTTTATAAACTAAGTCACTAGTAGCTGACGAATAGGAGTTCTGCATTTCCTTTGCATTTATATTTAAGATTGACCTCCCCTTTTTGTATAAAATTTATCATTGCCTTATTTCATGACCTTGCTGTAATGCTTGAAGTTCAAGTAACATAGCCAACTTTTTTTTTTTTTAAATTGATGTTGACCTAGTTTGAGCTCAATGAGCAGGCTAAAATATGCAATAATGCGTAAAGCTGGCAACAGTTATAGGAACAAATAAAACTTTTTTTTCTCTTAAGGCTTGGAGAAAATAATAGAAAACAAAAAGAGCTAGAAAATTCAATGGTTTAATGTTGTTTCAATGCTAAGTTTAAGTATAAAAGAATCTCTGAGCCTCTTCAGGATGTGCCAACAGGTCAAAGCACTTTCCAGTTGCTCTAACTACTTCTTAATAAAGTGGAACTGTTTGAGGATTTGACAAGTCCCATGGGTCAGGAAACACATATTAAACAGCCTTAGAGAATTATTCTCTCTCAGTATTGAACCAATATTGCATGACATAAAAAGAGGTCCTCCATTCTCCTCTCTGCCATACAGAGATCTCTTTCAATGTCTGTTTTGAGTGCGAGGGGAGAACGACATCTCATTTTAAACATAAATCCCAGTCCCTTCCAAACTGAGGAGAAAAAAAAAAAGACCATGTGTAAGGAAGGAGAATTAAAGAGGAGGAAGGGAAGAGAAATAGAAAAGAGCAGGAAAATTGAAAGAACAAGGCCAAAAATCAAGTGAAGGAAAAAATTTTTTCTTTTCCTCTTTTTCTTCCTTTCACTGTTAGTTTCTCCCTTTTTATTCTCCAGTTGCATTATTTCATTTATTGGAATTTCTTTTCCTGCATTCTAATATCTCTCTTTTCTATTAATTGTAGCTCATTTCACATAAATGCCTTAAAACTAGTGTATATGATTATTTAAACACCCATTTTTTAAATCCAAAGTCACCAAAATAATGTCTGTTCTTTTCATGTGAAAGAAGATATTTTCCAATTTTCTATCATCTCTGCCAGCAAAAGGCAACAGAGATGCCTTTCACATCTCTGAAATTCACAGTCTGTCATCTGAAGAACTTCATCTCATTTCCCAGCCTCTGTGTCACTTGACAATCATCTCACTCTGGATCTGACCAAACTGTCGTATCCAGAGGAAGAGTAAAAACTCAGAAACAGAGAAATTTACTATTGTATTTACTTTATAAAATAGTTGAGTAAGTTGAAGCATTCCTCTTTCTTGCCACATGTTCCTGTCCCTTTTTCTCAACCACCATTTTAATTTACATTCAAGATTTTATTTCCTCTTTTTCTTTTTTCTTTTTAATCAAAACCTTCTCATTATGTTTTTTATCACTTTTGACATTTCAAGAGGTTCTTCTTTCCTCAGCAGATAGCCCCGATATCAAATGACATTCCTTTAAAGTCATTTTACTTGGCCAGTCACTAAAAAATATTTAATTTCTCACCCTAAGTGATTTTTATGCAGTTATGTGTCCAAAGGACTAGAGCCAGATGAGTGTCAGAGCAGATGATCTAATGTTCTGCAATTTTAAAATTGGTAAGTTGTAACAGATAGTAAAAAACCAACCAACAAAACACTGCTTTACTCTCCTTTTGGTTTGTTTTTATTGGTGGAAGAAGGCAGAATGTACACATGTATGTGTACACAAGTAAGGTTCCTTACTGAGTTAGCTTTAAAGTAGAAGGATTTTAAGAAGCATTCTTACAACAGAATAATCCTGAAAATTGATATACAGAACTGATAATTCATGCTTTTTTCAATTTTTTGCCTTTTTTGTATGTTAAATTATTTTATATACAAAGCAGCTGACTTTGGCAGATGCAACATTTTGCTGCATCATCACTTCTGGAAAACAATGTCTGCTTTCAAAACCACCTCTTGCCCATTGGGTGGAAACCCTGCTAAACTGTGCTATAAAAGAGCCATTTCCACTGGAAAATCATATTTGCCTAAAGACTGGAATTACATCACAATGCAATTTCTTTCAACCTATGTACTGTAACTCTGATAGCGTAATGTTAGTTTGCTTTTCTTTTTTCACTATCAACATCAAGGTTTTCTGTTGTCTATGTGTGAGGAAATATGAGGCCATGTGTCTGTGGACAGGAACTTGGCCATTCAAGTTATGTCTCTATTAGTGTGTTCTAGTTCAGGCAATAAATTATTTCTGCAGTTGATTAAAGGCTAAAGATAAGGGATGCATCCACTCTACAATGCTGTTAATTGTGTGCAAGACAGAACACAATGAAGGATGCTCACAATTAATTAAAAAGATAGTCACATGAAGGACTCTTCAAAAGTTTGTTGTTTTCCTGTGAGGCTTTAATATCCTGTACAACTTTGCATCGGATTCTGGGGACAGAACACAACTTATTTAGGTAGGTGTCAACAATATTGCACATGAATAATTCACTAAGAATGTGGCAAACATCATAGATGTATCATTCCACTCCTGTGTCTTCTGTGAATGAATCAATTGACCTGCTTATATATTGTTTGACTTGAGGAGTATTTACAGTCATTCCATCTAGCTGTCCCTTTATTGAGGCACTCAATGCAATGCCACTGAAACAACACAAGTTATATGAATCCTGCATAACTTGAAAGTTTGTGGTTTCATAACAGAAGTAATTTTGCGTTAAATAAAGAATAGGCAGAATCAAAATATTGACATCAGTGTTGCCCATCTAAAGCATGATGCTATCAGTTTGACTTAAACAATTGTTGAAAAGCTTGCACAGAATATCTTAGTCAGTCCCTTCTTGTAGCATATCACAGTATTGGGAAAAAACTCCAACAACAGTATTTCCATTAATTGGCATATCATATTAACTGGCCATGAGATGATTGTTTTTAAATCAATATCATCAATAGCAAATGCAGAAGCTCTCTGTTGATATGACAGAGAGGAAACAACTGTGGAAAAGATAGAATAAAAACACAGAGACACTATTTTCTGTGTGGAGTTATAGCACAGACACATTAGCAATCCTGTTAGTATAATGGTCCCCCACAAACAGCTTGCTGAAATCATATACAACTTTTTCAAGTGTATGAACACCTTAGACTGGTCAGGTATTTTGTTGACTTTTCATATTTTCCCAAATTAGTTGTGTGTTAGAAATGACCATTTAGCAAGACATCAGCTGCTGAGTGAGTCTTAAGTTTTCTTATGTTAGTGTACTTGAGCCACTGAATCTGTTTATGCTAAAGATGTCCCTATTAAATGCAGTTGTTCTTTATTGTTCTTAAAACAAATAATTGCCTCCATAAGACTTTAACTTTTTTTTCTCCCAATGTCACAAACAATCCTTTTTCACATCTTTTCAAGATTGACTCCCTGGTTCCTGACACTCTGCTTTTACATCTCCCAAAGCCCAAAGAAGGCTGCAAATACAATCCCAGAAAGCTGTATTTTATTTTGACCTGTTCCTCTTCTCCTTTGCAAGAAAACCTGAAGAACAGACAAGCAAGTGTAATATATTACCTCTGGTGGCTTAGCTGGACAGCAGCCGGGGCTTGTAATAAGGATGTGGTAATACACCGCAAGGAATCTGTAGACTCGTAAAACTTGACCTTATAAATCTTACGTTTATCAATTCCATACAGCAGCCACTCCCTGTGGTGGAAGTCTCAGACCAATAAACCTGCAGTTGATAACCATACAATTTATCCTCAATTTTCCCCTCCAGGCCAGCTAATCACGCTACATTAATAATGTCTGTAAAGAATTGGAATGTCACTTTAAAATAAAGATACCCTCTGATTCTTGCTGTTATTGTGCATATAATTAAGACATTAAGCAAACAAGTTTACAGTGATATCCAGGAGTCCTAGATTTTTTTCTAGTTCATACTTCTTTGTTCAAAGTTCCTACTCTCACCAGAAAACTGCTTTCCTGGTTGTTTTGTTTTGGAGGGGGTTTTGTTGTTTTGTTTGTTTGTTTGTTTATTTTTGTGGGGTTTTGTTTGTTTGTTTGTTTTTTAAGTTTGTGCAGCTTCCTGAAGTAGATGACTCCTTTCTCTAGACCATAAACACTTCAGAAACATAAAATGATACTTCTGCTGCTGGAACCTCTGCAGTGCTGTGCTGTGCAGGTGTGTCATGGACACCCAGCAGCTTCTGGCAGCCTGCTTTGTGCAGAGGGGTCCTGGATTTGGTGCTAAAAACCATAGTCTGATTTTCTTTTGATCCCAATGTTTCTGCCTCTGATTCTATTTCTGCCCGCTGAAAGTGCCTGAACAGACACAGTAATTAGTTCACATCATGCCTTATTTCCTTCACGCAGCGCCTCATATTCTGCATACACTTAGTGATATGCCATGAGAATGATCTCAGATAAATTCTGGTTATAAATAAGAAAACTGAATTAAAATAAAACCCCAAAAAGAGAATTACAAAAAATTTTAAATACCCTGATTTATCATCTGATACAGGGTTTTATCTTGGGTGGAATGTCTGTGTATCTCCACTTGATAGCTGGCTTCAAAGAATATGTCAAAATAAGACTAATGACAAAGTAGCAACTTTGTCCAACTGCGACGAAATTAAGTAGCATTATACAAGGCAAAGTAGGAGAGGATTGATCCTAAAATTCTGACTTCAGTGTATGACTTGAGAGAAGCTAACGGAGCCACCGGCCATCAAAAAGCAATCGATTCTGCATGCCTTACATTAAATATGAAATTTGAGGTCATCAGCAGACTTTATCTTGCTAGATTTTGCAGAAAAACCCCTAAAGTTTCTTACATGAAAACTGTTGCCAGAAACATAAAACTGAGCTAGCTGCATATTTGATCTTAATGTCATCATAAGGCAGGTCCTAGATCATTGGACAATATTCTATATTTCTTGCCCTATGAGTATCTAGCCAAGAAGAAAGCAGAAAAGTACTTTGCCTCACCACCACTTCAGTGAACTTGAAAAAAGAAAGAAAATATATTGCACTAAACAACTAGAAAATAGTTTATTTTTTCCTAGGAGCAACAGAAGGGAAAAAAGGAATAAAGAATGTTTCTTCAACACATAAAACTATAGTGAAATTGGTTACAGATGCACTCACACACCTCTTCTTACTAAAGGTAAGACACATCTTATAAATAAGATTCCAGTGAATTCAATATAATTAGGGCTTGATTTTGGGTTTGAGGATACTTTGTTCCACATACATAGGCTAAAACTTTTAAAACTTGCATGAACTATGTCACAGCAGACCAATAGTCACTCAGATTGCCAAAAGATTAAACAAGCCAATGTGTTTGGAAGAAATGTTTTGAGGGAAAAGAAAATGAAAATAAACAAATAAAAAATTCAAACATGATTAAATTTGCTTTCAGTTTATTCCCTTTCTTTTTGTTCAGGAAAATCCCCCTGCTATTTTCATGAATTCAGTTTGCCTTGAATATGTGATCACCAGAAAGAGCAACTAAAGAAGTAATATTGACAGCCTAATGTATGAGCTCTCTTTCCAGTATTATCTTTCCCCCAAAGGCAATGTGGAAAACCAGAACTAGGAAGACTCCTTTCATATAGCTGGGCAGCTTTAATATTTTTTTTTCAGGATTTATTTCCCTGCAATGTGAACTTTTAGCCAAGATGTAATTATATTCTAATCTTTTAATAATTTGATCATTAAAAAATGTGTTTTTAAAGATAAGTTAACAAATTCACAATTCTGCTTGCAAAAACAGTGCTGTAATACCCTGGCTCCTTCAGTTACTGGCAGTTATATCACAGACTTAACTGGGGCTAGAATTTTTCTCAAAGGCTTTACAGATGCAGCACCATATGTAGCATAAAATGGTTTATAGCAGTAGCAGTTTTGATGGATCTTACACATTATTTTGTAGTGAAGCAAGTGCTGCATTTTGGACAAAACTGAATGCTTAGTATACTCTTGAAAGATTATTCTATTCTATTCTATTCTATTCTATTCTATTCTATTCTATTCTATTCTATTCTATTCTATTCTGTTAAATTTTTACCTTTTAACACAATCAGCATAAAAATGAGCTAGTATTTGAAATGCTTATTCAAGTTAGTGTAGTTTTTTATTGTATATATAGAAAAGAAATGGTAAATTGCAGACTGGATATGATTCTGCAGTGGCCACTAACCACAGAAGTAGGATCTCTTTCTTTTACAGAAAGTCGATCTGCCAGTCCTTCAGAAAGTAATCCTGCCTCATCAAACTAGTTCCACAGAGGAATTTCATGTCCAATTATTTGAATAACTAGGATTACAAATGTAAGATCCTCAAATTCATATGCTTGTCATCATCATATAATTTTTTGCCAGTTGATTCCTGCAAAATATGTCTAGACCACATAAGGGAAAGGACTGAAAAGATTGGAACTACTACTAGCAGGTTCGCCTACAAGGATTATTCTCCTTAGCAAAGTACCTGGAAAACTAGATACTTTTTCTCCCTGAGCTGGCTTATGCAGAAACAGTACAGGTATCAGCACACTATGTTCAGCAGACTTTGCAGGGTTCAAGTTGGCTGTCAGAGATCCATCTCTGGCACCTCTGCATCACTTTGTGGTCAGACTGAACCAGCAAAATCACTCAAATATTTAAATAGTCCTCTTCTTTGTCAGAGTTTTATGCCCTCCTGAATCACATTTTCCGCTCATCTGCACTTCTGCAAAAGAAGTAAGTATAAAATACTCCCATTCCCCTGAGAGGGAGCACTAAGTCCCTGCAGCAGCTTATGCAGGTCCTCAGAAGACTGTATGAGTTCAGACTGCTGAGGCTAATTGGTTCCCATAGGGTGAAGAGGCAGAAGAAGAAACTTGGCAAGGATTCTTTCTTGAAAAGCCCTTTGTCGTTGTAGCTATAGCCTTATTTTCAGACATTCCCAGTCTTAGTTTTCACTCTGGAACATCTCCAGTCCCTTGGACTCCACTGGGGCTTGTCTACAGAGGAAAACCACTGGAATAGTTATGGTAGAATGGCCACTCAGGGGTAGTCTATTCTAGCAGAAAAGCAATTTAATCCTGGAAAAATCACTACTTTTCTGAATAAGAGTCAATATTCTAGAAAGAAACCCCTTATTCTGAGAGAGAGAATTCACATGGAGAATTATTTGATTATAAAGAGTGGTTAGTAGACCATACAGGCAAGCTCAAAATATCACATCTGGTGAAATAAATGTCACCTCTAAGGATTTAGACTTCTTTTTGCTTTTCATAGAGTTTATATTTTTGTTCCTGCATTAAATGTTTATGTTTTGGTTTCTGCATTAAATCTTGCACTGAGACTGGGATATAACTATGTATATTTTTATGTACAACAAAATCCTACTCAAAAGTGAGTGTCCAAGGTTTTGTTTTATTTTATGGGGAAATTGACCTATTCTCCAAAAGTAAGAGGAAGCTAAAGCTTTCCTTATCTACCATGATCATTTGAGTTGGGGGGTGCACAATGTGTAAGGCTCTGTTTCTTACAAAGGACACCACAAAATATGAGAATTACACAGTAGAGATCAAGTTGCATAGGGACAAGGAAGCAGAACTGTCTGGCAGATAGGGCAGTGGGCTGATGCTATAGAAACAGATTCTGTCTCTGGGTCCCTCACTGACTTGCTGCATGGGCTTTAATAATTGCTTTTGTAACACTCAAAGATCTGTAGGATGTAGAAACTGAGTGTGTCTATGCAATTTATAGGTTGAGCAAGCCTTAAATACAATATACATTAAATATTTTTAATTCTGATTATCTCTCAATATGTCCATAATCATTAGACACTTTCCTACCAAATTGTTTCCTGTAATAACAACTGCAAAGTGCTTCAAGATACCCTGAGCCTTCTCAAAGCAGAACACTCAGCTCATTTATGTTTGTGCGACGAAGGTTATAATGACTCTTTACATTCTCAAATAGTAACAACTGCAGAATCACTATTTGTGCAATGTTTTGGCCATAAGTTATAGTAAATACAACTTCTAAGTAATTTCATTAACAAAATAAATAGATTTGTAGAAAAAAGAATCAATTATTCCTTTCAGTCTTTACTAGCTTCTGTGGGGCCACAGAGTCTTGAACATAACTCCTCATAACTGTAGTACAGAACTGTGTTCTAGGTCAGGAGAGCACTTAAATGTCTTTAAGGATCTGCTTTTGACCTCAGTGAATAGAATAGAAATGTGTCCATAAAGTTAAACATATACTTAAAAGACCAGCCTTTTAATTAGATGCTAATTCTGAGTTGCTTCATTGGTCTGTAGTTAATCTCGAGGAAGGGGAAGTATGCCATTGCCCTGCACAGGAAGTCCAAGGAAGAGAGAGCCAAAACTGTTCTCTCCTTCTCATTGGGAGCAATGAGGTCTGAGGAGAAGCTCTCAATACCTATTGCAGGCTTGGTCATGATGTAGTGGCAGAGGAAGTGCTACATTTGGTGGCTGTCAGAGAGCAGATCATTGCACAGCAGAGATTGCACATTTTGCCAATCTATATCCCAGAAAGAGTGTGGAGAGGTCCAAAACGTGCCTTTCTTTTAGTAAACACATTGGGCTTGCTCTACAAGGGGTCAGTGCTGTCCCTGTCTAGTTGATGTAGAAGATCTCCATGTTTTCTTCAGTTATCTCTCTCTACAAAATGTAGAGGAAATATGTAAATTTTTTTTCTGACAGAATTCTGAGGAAGGAGTATTGGTTCATTTATTTGTTTTTAGCACCAAGTTTCAGAAAACTGTTTTCTCAAAAGAAAGAAGGCTGGGCACAACTGATGAAGGAAAGTATTTATTTTGGGTGAATGTAAAGTCCTAATTTATTCAACATATTTTTAGGCCTTGCACTTTATCCTTTTTTAATTAACTCATCTCTAAGCTTTAAATCTTGTACAAAAATATTTTATTGGAATTTCATTACCATTGTTTTCCTTTGGAAGGCAGCTTATAATCTTCATGATATTATTATAAAGCCATCACTAAGCAACATGCTTTGGCATTTGTATAAGCCTTTGTCCACATCCTTCCCTCCACCCAAATGCACACATTTGCATTTACTGTTAAAATATTATGGATGCTGACACCAGTTTAGCCACAAGACCCGGTGTTAGACTGTCTCTAATTGATTTAATTATTCATAATTGCTCAGCTGGGGCTTATGTGTACTTCAGCATGATTAAGGAAGAACATACAAGTCTGCAGCTAATGATGTGTTCCATCATAATTTACAACCGTGAAGTCACTAGAGCTAAATTGCACAGACATAGTACATTTCTAATCCTGTTTAAAATGCTTTTTCAGACCTTGCCAAAAAAGCAGAAAAAAAAAAAAAAGAAGAAAGACATAACCCAACCACACTTCTGATGCTTGTCATAAATGAGTTTTAAGGAAGGACTGAAACATTATGCTGGCTTTTTTTTTCTTTAAAATTATCAATAAAATCAGATCAACGGATCTGAGTCCCTTGCAGATGTGATTTTATTGCAATGAATTTGTTGCCTTCTTTCTAAGTGTACTTGCCCATCCCTCCTTTCCACTTGCTCATCTTGTGCTGAATATGATGAAATTTTCTGTGAAAAAGAGTTGTCATTTGTGATTATTAAAAATAAAAAGTAAGTTCTGTCAATATGATGCGTGAAAATGATCACACAGTGGCTTCCTTCATTGTCATCAAACATGTTTTCTTAATTAGTTCAAGACAAGCAATTCTGACAATACCATGTACATTTTATGAGACAACAACCCTGAATACTATTACTTGAGGGATAGTGCCTTTCTTGTCTTTCAGCAGTTCCTTACAGGTGGTAAACACAATTGGAGGAAATAAAAAAAACCAACAAAACAACAGCAAAAATACTGAAAATGAACATGGCTTCCAGTGTAACTGGATAATTTCTGATGGGGCCTCTTTTCTGCTTCTGATTGGAAAAAAAAGTCATGTTTTTCAGAAATGTATATGTGAGGAGAGGAAAAGAAAGCTTCAATATGCTGTGAATGATGAATATTCCTGAGAATTCTGTAGCCTTAACATTGTGAGCATGAAGCTCAGCATCTCTTAAAATTTCATTCCAACTAGTGCCTTAATTGGATAGAAAGCACAGTTTACAGGAATATATTCAGTTTAATCTTCAACTGAATGTTACATCAGTGTAGCAGGTGATTTAAACTAGAAACTGCAGCATCATTGGTAGGACGGGCAGTGTGGCTTTGTCTGGAGCAAGTCTCAAATGCTGCTAACATGGCATTAACATGCAGTACTCTGTATTTTTGATTCTTCTGAACAAAGAAGGTTCCAAAAAAGAGGGTTCTTCCCCAGGTCCTGATTCCTAACACGCACTTTTCTTTTTTGGACCTTGGGGAGAGACACAACATCCAGCATTTAGAAATGCAGTGTATTATCAGAAGAATGTAATTACAATTATTTATTTAAGCTGGTTCTGAACCAGGGAATCCTGATATGAAGCTGGAGCCAGTAAAGGCTTGAAAAACTACTGACAATAAGCAATTCTTCATGGAACAAAACTATTACAATAGAGGGCCTTTGATCTTGCCTGTCTCCTGTTGCCAATTGAACTTTGTCACCATGCACTGTCATCCACAAGGGAGCACTTTTGAATTAAGCAGTCTACAGCAATTTAGTCTGTTCCAGCTTTGAAGTGCCAACATCAGTCAGGCCAGTACTAACTTTTTTCATTAAATTTTTTTTGAGTTCTCTTAGGAGTTTAGCAGTCCTGGCATTTAGATAACTAAAGTCAAGAAACTAAGGCACTAAGACATCAAAAGCAAGAGGGGCCCCTAAAATACAAATGTGAACAATCATTAGGCTCTAATGGTGCACTTCATTAATGTCCACTTCAAAGCAAAAGTTTACTGACTTTGGGATTGACTAATTTACACATTGTGGGAAATTGCTGCCAGCCATGCATGTAACCACTAAATGTTTCTGGAATAAATAGAAACGCCCTCTTCCTTCAGAAATCAGGAACTGCAAACTGAGCCTTTAATTACAAGATGGTCTTTCATTTGAATCGGAATGGAAAACCTGTCTAGCGCATAAATCACTAAAGCTGTGTGTAGTTATCATACAGACACACAGATGCCAATCAGCATCCTTTTGCAATTTGCACCACCTCCCCCACACTCTGCAGCTAAATAGGAATATTATAGCATAGTCTGGTTTCTTTCAGACATGTTCATTATTTAGTCTATAGAAATTCTCATCCTAATTTGCAACCTACAGAAAGCTGAAAAGTTAGTATCTTCTAAGTAAAACTGGTTACTACAATGCTGAGACTGAGTTTCTTTGGCAGGAGGAAAGGAGTTGTACTGCTTTAAGTTTTAGTGGTAATGCTTATGTGAATAAGCAAAGTACCACTGTGCCAACCAACTGCATTCACATTCAAAGGTGCACTAGTCTAGTCACATAAATTTAAAAAAAAAACATAAACAACCACAGTGAAAAACATAATTCAGATAATCAGAATGAAAGCCTTCCACACTCAGAAACATCTACATTACATGTACTGTCTAAGCAATGCACTCATGCACGAATGCCTAACATGATCTGAGCCAGTCTGAAAAATAACTGAGCACATGCAAACGTTCTTATGCTGTCAGGAGGAATTGCCTACATTACAAAATGTGCTTGTGTTTGAATGGAATTGTGATAACTGAGTGAGAGGACGGGAGGCCAGTCACAAGTTAGAGGTCAATGGAAGCCAAGAAAAATTGTGTTCAGCTGATGCTACGGTGAATATAATTTGTCCTTGTCTAAACACTAACCACTAAGAGATGGTAACATCCTGGCATCTAAGTAGATTGCTTCCAATCTTGTTCGAGCACAATCAAATCTTTTATCTAGACAAGCCTCACTATGACTGTAAAATCTCATCCACTTTGAAAAATCAAGATGTTGGCTCTAAGTGCCTTAAAGAGCCTAAAACCCATTTTGCTTAAAACAGATCTGTATAGGATTGCCAGAAATCCACACTTTAGTGTGAAGGCTTTGAAAAAGAAAACAAGTTTGGATAATCATTGGGCAAAATATGGAGAGATGTTTGCCAGGGTCTATGATGAAAAGTAGAGAAAATAGTTACAATGTTTCTGCTTTATAGTTCAGCTAACTTTTCTTAATTTTTAGCAATTACCTTCTTGTTGCAACATTTTAATAAAAGTCTGTAAAGTCTGTGCCTTCATGCCTGGTAGGGAAGCTAACTTGCCATGGGCAAGAATAGCAAAAAAAGAAAAAAAGAAAAAAAAGAAAAAAAGGAAAAAAACCCACTTAGCAAACCACAAATTTCAGAGACCTAGTCACATCTGTGTTTTATCAGCTTTTTCCGGATAGTATTACACCAAACAATTGTCTGCAGATCGGTAGACAGCTGAGACTTTAAAGTGCTGAATTACTGAGAAAATGCTAGAGATAAAAACCAGCACATGTATCCTATCAATGTAATGAAACCAACCTGCTGCTAGCGCCATAGTGCCTTAGTTCTAAGTACCCTGTAGAGGAACGGAAGGCTTTCATTTAACTCTTAAGAGGAAAGCAAGGGAAAGAAGAGTAAAGGTCATCTAATACCCGCCTTAATCACAAACCTGAAATACTCTCAGATATATGAAGGGAGGAATGCTTGGTGTTCAAAATAAAACACCAACTGCAGACAACAAGAGTGTGTCTGATCTTAGTGGGAGCAGCATTTCCTGTTGGAAATTCCCAAGACTTAGGCTGATGTCAAGTGGAGTTACAGACACAGAGCATGGCAAAAAGCTGAAACTAAAAAACCTGGGCACTCAGGCACTGCCACATAAAGGCCAATTCAATCTAGCAGAAAACTCTCCAACAGAAGGTAGATTCAGTAAATCAGCCAGAAGGTACACTGGAAATGAATAATGGATATTTCCTGAATGGAGCATGGTTATTAAGCATCAGAGCTACTACTCAATGACAGATGTACAAGTTGAAGTTATGTTTAAAACAAAAAAATATTCCACTGTGTACTCTAAGTATAAAGAAAATGGAGAAATGCATAGAGTCAAATAAAAGTCTTCAGTTATGGAAAAGTGATTGTTGAATTTATCACTTTTTTTCCTTTTTTACATTGTGTTAGTATTGCATTGCAGTTTAGATGTCAGGTTTACTTGGCTGATCATGATACTCTGATATCTGAGTTGAAAAAACCTCATAAAGTACTTGACTGTTCTCACTGAAGGTAGTAATAAAACTTCAAGGATAGAGGGAGGTTTGTTGGGGTTGTTTTACTATTTTTTTAAAAAAGGAGAATCAGTTTGACTTAGTGACTTGTCTCACAAAAGTTTGAACTTTACTCTGCTGACTTCTCCTGGAATAAGACTTAGCTGAAAATGACTGCATAATGCTGGAAAAAACTTTAGCCTTACTCTTCGTTCTTACAGTCCCACTATAGCAAAGCTCAGAAATTCCAATGAGAACCAATCGTTGTACCAGGTGTTGTATAACAGAAACTATATATGGCCTCTTCCACAGAGACACTATGAAAAAAGCCAAAAGGTAATGAGTGAGGAAAAAAGCAGATAGTTAACATAAACCTTTTCGTATTCATATATATTTTAATCAGGTTTTGATTAAATGTATGAAAGTAGTCTTTCTCCATTAGTCCCTCAGGCTGCAAATGACTCTCAATTAGCCATTCAAAGTTAGCTAATTTTTGTCTGTTTTGTGGTAGAACCATTGAGAAGACACATGAAAGGGGAGCAATATTTACTTCAGGCAAGAAATTCCTAGCTTTAGGAGTAGTGGATTCAAAAACACAAAGGCAACGGAGTAATCTCTGAGGAAGCAGAGGATATGTCAGCTGAAGCAAGCAGCATGGGGAAAGTGTGAGAGATGAGAGCGGATAAGCAGAAAAAGCAGAAAGATGATATTTTTTAATTAAAACATGACTTTAAAGTCTTTGCACTAAAGCATCTGAACATACCATCAATATAACAAATAGCCATAATGCCTAGCACTTCAGTTTCATGATTGTCTTCAATTTAACTTCCTTACAGAAACACCCATTTTTGCATGTTTATATGTATACATATATATTCTTGCAGGTAGGCGTAGCATGGACTCATACTTGAATTTCACTCAAACATGTGGCATAAAAGAAATTATGAAGTACAAACCACTCATTTCATGCATTCTCAGTTAGTTCCATTTTTATTCACTACTATTCAATCAACTGCAATATAAATTCACCTTATTTTGACCTATTTTTTTAATGCATTCTCAGGGGAATACAGTGGAGAAAAGTGTAGTTTGTAATTTATTTTTAAAGCTTCTGAATTAAATGTCCAAATCCCACAAAATGGCAAAGAAGTACATAAAATGGGTCTTTGTGCACCAAAATTCTTACTAAGGATTGGATTATGAAGTTGAGATGTCATGCATAAAATAATTCTAATGAATTACTGGGCTCCATCCATCCTCAATCCTCTCTTCCACAAACCTGTGAGGACACTTCTGCAATCCACTTCATAGGTTAGTGATAATCAATCAAGACATAAACAGAACTAAGAACTACTTATAAATTTTATGTCAGACAGGTAGTCTCTGTTAAAAGAACAGAATATTTAGGTATATAAAGACTAGCCAAATATTGAAAGATGGGAGTAAATTTTAAACAGCTTATGAACAGAACATGACTGGAGACACCTGGTGTATTATGGTTTAGAGAATTGAAATTAGTCCAATCAATACACAAATATAGAAGATTTTCTTCTGTTTACAAATCTAAGATTTCAAAAGTTTCCAAGCAATAGTGCATGTCATTCACTTATTGTTCCAATTCTTTTCTTCTTTAATGTTGATTGATTTGAAAAGATTGTCTTTAATTCAAAAGCTGTTTTCATTTTAGTTTTCATCTTTCTGTCATGTTCTAAATGAGATGAAATTGAATTACCCTCAAGTATAAACAAAAGAGTTTTGATTTTCTTATTTGCTTTATCCCCCAAAGACTGCAAAGATTGCATATAAGCATCTTTTTATTTCTCCTGCCCTCCTGTCTGGAGATCATTCACCATGAGTAGATGAAAATTCTGTAATTTTACTCATTTATTACACTTTGTGCATCAAAATGGTAATATTTCTTATCCCATGGGATACATCTATGGCTACATTTTTATTGTTAAAGTATTTTGCAGCATAGTTTGTGTGCAGTGATACCCTGTACTGTGTGATACTTGCATCATTTTGGCATGCAGAGGCTGTTCCTTCAGATTCTATAACTCAGCTGTTAACTGTGAAGTAGCTCAAAAGAGCAATGTTAAGGTTGCTGGGCCAGAGTTGATACACATTGTCATGCTTTTCTCTAGATAGTTTGTTGCTCTACAGAGGATATATTTATTTTATTAATTATCAATGTAGAATGTAGTAAATACGTGGCCAAACATGAGCGAGATCCTTCTCTACAGGTTACAAAGTTCTACTTTAAAGGGAAAACAAAGAGGAAGGGATATATATTTTAAAGGAAACGTTTTAGTGGATTTTTGGTGGGGAGCCAAATATGAGTGGTGGGAAATGTGAAAAACTAAATCTTGGTAATTCTTGCATATTCAGTAGATCATGTCCAGCAAAGGGAAATATAGTTATACCAGTGCATGTAGCCTTTTCCCAACTTCATACCAGGCTCTGTGATTGGTGGATGATCAAAATGTTTGCACTTAACACAAAATAGTAACAACTCTTTATTAATTTTCTTTTGGTGACAGTGCTGTTTTGTATGGCTCTCTGTAACTGCCTCTGGTTTTGTAATTTCACTGTCAAGACTCTCCGTTGCAACTGCTTGGCCATTCTCCAAAGTCACGCCAGCTGCAGCATTACATTACCACATGGCTTGGACTGGCCAACTCCCTTTCCTTTCATGGTATTTTCTTCCATCAGACACTTTGGCTGACCAGGGAGGTGTTTGGGTTTATGCAGAAAGAAATGCACGTAAGTATCTTTTGCTTGACAAATCAGACATTGACTCAAGATAGTTTCATTTACATGTCAGCATGGAAAAAAAAAAAAAAAAGAAAACCCCTTCAAGTAAAGCCCCCTCAAATAAGCTAAACATTTCAGTAGTACTAAAATCAGTCCCATCCCTATGGACTAACGTAAAGGTGGTGTAGGTCAGCATTTCTGGCTTTAAAGACTTGAAAATGTTTTACATGGTAGTGAAATATTTCATTCATTCTCACTCCACACTTAAAAGTAACCAAGGAAAATATGCATCAGCAAATAAGACTCAAGAAGACAGATGGCTCTTTCAAATATTTAGTGCATACAAAAGCTACTGCAAATTCTCTGATTAGCATTTCTGACTGATGACATGTATTTGTTGTTATTTTGGCAAATTATTTTTTCTTTAAGCTGATTAGTTACCTTCTGATGGAATAGCACATAGTGACTGTCAAAACTTTCAGTCTTTTTTTCCTTTTCAAATCATTCAGAGGAAAAGAGTAAAAATTAATCTCCAGGATTTTGAAGCTGCTATGCAAAATGTGAATTAATTTTATTTTATTCATTTTTTAAACCTTTGCTGACCTAACAGTTACTAGCTGGAATTTAGCTCAGTTTTGTCCAGCAGAGGAAACATCCAAATATGTGTTTGAATACCAGGTCTTTATGGTATTCATAGCTATTGATTTTGGAATAGATCTTATCCTGAGATGCATCTAAAGAGTAAGAGCTAGTAGAGAAAGTACAGCAGAGATTACTTGTTATCAAGGCTGTGAAAGTAAAAATTATTCCACTGATCAAAGAATGACATATATACAATATCTCCTACTAAACCATAATCCCTGTTAACAGAAATAAAAGAAATTTCTGTTTGATTGAAATGAAGCTGGCGAACCAAGAGAATTCATTCACAGTTCAGAGTGCTATTTTATTCTATGACCACTGCAGCATGACCAGACAAAAAGTTTCTGAGGATTAATTCATGGCCCATTTCAAAGACCTGAATGACAGAATTATGAGCACCAGAAGGAATAAAAATGAGGTAGTGGTGACTCAAGTGATACGGTAACATAAAAAGTTACATGATGTACAAACTCTCAAAACCCAAGCAAAACTGTTTATGTGCTAGAATCCACACAAACTGGGCTCCCATATGAGTAGTAATAAACATTGCAAGAAATGCAACAACTGTGAAGATAATTTGCATAAGCATAGATAAACAATGCAATCAGTACTCTCTATCCCAGTCTAGAAAGAAAACCCTATATTAATAAACAACGAGGATATACTCAGTAAATCTAGAGAGAAATGTGCCTTTCTGTCTCCTTACACTGTTGGCAGAAGTGATGTGCATTGCTTTTGGTTTTAATGCAAATATGATCAATAAAATAATTATTTTTTTACCTTTGTCCTTCCAAATAAGACAATTTTTTCTAGATTAGCTGTAACCTGTCTGATGTGAATGACATTACCTTCCTTTATCAAAATCACTGAATATACTAGGTAAAAGAGAGTAGACAACATCTTTGCCAAAATATTTAGGCAAATTCAGTTTTTACAAACTCTTTGGTATCTCCAGTCAAGAGCTGGAATATTGGATTTCAAGGTTTAATCCTACAAATTTATGCTTAAGTAATTTTTGTACTGCCTTGAAAAATGAAATACTGGAGAATAACCTCCATGTATTTACATTGAGGACTGAAGGAGCCTATACGAAAAGCTAATTTATTTGGCCTCTTTACATGTATAGAGTGTCAACTCTATCAGACATATATTCAAATAAGATAATCTGTAGTTCTCAATACAGATAAAGATATGATCTATGCTTTCTCATTTTAATTCTATAATAATGTCCTTTTTTCAATTAAACTGTTTATTCTTGCTTTTAACTCATGTAATAAAAAAGAAGTTTTTCCTTGGTTAAATTAATAAATATATGAAATGCTGGTTTCATAGAATTTTGCCTTTTGACACACTCTCACCACCACAAAATACAGGATGAAAAAAAGAGATGCATATTATAGCAATGAAGGTAAATGATAATTGAATTTGATAATATTTATCTTAAATATAAGTAACCAAATTTTTATATTAAACTAATGGTAATTACTTTGGAATCTTTCATGTGAGCAACCTGTTTACAAATGAAGCAACAGCTAAGCAAATAACTGTAGCTGTAGGGACTTGATTTTCTTGCTAATTGCTGCTATTTCTTTTTTTCCGTATCTTTCCTACCATTTTAGTTTCAGCTAAATTGTTCTTCATATTTCTAGTGTTGACTCGATTCTCCATTTTCAGATCTATTTTCCATATCTTTTCCCACAAACAGCCTTCTGGTTCTTCCTTGAACTTGGATTTGAAATTGTAAGTTGGAAGCAATTAACAAATCAAACTCTTCCAAACATTCAACTCTTGTAAGATGTCAAATACAGACACAGATTTTAAAGGTTGTCCCCTTCAATAATTTCATCCAGAATTAACTTAGAGAAAACCTTGCTTGGGTAATCCACAGTACTCCCAAATTTAAGCCCGAGAGCTTTCAGTGGAACACTTAATTCAAGCACCTGAGCAAATATGGACTCTACAGGGAAAGATGCCCACATTTCCTACTCTGCAGCCAAGTCTGCACTGTGAAATTGTGGTTATTGCAGTGGTAAAAAGGTCTCCTTTTGCTTAGTGGACATTAGTTGTGAATTAAAACATTGAAAGTAAGCAGCCTGCCAGTTTCACAGGCCCTAACACATCACTCTGCATGACAACATGGAACTCAGAGGAAGGAAGAATATTCCTGGGGGAAAGCTGAGAAGTGCAAAGAATTTTTTTAACTTTGGTATTTTGGTTTTTTTTTTTTAAATCTAGGACGTGGTGTTTGTTTATTTAGCTGAAAACCACTGTTTGAAGTCCATTTGTGTTGGTAGATTATCTACTCTTCCTCAGGGAACAGACGCTACACTATCACTTTGTATACATTGATAATGCCTTTATGTTGAGCATGCCACTACGATCAAGTGCTTTATTTTCCCCCAGAGCTCTGAAATACTAGAGTAAAACTCGCCTGCAAGTGGAAGAGAGCCTTGCTTTATTGTTTTTTCCTTTAAATTTTAAGTGTGTGTTGAAGGGGCAAAGAGATCTTTTAATATGCAAAAAAATTAAAGATGCAAGAGGGAAATGGGAAAGACAAAAAGCATTTAAATAACATGAAAAAAGAAAAGTTTTTCTAAATAATAACCACCAAGATTTTCTGAATTATACTGTGGAATATACCTTGACAAATAGTTATAAGAGGACTACAGTGAAACCCTCTGTAGGAAAGCTATAAACATATAAAAACACATAACATTTTCAGAAGCAATGAAGTTGCTTAGCAGCCTAGGTCTGCGCAATTGCCATCCAGATCTGGGTTCCAAACCCACCAAAATACCCTTGAAAGTTTTATCTAACAGCAATAACAGCCATATTTCTGCACCAGGTAACTCCTTTCATAAGGAAGGAACTTTATCCTTTTTAAAGGACGAAGTGACCCTCAGTGATAGCTTCAGTCATACTTTACTCCCCAGGCAAACTTATCCCACTCTCCATGTGCACACATCCTAGTCCCAAAGAAAGAGGTTATTGCATCCAATACTGATGTTGTTAGACTTTATATATAAAAATAATATCAGAATTTCTAATCTCTCATTGCCAATGGGAGGGAAGAAGCAGTTTCCCATTCTAGCTGCCTCTTCTGCTGAACTGGCAGGCAGATCGACACTTCTGTGTCCTGTGCATTCCACTGAAATGGTCTCTGCCTGGTTCAGCTTCAGTTCAGATTCAGGAAGGGAAAAAAAGACCTGGTTGAAAGGACAGCTTGAAAGGACAGACACAAGTAGATATTAGGAACAAAAAGTGTAGAGTAACCCAGGTTTGAATAAGGTGGTGGAAGAGAATCTTTCCATGGAAAACAAGATGCTACCTCACACCTTGCAGCTTCTGTTTTATAGATGTGCAGAGCCACAGCTCAGGCTCAGGCACCAGACCCTACCTCCCCTCATCTGGGATACATAAAGTCTAAGTCATTGGCAGGACAGAGACTTTAGAGGATGCATGGCACTTTGTAAAGGTAATCAGTTTCTCCAGTAATAAGTGATGAAAAAGAAAAACCATATCCCATCTGCTTTTGGTGAGGGACACTGGATTTGAGACTGTATTATAGGAGCTCCCATCTCATGTAGGGCATTTAGCAGCCCCTATGTACAAATACTGAACATTTTTTCACTGTTCAAGACAATACAATTTAGAAAAAGATCACGAGAGAATTGGGCAAACACATCAATGCCTCTATTTTCATGAAGTGGTCTGGAACTTTGGATAGATGTTACACAATTAAAGCACAGCTTGAACCTGTGCTCAACACCACACTTGCCTGCCTTAACATCATCATCATACCAGAACATTATCTTGGAACAAAGCCCAGATTGTGCCTAAACCTGTAATGTGGAGGGACTGGTACCATGAAGGCCATTTGCTTTTGTGGCACCATTGTGTAGCTGTTGTCAGACAACTTGAGATGGGCCATGACATCAAGTTCCAACAGGGAAGATGGTGGTTGTAGGTATCAACAGACTATGGTTGCCTGTAAATGTCAATAAGACACTGTGAAGGCATCCTACATCCTCATGTCAAAAAAGCTGGGCTGTGGAAAGTGCAAGCTCTAGCCAGTTCTGTAAACCATACTGCTAAAATAAGGCACAGGCACTGCTAGCATCTTGTGCTCACAAGTGTTTAGGAAGGTAACTTTATTAAAGACTGTACTTCTGTGGCAGAGTTCTGACAGTATCATAGAGGAACAGCTTTTTGATTAGTTTTGACTTACCTAGCTTTGGCAACATCCATAATATAATTTAATTACCATTCCAATGGTAAATTCTCAAATATCGTTTTGCACAATAGATCTCAAAACACCTCAAAAGATAAAACTTCCTATTTTGCAGGAGTAGAAACTGAAGCACATAGTAATTAAGGTGGTGTCATCCACAAAGGTAGTGGTTCAGTCATGAACATTATCCATGCCGCATCTCATCACAGAAGAAATTAAGGCAAACCTCTACTTTGCTATAGAAAACTGCTAGTAAGGTATAGAACTTAATTTTTTTTCTAGAAAATGAGTTTTAAATCAAATGAAATCAAATCCAGGTTTCTTCAATAAGCAGGCTTCCAGAGGTACTTTAGAAAAGGTGTGATTGCTTTACCAGGTTTTATTTTTTAATAGGACAAAGCTACTCAGGCAATAAAAGTGTAAATCAAATATGGGGCAAGCTAAGTATCAGGATGTTTGAAAATTTGCTAAATTTATAGAACAGTTTTAGGCATTTTTTTCTTTTTTTTCTATTACATTTATTTTCATTATGATACAGATGAGGTCATTTTAGGTCTCATCTACCTAGAAAATACAGTCACACTTCTGAGTAAAATTTATCCCTAGGGCTGGCTGTTAGGGGAGAGAATGGACTTCTGAAACTTTTCAAGGCTTAGCACTTCTCTTATGGCTTCTCTCCTGCTGTCTTTGCTACAGAAATGTAAAAAAAAAAAAAAGAGAAGGCAATGACAAGGGGAAGTACACATTTCTGTGAGAGAAAAGCCATGTCAACATGTTGAGAGTTCTTGGAAGCCACTGCCTACTGCTGCAGTGTAAAGAAATTCCAAGACTGAAATGCTTTTAGGGTGAAGCATTTTACTCTACACAAGTCCACTGGGATAGCTTATATTTGTACCTAAGGAAGCAAATTCTACCTTCCACTGCATCTCACCATATTCACATTACTGCAATGGTACTGGAGGAAAATTAGTGAGAGCTAAATTTGTGGATAACATGTCTGCTGGAATGGTAATCTGTTGTACAAAAATAATCAGATGTCAGGTTATATGACAGAAGCATCGTAACAAAAATCCCCACAACCCCAAAGGCAGTGAATATTTTTCACTCAATACAGAGATGTCAGTAGTCAAATGTAAGCACTGCTCATGATCTTCAGAGAAAACAGAAATATTTCTCCCCAATTTGGGAGATCCCCCATTTTTGGAAATTTAACCACCCTTACTTCAGCTTTACTGGCCTGTAACTAGACTCTGAATGTTAGCCTGCCTAATTTTCCTCCTCCTATGTTTAGCAGGCTGGCAGTAAATGCTTAGGGTTTTGTTCGTAGTAATCTACTGTAGCAAGAATCTTTTCACCCATTACAATTTCAGGAGGGATTTTTGTCTGATCATTTCCATGCAAATGCCACTGCAATTTGGAACAAAATGTTGGGTTTTTTTCCAAAATAAATCTATTCTTTTGATCACCCTGCCTTTTGGAAATAAAGATTCATTGATCCATACACTTTCTGGATGGAAAGGTTCACAGTGAATATCTTCTCTGTCAGTCCACATATATATAGATCATATAATTTTTTTTTCAGAAACTGGATTAAAGCACTCAAAACCAGAAAAGCTTGTATCATACTAGATGACTCCTGGTAAGGTCCATGATCTCCTTTAGTAGGCTGCAGTAAAACAAACATAAAATATAACATGTGATAAAGTCACCCTAATATTCCTGATCTCATGACTTGCTGGCTGTTCCTTTCTTGTGGAGGATGATAACTAGCTATCTAATCAAAATGCATAAGCAGTGTCTGTTCCTTCCACCCCCAGACCCATTCATTTTCTACTCAGAATCTCTGCTTGGGGTAGTATAATTGATTTCAACATAATTTACTGCTTACTTGGTAATGCAGCATTGCAGTCTCTGATAAAAACCGTATCAAGTCACAGCACCGGTCTAGAGCTTGAAAGGGAGACAGTGTAATCACTTTCTTACCCTAATGCACCTCATTTCTGCTGGGCAAGGAGCTGCAAAGTAATCATTGTTAAACGATGCTGGCTCCAGAGAGGGTCTTTCACTTCTCTGCCTGACCACTTCTCTTTGTCTCCCTGTTTTATTTCATGAGAAGGCAGCGGGGAAACTTTTCATTGTTGGATTGTCATGGAAATAAAAGACTATGATTATAGTTGCCTACCGTCAGACATCTACCTCCAGTGCGGAGCAGATACCCATTCTTGAAAGCAGCGGTTTGGGAGGAGGATGCAAAAGCACAAGTAGTAAAAAGGGAATATTTTGCACTAAAATCTTTGTTATTCCACACTGTCTGCACACTCCTAAATATTCTTCTGGCTCCCACTGCCACCTGTGTTTGGCAGTGAAGCAGGAGCACCACTCCCACTCTGTGCCCCTGGCCCCACGCACAGCCCCAGTCAGTAGCAGTGTGAGATGCGGGGTCTCTCTGCAGCAACTCCTCAGCTCCACCACTCCCTCCGCACCAGCACCAGCACCAGCACCAGCACCAGCACCCTCCTTCACCAGCAGCAGCCCTCAGCCACAGAGGGTGTAAAAATGGGCTAATTACAGATGCTCAGGTTAGCTGAGGGCAGCAATGTACTTTGCGGGGCATTGTGTGTTGCTGATCACAGATCAAGTCAGGCTCAGCCGTTCTCTTTGTAAGGACATAAAGCTCTGTAACTTCATGAAGATTGTCCTCCGTCTCCACCTTTTCAGACCCATCTCTTGCAGGGACCAGGTTTCTTGCTGAAAACCCCTCTCTGAATGGCTGCTTTTCTTGCACTTCCCCTTCTGTGGGCACTGGCGACCAGCCAGAGCTGCTGCAACATGCTCCCTGCAGCCCTCCATCCCTAGGGCTGATTTCTGAGGCAGAGAACAGTGGGGTTCCCAAATGGTGGCTAGCCTACCCCTGCCACATCATGTCAGATTCGGGATGGCTCTGCCTCCCCTCTGCAGCACCCACCGGGCTAATGGCATCTGCTGCATGAGGAAAGAGGTGGAGACTCCCGCGAAGGGCAGAGGGGTTATCAAGAGCAAATGCCACCACACCTAGGCTTGCAGAAGCCTCATCCAGTGCACGGGCTGAACTAGTGGGGAGGGAGGTGAGGGGACAAGAGTGGGAAAGGACTATTTGATTCCACTGCCTGGATTTCCCCAGGCTTGTTATTGTTTGCAGTGATTTATGTATCATTTGCATATCTTGCTAAATGAGCACTGGGTTACAGCAGTTCAGAACACACAGTCTGTGTCCTGGCAAATGGCCAGGTACAGCTCACAGATTTGGGGAACTCCTGAGGCCTGTCCCTGGCCAGCTGAATGTGTCCAGGGCTTTTTGAAAGCACTCAGTCCTATGGTCATGCCATGAAAAGAAAGGACAGAGCAAGAATCACTTATTTAAAAAGCTTCCTACGTTGAGTACTACAGCAGATATTTTTTAAATGGGCAAGAGTAAACACATTTGCAAAGGCAGCCTAATTTTGCTTGAAATTGAAATTTATTGAGGAAAAAAATGAGCTTTGGGGAAGAGATTTTTAGAGACACTTTTCAGGCCACAAAGTATTTTGCTTAACTTTGAGAGAAGATTGACTGTTATAACTTTTTTTAAAAAAGATAATTGAATAGCAGTAACCACTCAAATAGTTTATCAAAAGTAATTCTTTCCACAATATCATCCACTCAAAATCACTAATGGCAGTGATTCTTCTCAATCCTTCACACTGTATACTTATCTGGGAGAGTAAGGAGACAATTTCATCTAAATGAACCACTTTATGCCAGTCCTGGCAGACACTGGACATTGTTGATGACCAGCATCAAAGCTGGAGGCAATGTGGGGTAAGCTGTGCAACCATATGTAAGGCTGTCATGTCTGATGGCAGAAGCACACATATTGCTGGTGCTGCGAGGTCAAATTGATGTTATGTTCTTGTAAATATCAAAATGAATGAAAGTAGTGGAAGTTTTTCACCTTGTAATAAACTGCTTAGAAAAAAATGCATTTCCCAATTTGATATCCAAACTTTAATGGAGAAGGAGCTACATACAACTGCAGACAGGTAAGCATTTTTGCCAGCTGACTTTTAGATGCTGACAATCCAATCCAAAATAGCTTTACTCTTTGCTGTTGTAAAAGATGTTTTGCAACAAGCTACTACCACAGGAAAAGATCACAAGCATTATAACAGGGCATAAACCAGTAAAATAATAGGTATTCTATAGTAGATAATATTAAAAAAATAGAAAAAAATAAAATAATGAAACAAATATTTGTTACAGCTGTGAATCAAGAAGCCAAGATGCTGTACTTAAAAAGGACTTTTCTGGTACCCAGTGAAAGTTAAATTCAAGTCTATACAGCCATTTTTACACTTAGACACAGCTCAAAGCTCTTTGCAAGTAGTATTGTAACATGGGAAGGCTTTGTCTATTTAAATATAAAGACGTAATATTTTTCCTGGCTTCATTCAGTGCAGTGCAGTGCAGGGAAAGAAACACCAAACACCCTGGCAGACTATTGACAAGCCCACAGAAGCCAGGAAGTCGAGACTGAAACATTTCTCAGCTTACTCTGAGGTACTCAACACAGCACCTCAAATGTTGAATACAATCATCCACTTTGTTAAGTCACCTTTGAGACTATGCCAGAAGTGTGCCAAAGAAGAGCAAGGTGAATCTGAGATGAGACTTTAGTCCTACTTATGATGTCAGCAGAATTTCCTCTGAGTTTGGTTACCTAAAAATGGTTTGCTTATTCTGCTTTGCTTTGGTTTTGTTTCCCTAAATTGTTGCCTTTCTTGCATATTTAACATAGAGCACATGCTTATATTAATTTATTTTAATAAAATATTGAGTATTTTTTGAATTTGTGCAATATATTACAGTGGTTTTAGATATTTTCTTTGTTCTGACACCTTAAAAACTCTGAGTGATGGTAAGAATCTATGCTTATGAAACTAATAAAAGGGAGACTTGTGTTTTGTGGGGTGGAGTGGAGGTGATAAGCAAAAGGATACCTGTCAAAGAGTACACAGGAGTTCAATGGATTGGACTGTACTCTTTTGTATGCTCAGGTTCTAGCCTGGAGTTACTCATGTGCTTGATATTAAGCATACACGTAAGTCTGTGCACAACTGGAATCTATTATTGCCATGTTGACATACATTTGTTAAGGGTTTGATTCTGCTAACATTTCTATTGGCAACACAGGGGGATGCAGTAGGGTCCTGCAGTTCAGAGGAAGATGGAAGAGATTTTGGGGAGCTGCTAATACATTCAACTTTAGAGACCATTCACCATAAACCACATTTTAAATACATTTCCATGGTAGTGTTTATTTCTAAAATACCTAAAGACATCAATCAAGTTGTAGATTGAGGAGATATATAAGTATCCAGCCCTGAGAACAAAACCATTTGAAAAGATTTATTAACGGTTATTTATATACTTAAGCCCAGTTCCTGTAAGATCTCAGTAGTGTGAATAGGTGGTTTAAACACTGTTCCTTATTTATTGGCCTTCCAGCTATAAATATATATTTGGCCACTGTATTTTTTGGTAGCTTTAAAATACTATTTTTTTGTCTGGATTGAGGCCTAATAACCCAAATTTTTGTCCAAAGCCTGAGTTTTGAGAAGCACAGATTTCCTACCATATCTTCACTATGGCAGCTGCTGTTATTTAACTGATAATATTCTGTTAATTTAAAAACCTCTTCTACCAGGAGTATAAACCCATACTTGTCTAGTTTGTCTTGGGACTGGAGTGTATTTTCCTGGATTGTTTGAACTACGTGCTCAGGCAATCTTGACCTTCTGGTTTAAATCCAAATATATCAGTTGCAGGAAGCACTACATTCTATTTACACACCCATTACCCCTGGAGAATTGAATGTGCCATTCCCATCACACTTAGATTTCTAGTAGCTGAATTTGAATTTCTTCCTTGGGGAACAAACTCGTACAACTTGGATTTGCGAATTGAAGACTACAATGACTTTATTCTTAGTAGCTCCTCATTTCGATACAATGCTGTATAGGAATGTAATGAAATATGTGGGATGAAAGTGAGGGAGTCAGTTTTCTTAGGCTGTGCATGCTCTGCAATGAAGCCAGGTGTAGGGACAGGCTTCTGTTTTCTCCTCCATTTCTCCTCATGTAGCTGTGGCCGAGCTATCCTGCTGAGTGAAAGTAGTGTAGCATAAAGTTAGAAAGAAAATAACTTTTCTGGGAAAAAATCATTACAGACTTTGGTGCTAGTGTGGCTAATATTGCTCATGTGGCTATGTAAAGCTTTCAAGCTATTACCTCTACATGTCATGATGTTATGCTACACTCACTTGGTTAGTGGCATAGGCTCCCTAGCAGAATGCAGATATGCAAAAAGACAGATATTCTACATTTTCAATAGTGTTGACCAATCTTTTGAAATCACTGCCATCATCCAACAATGAAAAATCCCTTAGCAAACAAGGGATTTTCTTGTGGAAAGCCTGTGAAGAAAAATTCTGGGTTAGACACACTTTGCTTGACAGTGTATGGCCTGTTTATAAAAGTTGCCCTCACCCATAAACTATGGAAAGCAGGAATTTGCAGGGCCTGCAATAGAGATATCTGTCTTTTCCTTCAAGGTCCAGCTGAGTGTGGTGATGAATTAGAATCCTAACTCCATTGCTCTCTGCACCACTTTCCCATGGTATATCACACAAATGAACCCTGACCGTGGTTAACTCATAATTTCTGTCAAAATTTCTCATGCTTGAGAAATCATTAACCAAAGCCAAAGAAAAAGCCTACTCTATGCCAGTTGGCTTTTGATTCTCTGCCCGGTAACTATTATTCACATGTACCAAAATGTAATTACTGTGGTCAATATTTCAGTAGGAAAGGTAAGAAAGGCCCATAATCTCTTGCTGCTTCTTTGCAGGAGCAGTTTCTTAGTAGTTTTTTGTTTGAGAAACAGGACAAATCTGAATCACTGTTTCATCTCTTCTTTGTTTGCTATACCTATCTGACTATTGTGTTGGGAATGATAATACAGACAGCTTGTGGGAAAGAAATTTAATTCCTTAGATGTCTGCACAAGTCAGAGCTACAGAAAACCTTTGTATTATGAAGTAGGGTCAAATTATTTTCTGACATGATCTATTTGTAGAAACATCTCATATTTGCCAAGAAATTTTGTTTTGAGAAGGATAGTTGCTTGACTTATCATCTACTTTGGCTATCCTTGGCCCCACTCTTCTGCTGATTTCTTTCCTATCAATAAGAGCTACATTGCATCATGTCTCAAGTGTCTAAGTTAAGGACATGTGATTGTGTCATAGAATCCTAGATTCATAGAATGGTTTGGTTTGGAAGGGGCTTTGAAGACCACCCCCCCTGTCACAGGCAGGGGTGTTTTCCACTAGACCAAGTTTCTTAAAGCACCATCCAACCTGAACTTGAACACTTCCTGGAATGGGGCACCCACAGCTTCTCTGGGCAACTTGTTCCAGTGCCTTACCACCCTCCCAGTAAAAATTTCTTCCTAATATCTAATTGAAACCTAACCTCTTTCAGTTTAAAGCCATTTCCCCTTGTCACAGAATCACAGAATTGCTGAGGTTGGAATGGACCGCTGGGGGTCCTCTAGTTCAACCTTCCTGTTCAAGCAGGGTCACATAATGCATGTTTCCCAGGATAGTGGCCAGGCAGCTTGTGGATCTATCCAGTGAGGGAGGCTGTACACTGACTCTGGACAATCTATTCCAGTGCAAGATCATCTGCACAGTACCACAGTATCAAAGTATCACAGGTTGGAAGGGACCATAGTGGGTCATATGGTCCAACCTCCCAGCTCAAGCAGGGTTGTCCTGCAGCACATTGCACAGGATTGCAACCAGATGGTTCATTGATGAGGTCCCCTCATGATGAAATTTTCTCTTCTTGAGGCTTAACAGGCCCAACTCCCTCAGCCTTTCTTTTTAAGACAGATGCCCTAATCATGTTTGTTGCTCTCCCTAAAGAGATCCTCTAATCCCCTTTGTTGCCTTCCACTAGACTCCCTCCAGGAGCTCCACGTCTCTCTTGTGCTGAGGAGCCCAGACGTGGACATAGCATCCCATAATAAGACCTTACTAAGGCTGAGTAGAGAGGCAGGATCACCTCCCTTGACCTCCTGGCAATGCTCTTTCTAATGCATCCCAGGATTCAATTGACTTTTTTGGCCACAAGTGCACACTGCTGGCTAATGTATGTCTTGTTATCCACCAGGACCCCCAGGTTTTTCTCTGCAGAGCTGCTTTCCAGCAGGTCAGCCCCCAGCCTGTCCTGGTGTAGAAAGTTGTTCCTCCCCAGGTACAGGACCCTGTATCTGCCCATGTTGAATTTCAGGTGGTTCTCTGCCCATCTCTCCATCCTGTTGCAGTCCTTCTGAAGGGCTGCTTAGCACTCAGGGGGATCAGCCCAAAGCTCCTCCCAGTTTTGTGTCATGAGTGAACTTGCTGAGGAGGCATCTGTCTCTTCATCCAAGTCATTGATGAGTAACTTAAACAATACTGGGCCCAGTAGGGACCCTTAGGGGACACTACTAGTGACAGGCCTTCTACTGACCCGGTGCCACTGATTACAACACTCTGAGACCTGCCATTCACCCTGCTCCCAATACATCTCACCATCCACTCATCCACTCTGCACTTCTTGAGCTTGCCTATGAGGATATGATAGCATCAAAAACCTTGTCCTATGTCCCTTGGACATTTGTCAGCCTTGGATTCTGTTTGGGGAATATTTAGAACAGACATTGGCCCCCAAATATAATGGAATGGTAGAAAGTGGATCTTTCATCCATATACAAATGAGTGAGTGTACTTGTTACTTGTAGTTGACAAACCTAAGCTTCTAGACTAACTCTGTATGTACTTTTTTACTGAATTTATACTATTCAATATAGAAAAACAAATCTTTTAAAGAAAGAGTGATCTTCTTTAAGCTGGGGGTTTTTTTAAGTCTATGGTCTCAAGATTGGGTACACCACAGCACAAAAATCGATTCAGAGCTTTCAGACCAGAGTTTCCTCATTTTTCATGAGTTTAAACATATCTGGACAAAAATCTCAGGCCTGTCAGCCACATCTTGGGCATTAATGGTTTGCTTTAGTTCATGGGGAATTGGGGTGATAAATGTATTTTAAATGCTAAATACATACTTCAGCCACTTCCTGCTTGAAGTAAGTTGATAATTCACAAATTAAGAAGCCTAAAAAAATCTTGAAACATCTGATCTTGTAAATATGCTTAATGAGTAATATTGGTGTTAAATGTAAGGCCTCCAAGAACACAACAGCCACGATTTTTATTCAAAAACACTGGGATGGGAAGAATACTGATCTCTACCTTTGTGTAATAGGCCAGTGGCTTGAGATCTCCTGATAAGCAAAGTATTCAAGACTTTGACCATTCTCAGCCTATCTTTGGTTCAAACATTTGTTTTAATGTTTCATTACCTGCTAATGGGTAGAAAACTTGGAGAAAACAGCCAGCACAAAGTATTCCCAGTTTTTAAGCCTGTTCTCACCACTGTGGCAGAGTTTGTCATTCTTTGACCATACAAGTTTTATTACCTTTCTGCTTACTCCACGCCTTCTCCAAGAAGCAGTAGAGTTTACCTGGAGCTGTGAGACAGGCAGACCAAACTTACCTGTATCTTGTTCCTCATGCTACCTGTTTCCTGACAAAGCTTTCCAACTGTAAGGATATTACATAATAAATAGATAACACTTTCTCCCATGTTTTCTAAGAAATGAGCAACTGATCATCCAAACTCATGGGGGTGCTTTACAGACCTTTTACCCATCAAGTCAAGCAGACCCTGTCTAGCTACCTAGTTAATGTTCTTAAATCTAGGACAAGTTTCAGACACCGCATCTATCATGTCCTACTGGTATATTAGCTGGCAGGTGCTATGAATCTCCTTCTTTGGTATCTAATTTTATTTGTGAGTAGTTTATTACCTCTATTCAAGAATTAACACAATGCTAAAAATGTTAATCCCTACTGGTGAAGTCCCCTAACTTTCTGATTGATGACACCTACCTCTATTTTAAATGCAAGCCTTGCAACAGGTGTTCACAGGGCATCAATAATACAGAGTTCTGAAAAACTCAATGTTCTTGATGTTTAACTTGAAATCCTGGGACCTTAACTCCTGAAGTTTTGAACACATGCAGCTGAAATATAAAATTGTTGGCAACTGTGATCTGAACATAAGGATACGAGACATGAGAATTAAAGCATATTTTTTTGTTCCCTCTGTGTTATTTGGTTTCCTCAACCTTCTGTTGTTTGTAAAGTGAAACAGAGTCTTCATTCTATTCCAGCAGTCCTTCAAATGCAACATTCCAGAGATTTATTAGGAGCAGGTGTTAAACATTTTATTCTCTTTATCTCATTACTACATCAATAACTTACTCACTGTAATATTATGACTAGATATTTGCTAAACTCTCTAACATAATTAGTGATGAAAAAGGGGTGCCTACTAACAACAGTGTGGTTCAAGTACATGACATGAATTTGTTTGTCATTTTTGTTCCAAATTTCCACCTCGTTACCTTCACTTGTAGAATGTCAGATAGTGTTGCCTTCTGGCAGATCTTGTGCAGCACTGTGAAACTCATTGCCACCTGGCAGCTCACCCTTTTTAATTGGTATTTATTCAATGATTATAAAGTACATTTTGCAGCGCAAACTGATGTCAAACTTATGATTTGTGTTTTCTCTGGCACCATCATTTAAGAAACCTGATTAGTTCAATGGAATTTCTAAGATCCAAGTCTTGAAATTAGCTGAATTTCTCTTTATATTCTCATTTAAATTACAAAAAGAATAAAAATATTGTGTGTATGCAGTTACAGTTTGTTTAATTGGAGTTTCTCTGTGGTTTTACCTATTAGTTACCAACAAACATGTTATGTTAATCAGTTGTGAGAGGCATAGGCTTGTCTTTAGAAAGTATTTACTAAAAGTCACAAGTAAGGTTGAGGCTGTGGTGGTAGGTGCTAATATATTACCTGAGAATACTAATCATTCTACATTTATATAATTTTCTAAAATTATTGTTTCAAAAAGTGCCTTTGATTATAAAACATATCTCCAAGAAATGTGGGTTTGAGGCTCTGCTGAGGTCCAGCCACGACAGTGTTGAGTTCCAAACTGTGCCTACTCAGTGGTTATATGTAGCAGTTATATATAACTATAAAAAAGTACTTCATGAATTATTTGCAGGTGGAACAATAATGTTGACATACAGAGTTTTATTAGTAGCAACATATTCCATTTAGTGGCTAATATATAGATTTCTTCTTCTTCCAAATATAAAACCCTGGATCTAGAGGACAGCAATTTCTGTTGTGAATATGACTATTGCCTCTTACTTCAAGGTGATAAAATCTCATTTATTACTGTAGAGGCTTGTGATCTTGGTTAACTGCAGAGTGATTCTCTGTAGAAATACGAACAACGCACCACTATCTTCTTCTTTGGTAGAGACGTACTCCTCTCCAGTGATCATCAGTGATACTAGTACCAGACCACTCCAGCAAGTGAAAAATCCCTCTTACTTTGCAGTTGTCAAGTTTCTACAGCTGATCTCATCTCAGATACATTAATCTTGGTTCACAGATTAGCAAAATTTTTACTTTTGTGTGCAAAAAAAGTCCAAGCAGCCATTTGCTGAAATCACAGACCTCATTTAATTTCCTCATATAACATGATTTAAATGCTGTGGAAATTCATATTTACGAACAAACAAATCAGAAGGCAGGCTCCCTATATCAAACTTCTAATGTAGCATACAATAACCATTTTGTCCTTTTTTTTTTTTGTCAGGAGTCAACACAGCACCAGGTTAGCATCAGTATTATTACTGTTCTTTAAACAGAACAGTTAGCCAAAGTGCAGAGCTTCACGAACTGTTTTCATTAGGGGGAGTGATAATTGAGTCTGGCATCTCTGATGCAATCCTGCTCATTTACAATGTACAAAGCCCTGTTTCCCTAAGCACTGAAGAAATCAAAGAGGAGACAAATTCTTCACAGATAGCTCCAAACCTCTCTAATCCAGCCTCTGGCTAAGAATTTCTCTCACATTTTTACACTATTTCTGTTGTTACCTCTGGTATATTCTTCTTGCCTTTTCTCTCATCTTCTCTGGCCAATCTGGTGTGAGTCTCACACCTTTCAATGTATCTCCATAATATGTTATTTCTCCCACGTATGTGCTTGCCAGCACCTTTGTATTGCCTTTTGATTTGTGTTTATGCTTAAAGTACAGATAAGAGTAGTTTTAACTCCTCACTTCTAAAGAAGAGCTTAGTGACTCTCTAGCTGTGTAAAATGAAGGGAATTTGGCACCCTAAACTTCTTCAAGTTCCATTCAATGCCTTTCAAATTATAAGGCAAGTAAGAAATGCTAGCTTTAGGATATTATGGAGCAATTTGGTAGCTTTGTGCAAGAAAGTTAGTGATGCCTGTTGGCAAGGAATGTGTGAGAAGTCATCTAAAGCCCAGTCAATACATCTAAAGTGATCAGATCTGCAGGTGCCCAATTAGTTTAGGCCACTCTTTTCTAAATTCTAAAGCCTGTGTTTACCCTTGCAATTTGAAAGCTGTGGTCTTTATCTTGACTTTTGCAGACAGCTCCAAGAAAAGTTTGAATGGCATTTGAAATATTATTTCTTAAGGCAGTAACTGAGCTTACATAAGTTTAATCACCATTACTCAACATCCAAAATGTGAACTCTGATTCATATTCCATTTTTCCTTTAACTGGCATAACATTTTATGACAGGGAGTCATATGAGGGTGGGAAAACATATTTGGAAACACAAGGCCAGTCTAGATCCCCAAAATATGTAAATCAGTGTGTTCTACCCCCATTGTGAAGGGGCAGTTTTAGGAGTGTGTTGAAACATTCCACATTATGGAGCTGGTCAATAAAACCAGAACATTTAAAGTTAAACTTTCTTCCAATTCCATGATTTATTTCTCAGAAATGATTTCTAGCTGTGATATTTTCTTTATATTTTATTTGACCACAGTTGTTCAGTTTGTCCTTGTATAAATAGTTTGTGGATTTGGATCTGCCTTTCATCATACAAACCTTGATATGCTTCCAAAGAAATACAGAAGTTCATATTTAATAAGTTAGAAATGTCAATCCGCTCATATAGCCGTGTATTTACACTATTTGTGCACACACAATTGTGAGGATACATTATAAAGAAAGAGAACCTTTTTAGAGAAATTTTATCATAAGAACATTTTGGAAAAAAACACAGTCCTTTCAAATACTCTATGAAAAGACTTATTTTGAAATTTCATCTTGAAAGTCACCCCAGGGATTACTGTCCTTTTCACAATCACCACAGTGGGCTGCAGAGGGAATTGAATGACTGATAGACAGATGGACTAATTTGCAGAGTACTGTGTGAGTTTTTAAGGCCATTGCTCTCTAATCCAAAATATTCCAAATAAAAGGAAAGGGTAGTATCACATGACCCAGTCACAAGTTCTCTTAGCCAAAGTAAATTTACATCCAACAGACTACCTAGGCTTGTCCTCAGGGTGACCTTGATGTTTATAGAGGAGAAAAAAATCTAGTGATATGGTATGTATAACTAGGAGACAAAGGATACAGAACAAAGAAACATAATAGACTAAAAGCTATATATATTAACAAACATTCAGAAAAAAAAAGTCTTGGTTACATTCCTGTTGTACAGAGTTACTGAATGCCACTCTTTTCTCCAACTAGGTTGGTGGCTAGCTGTCTTCTGTTGGGACCAATTTGGTTTGCTCTTCTTCTGTAATAGAAGTGTGTATAGGTTTTTTGAAGTCTGACTACATCCTCTCATTTGGAAACTTTTTTTCTGAACATCTCTTCCTCTGCTCCTAATATACTATGACTAGGGTGCTGTTTAATACAAACTAGAAAGTAATTTCCCTGGAAGATTTTCCAGTCATTTGCTTTATGATGACAAACTTATTAACAAACAATTCGATGTTTACATCTGAGTTCTGCAAAGGTCTTTGTTATAAATTCAAAATTATTAGGGCAGAGATAACCATTCAGCAACCTGGGGGGCAGGTATTTTATTCCATATTGTCTTCTTTCCTGAAGGCCTCTTAGACTTAGGCAGGGGCTTGTTAAATGTTAGAATTTTTTCTTCTCAGCACAGTTTTTCATGACTATGTCCTATACTCAAGAAGTACGATAATCTGACAAACTGCAGCCACGCCATTGTGTGCTGGGCCACGTCATCACACAGAAATCTTTGTGGCTTCCATGGACTGAGGAGTGCCTGAACAATACAGATGTGCTCAGTTACAGCAGTTTGCATTTGACCACCTCAGGGAGGCATCCATGGTCATAGGACAGGTGATGGAATGACATGCAAGAGTGTATCTTTGTTCTGGCTTGGTGATAGGCACAAGTATGAATATTTGAAGGTATAAACAGTACTGCAATAAAATCAGAGACTTGTGGGCTGTTTAGTGGATGTATGTCCAACGCACTGAGGGAGACATTTATGCTGCTCTCTTGTAGCTGCTCTTGCAGAAAAGAGTTAAATCCCACAGGGTTAGGGCACTTATCTTGGATTTAGATTTTGAGTCTTGGATATAGATTCCTGCTGTACCGCAGACTCCTTGTTAGGCTATGAGATACCCAACTTAACATCCTTCCACTTCAGTTCCACGATTTTTAAATAGGAAAATTTAGTGGTATTCCTGTAGATTGTAATAACAGGGATCATTCAAACAATTTTAATAGAAGTCACTGAAAACATGTATAAGAAAGTAAGGAATTCGATTCTGAGTTTGACATCTTTAGGGGCAGCATTTCATTCCCCATAGAGAATTGATGAAGTCTGAGAAATTCTTTAGACTGAGAAATAATTGAATGAAAAAGCAGAGATTATGTTACTGCCCTTGATTGAGGGATACCTGCCACTTCCAATTCACATTGAAAAATCGTTTCTGAGATATCCTACTGCTTTTGGACAGGTAATGTGCAGTTGTTTCCAGTTTGTGTACTCCATAAAATATTTACTACCTTTTCTTTTTGATACATCTCTCTCTATAATGGGTATTGTATTTGATGATTTGATGTTACACTTTCAAATTATCCAAAAATTGCAGCTGTTACAATGTCTGGTCATTAAGGGCAGTTTCATACAAAGTATGCTGCTACTACTTGCTGTGATCTCTATCAGCTCTCAAGTTTTAAAGTCTGTTTTTCCAGTAAAGCCTGATGTAACTTTGACTTGGGCTGCTCATATATACCAAGTACCTAATCCTCCAAAGTTTTTCTTGTGCAGAAGTCCCTTTGAAATCAAAAGAACTTAGAAATATATTTGAGGATTTGGGCCATTTTTTTTTTCATCAAGGTCTCTCTGAAGAGGATATCTGAAAGTACACAAGGGAAATAGGAGTGTAAGTCTAACTGAAAACCATGAATTCTTGGACATTTAACTCTCTTCAATTACTCCTTCAGATAGGACTTCCAAACTACTTGAGTGTTTGGCAGTTTTTAATAACTTATTTTAGTTATTACATTGATTAAGAAGTTGCTGGGTGTTCATCATATATGAAACCCAGGCCATTGCATAGATGCCCAAAAGAATTTCTCTCTATAGTTGATGTTCTTGGTGTCTCTTCTAACGTGACACCATGATGATTTGTGGTTAACAGCTCCTATAAAACAGTACACGTTGAATTACAGGCTTCAAAAACCTCATTAATCCTCTCTCCAACAAGTGATTGCTGAACTTTTCAGAAGGATATATTTCAATTGTTCATGGGAAAAGAAGTGCCCAACATGAAGGGGGAAAATATAAATATATAAATCTGTATAAATGGCATGTAGCTAATGGGAGAACACTCTAGACAAAAAGGTCCTGATTTTAGAACTTGTATTTACTGCATTTGAAGGACAATGAGAACATCCTTCCTTGGGCTTTTCTCTTGTTATGGAATAGATTAGAAATTGGGTGAAGAAGAGGAAAAGAATGGCTTGTATAGTAAAGAAGATCTTGAGATTTTTAAAATAATTTTAGTGCTCAGAATCATAGGCAGACATCAGGCAGGACTGCCAACAACGTTGAGAGGGTTTGGAGAAGGACACCATTCTTATTCACATCACAGGTTTGGATCACTACTGGCATCCACAAATTCTGACACAATTTGAAAACTCTTGAGCTCCAAATTTCACTGCTGTGGAAGCCTCTCTTCTTTGACCTACTGAGTCTCATTAACTCACTACTCTTGTTACCTTGCAATCCTTTCAGCAGTTATATTGCTTTATTTTATTGCTTAGCTTGTTGCATTACTGAACACTCACTAATTAATTTTGCTGCCAACTCACTCTTTCCCTGTGTCTCAACTTCTTACTGAGCCATTGTCAGTACCCTTCTATTACTTTTCTGTCAACTCCCTACTTCCTTCAGCTATGACTAGCTCCCTTGTCTATCCCTTTCTACTCTTCTGTCTCCTGCAATGTTGTTATTTTTCTCTAAAGAGGTGGTTTATTTTTTGTACTACTCAACAGAGTTCTTTCTCCCTTTCTCTCAACTTCTAGATTTCACAGCCACATTCTCTTACATGGTGTTTTCTACTACCTTTACTGTGGTAAACACTCAAAAATCTATTTATGTGTGCTATTTTCACCAATATCTTCAATCAGCTTTCATCTATACCTAGCCTAACTATGTGTCAATTCAAATATGCTATATTCAAACCTGTCGCTTGGACAGTTGTTAATGTTTTTCAGAATTTCAAGAGGTCTTCTTTTCCTTTTTTTTTCTTTCTTTTTTCTGTCATAGATAATTACTAGCATGTTATATTTGTCACTATAAAAATGGATGTTAACTGGAATTCCATTTCCTTTCTGGAAAACTGGTTTTGGCTTTAATTTTTTATCTTTCACATATCAAAAACCTTGCTATTTTGTGATTCTTACCTTTTCTTCTTACAACATCAACCAGAGGAACCCCACAACTGTAATCTCATCCATGGCTTCCTTGGTGTCTATATCGTGCTCACATATCTGTCCAGGCTGTTTCTTTATAGCTGTAAATATGTTTACCATTACATTCTGAGCATTTTGTCTCTGTCTTTGAATTCTTCTTCTCCTCCCATGTGTTATATACAACTTTATTACACTGTTGATGATCAGCTCTGATGGCAGCTCAGCCCCTCTCAGTATTGCATGTGCTTCTTTTCTTCCATAGCATCTTTTGTGCAAAGAGCACATTGAACTGCTCAAAACTTGCTTCTTCTGGCAGGATCATAGGAAACTGATGAGTGTAAACTAAGGAAATCCTCAGAAGAGACTGAAGAGATTTATTTTAGTCAAGCTTCTCATTAGTTATTCTAGCTAGTTGTTGAATCCTGCCTTGATAGGTTTTGGGATCTTTGTCACAAGATCTTCAATTTATTTAATTTTACTTGCATCTTGGCATGATGACTATCTTTTTCCTGAATAATAAACACAGGAACCATCACAATATCAACCTTCACTTTTTCTTTAAAATACAGGCTCCTCCACCAGGATTGAAAATAAGATGCACAAAAGCCAATCACTCCAATTCCTTGCAAATGAAGAATGTTTACTGACAACAGGGTTTAAAGTACGGTAAGATACTGCTTTTGTGTGTTATGCATAGATGTAATGCAATCTTTGAATGGCTTTTGAAAGGAGATAAACTTCTCTTCAAAGCAAAACCTACCTTTAGTTCCTACTCATTGTGTTTATTAATCTCTAAATATATTCTGGTTTTGAATGAGATCAAAGTAATGGAAATTGATCCTCTGGAAGATTCTGAAACTTTGAGAGAAAAAAAATTATCACAGACTTCCTTTTCTCCAGAATAAAACATTCTTTAAATACTAAAACTTAATCAGAATCTTTTTATATTATATCCTGCATCATAAACACAGCAAAACAGAAGCTTTGCTTCATTCTAGTAGGAAATTTTGACTACTTCAATGCATTCCCATGAAGAATTATAATATATTCCATAAATTTGGCAGATGTAAAAAGTGCCATCAGCAAAACTTTTGCCAATCTTACCAAATCATGTTTTTTGGCTAGTTACTCAAAGCTGTGTATTATATATAGCTATTCTCTAAACCATACTTTTTCTTTCTTTTTTTTTCCTGAGTTTTGCATACGTAGTTCTGATGTAATTCAGTGAAGTTATTTCCCACTAGATTAACCCACATACCCAAATTATATTTCTCAGTTTCCAATATAAACACCTGGCTTTGCAGCCCATACATTTAGCCAAAGAAGGAATCCCACTAGCTCCAGTACAAGTAAAACCTACTGAAAAGGTATATGGATGGCAGAATCAAGACCTCATAAAGTTGAAGACAACTACAAAGTTAACTAATCCCTATGCTTGCTCTCTACAGAGGTTTAGAATCCTCCTGAGCAATCCCTCTGTATTGTAATATGCAATTCATTATAGAGACTCAAAGTAGGATTATTTTCCAGCCTTTCTTTTTCTTTAGCGCTAACAGGATTTGAATTTGCATTTTATTTCTCACTCGTATCTTTCCTGCTTGCTTTCAGATTTCCCCATTTGTTCTCTTTCACAAATGGATCTTTGGACAAACATTTTGTATGTGGGATGGGTCGCCATGTTAAAAAGATTATCTCACCATGGAGTCCATTGGCATTTAGCAACAACAGCACTTATATTTTTCTCAGATTGCCTTTATCTCTTAATCATTATTAGCTGACTGAGATTTATGGCATCTTCTTCATCCAGAGATAAAATCAATTAGTTGAAAAATCTCTATCTTGTTAGCTATAGTCAAAAAATGAACTCCAAAGTTGGATGTGTATAATTGTATTTTCCAGTTCAGTGAGCATGTGCGCAGGAAAACAGCCACAACCCCCAGCAGGGAATGGTCAGCTGGTCCCAGCCTATTCAGGGGTCTTGGTGGCAGCCAGCTTTCAGAGAGGGAGGGGTAGGCCCTAAGGAGCCCAAAGCATTTTCCCGACCCTCTTGGGTAATTTACACCAATCTTAAACATGTATGTTTGTCTGAAGTCTCTTTTATCAGCGTGGTAATCCCATTACCCACAAATGAAGATGTAATCACAGTTTATTCAAATAGTTTGAAAGCTTTATCCCCTTTAGAGAGAAAGGAGAAAGTACAATTGGCTGCAAATGACTTCTTAAACTCCTACTGGGACACTAGCAAAGAAAAATGATTTTTAAAAGCATCAGCACTTGAGTATAGGATGAAAAGTATTGCCTACAGGGTCCCTGAAGTAAAGAATCTGCTCTTATTTATGGATCTTAAATCCCACTCAGCACTGTTACTACTAATTTCAATCAATGAGAAAATATTATTCTCTCCTTGTTTCGTCCTGTAGTGCTATTTCTTACTGAAGACATCTCTGCTTAACTCCATCAGTAGTCACAAGGGTAGAGATGCTGGTTGAACTGTCTCTCTGTCACTGGGGTAGCCACCTGCTAATGTGCAGAGATCCTTTCTTTCGTGAAAGGTACACCTGTAACCAGAACACTGTGGAGGGAAATCTAGAATAGACAACCTTGTGCATTGTCAAGGGGAATATTAGCTATCACAATGTTTCTCCATCAGCCCTGTTTGTAGCAAAAGGAAACAGAGAGTTGTGATGCAGGACTGAAGCCCTGAGCACTAACAGCACCACTAACGTCTCTAAGGTGATGAAGCGCCAGAGAGGATCCATGTGAGGTGCTAGGAACCCCATTAAAACTTCATGTGTGGAACAACTTCCTTGTCTTGGGTATAATCCATTCACACTGCTCTGATACACTAATATAAAGATTATAAAAATAATCTGAAAATTATATCTCCCTCCTCTTCTCCCCAGAATACACCAAAGAACAGTTTGTGTAATTTTATGACTAAATGTATGCCCAGACAACCTAAAAAGTTAAAACGCAGAACAAAATGTTTAGATTATTTTACCTTATGAACAAGGGAAAAAAATTGTAGCATTTCAAATGCCAAATATAATGGGTTTAGTTTAGTTTTGGTTTGGTTTGTTTTTAACATTGTATATAGTGCAAATTCCTTTATTAGGTAGGTATCTTTCACGTGAGTTTCTTGTCTTCATAATGAAATTTGATCTCACTGATAAACAAAATGTCACGTTCTGAAGTTTTCAGGATAGGACTGTGTTGGTACAGAAAAATCAAAGATGAGCAATTCAGATCTATATGGACCCTGTGAGACTGAAGGCAGATATCAGCTGAGAAGCAGCAAGGCCACAGCTGCTGTTGTCCGGTAAAGGAGAAATCACTCCCTGCGAGTTCTTAGCAACTTCCCAGAAGTTTCTCGTAAGAACTCCTCAGGTTTCCCACAGAACACCAGAGATGTTCCTGAAAGCAGTCAGGATGATTTCACCAAAACACTGGACTTGTGAGATATGGATTATAACCAACTGGGACTTGTAGATTGATGGTATGAGATTCAATTTAGCCTATGGAACGTAGCCTTAACCCTATACAAACCATTTGCAGTGTGTAATAAATGGCATTCGCTTGATCACATTGGTCTGGTGTTTACTTTAGGACAGTACTGCTCAAGGTGATGATTGCTTTGCACTTTGATGAACATGAATCCCTTAAGGAAACTGCTTTTTCCCTTAGAATTTTTTTTTTATTACTATAACAGTTCCCCAACATAGACTAGGAATTAATTACATGAATACATAAGCAAAACATTTCCGATTTGAAGAACATATAGTCTAATCAGACTGAAATTGAGAAGAGAGAATTGAAGTAAATTGCCACGCACCATACAGCAAGTTAGTTTTGTAGCTGGGAGTAGTCTTCTAGAGCTCCACAGGATCGTTTTCAGTTAATAAAATCCAGCACTTCCAGTGTAGTGGAACTTGCTTCTTTCTTTTAGCTGAGCCTTTCTTTTTGCTGGGACAGGTTTTCTTGTGGCCACAGAGTAAACCATAATTGAGAGAGAGTAGGAGTAACACAGCCAGAAAGAAAAAAAAAAGAAAAAAAAGGAAAAAAAATCAATTTTCAGTTGGATCAGTTCCCCACAGTGCATCATTGTACAGCTGTATAAACTTTCATGGTGGCACAATGGAAGGAATGACAAAGGCATGGAATGTCCTGCCAGGGCAACAGAAGAGGATGGTCCACTGTGAGAACAGCAGTATAAGTACTAGTGCTTGCTTTCACCAGATTCACACAGCTGAATTGGTGGCCTGTGTTTCCTCATGAGATTTGCCTTAGTTTCACACTGTACTAGGGCTGACTTGATGTTGGCAATGGCATCTTCTTTTGGCTCCTCACCGCGCGTATGTGAGTTCAGAAGGAAGTGTTCAGCTGTGTGAGCAATATCCTCCTTTGAACGACCTGCATCCTGCAGCTTGGAAACCCTGACTGATAGAAGAGTTGAAGAATCTGGAAGTAAGAAATCTCCACAGAAAAGGTTCAGAAACACAACAGATATTTTTCTGTTTGTAGGTAGTATCCAGACTTGATGGGTACTAGGAGTCATTGTCCAACTTCTATTATGTACTGCTTTTTTTTTTTGGTTGAGTTTTGTGTTTCATTTCAGCATGTGTGAAGGGATAAATTTCAACAGGTATTTGGAATACCAAATGACATCTGGTTGTAGATTTGTTTTTATTTGATGAAAACACAAAGTCATTAAAACAAGCTGCCTATGATGGCCTTACTCCTTATTGAAGTTGGTCTCTGAGAAAACTGTAGTTCACACTATGAAAATGCTGCCTGTTACTGATCATTTAGTAAAGTGTCCAAAATTACTGGTAGAAGTGATCTAGTAAATAAATTTTTGTGATTCAATAACTACAATTTGCATTATTATATTTCATGATGTACCCAAAAGAGTAACTTTTTTCCATGTATAGAACAACTTTGCATGTTGGATGTTTCCAATTAAATACAAACATGAGCACTTTTTACCCATTTTCTGTTCAATGCATCATGTCAGACCATGTTTTGGCCCTGTGTACATTTTCCTGCTCTTAGGCCAAAAAAGGATATTTCCAAATTCTTCTTTTTCAACTGGGAGTTCCCTTCCAAAGCTATTGAAATAGTGGATTGAAACATGAAGCAGAGATCCAGCAGCAAGTGGTACAGAAAAGCACCGAGACTGAGTAAGAAGCTGTGCCATATCATGGGAGAGCCCATGACAAGTAAGTTAGACCTTTTAAGAAAGTTCTGAAAATTTTGCTGAGCTCCATCACATCCTTTGCAGCTGTCAAACATGAGCCTTTCCCAGTCTTAGGCAGCACAAACAGAAGACAGAGCACAACTGATCAGTGCAGTGACCTGTCAAACTGAAAAGGAGCATGTGCAAGAAGTAACTTGGGCTCCATTTGGGTTTTGGAGATGGGTTCAAAAGCCCACTGTGTCCTTCCAGTGGTCTTTGGATTTCCTGTATTTGTACATCAGCATCAAAATAATTTCTTCTTTCAGTTGACAACTTCTTTAAGGTTTTTTTAGCTTGAGGAATGGTTATGTATCCTGATCTTATAGATAGGATGATCCATGTTACTGATCCTGTCTTGAGCAGCATTACAGATACTTTCTTTTTAGTGGTGAAGACAAATTGACTTTGTAGTGTGATGGTACTGCCTCATAAATGAATTACAGAGAGATATAAACATCAGAAAAATCCAACCTAGAGTCAGAATATTGTCTTGGTAATATATGTGCATTATGGTTCCAGAAAATAAACATCTATTGTTTTAAGGGTCCTTAAATTTTTTCTTAGTCCTTTGCCTAAGTCTTATGCCCTTCCTTGAAAATAAGAGCTTTGTTTGCTCCTCCAATCTAGCCAGTGGGGCTAAACATATCTAAATAGGTACAAAAACTAATAATAATGCAGCTGTTTTGCAGTTTTCTTGAAGGACATGGAACAGACTACCTGATGTGTGCTGGGGAATACGCAATCTGCAAGAGTGGGGGATCATTAATGACAGTCTGACATTCCTGGTTTGAGTGGAAAAACTCCAAGTCCAGTTTTTCCTTCCTGTTTCTTATGAAAGGATACATATGGCTGCAGCTGTACTTCTTTTGGCCATGAGTTCCTCAAATGTTTTGTAGTATCCACAACTGTGTTTGGTCAATGGAATAAGTATGGGGATAATAACTGGCAAAAGTACATTTTTTGAGAACACACTGGGTAGTTCTTGCTCTTTCAAGCAGTGAATTCTACAGCAAATTCTCTGTTCCTAAATACATCTGCAAAGAATATTGTGTAGCAAGTTTGCAAGAATATCTATCTGTTCCAGTATATTAGCTATATTTCACTTCTTGTATTTTATGAATCAGTGAAGAAGGGCACAGTGAAAGAGTCCACAATAAGACAGTCAAAGTAACAGTTAGGAAAATGGTCTGTACTGAAGAATTTTTGATATTTAAATATAGCATACACTTTTCTAGTCAAGAAGGAAGTATATCACCATTGAATCAATAGAGATAAAACTACATTATGGAATTATGTTGTTCTTATAGATGCTCTGTGATTAAAAAAAAAAAAGAAAGAGAGAGAGAAAAATATATATGGATTACACTTCAGCAAAATATCTGGAAGTTATCATGATTTAATAATATAAAAGAAAAACTTGACACTATGACCCAAAAGCTAAGAGTTTACATTGACCTAAGGGAAAAAAAATCATTCTTTCTTTCTCCCCTCCTGCAAGTGCAGAAATACTGATTCTCCAGGGGTAAAGCCAATGCCTCTGTCTTCACCTCTCTCTCTTCCCCATCTAGATCTGTGTCTCATGTATTCGCAGGGCAGCACCACATCCTCTTCACTACTCCACAGCTTCTTATACAGGATAGGGTTGATTGGCCACATCTGCCAACCAGCTCTGTGTGCCACGTAAGATCACTGAGCAGGAGAGAAGCCACAGTTTCATGTTCAAAACAGAATCCCATCCCAGAGCTTTCCTCACCACTGCACATTGCTGAGGCCTCTGCTATGTCCTTACATTGGCTGTGATAGGTATGTCTCCTAGTACATCATCCAGTACATCACTGGCTCATGTACCAGGATAGAAAAAATGTCAGTTCTAAGTAAAATTTCTAATTTTTGCAAGGCTGAGGCACTAAATTCAGGAATTGGAATGAACTACCCAGCTTCTGGTGGACTACAGCTTACAGTGAAGATGCTGCAGCATCTATTTTGAATAGTAGGTTGAGGAGAGCTTGGAAAAATACAGGTTTTACTGGTATCTAGCATCACCTAAACCTAACAAAGGCTCTGTATCCTGTAAATTTTAGGTGTTTGGTGCCCAGGATAGAGTCTAGGCAGCTCCTGCTTTAGACTTAGGGAGCTCCTACTTCAGCCACCAGACTGAAGACATGTTCTCTCTGAAGGCAGTTGACTCTGGCAGATATGTGTCACATCAGTCCGGTAGCCACACAGCCACACCAGCATGGCACAGTAATAAAGCAGATAAATGTTCTAGACAGCATCTCACAAAACAGGCAAAGCAAGGTCACATTTGCCTGAAGCCAGTTGTGTGGCTCAACATCCAAAAGGATGGTATACTAAAGGAAAATTATGAGTTGAGAGAAAAGGGAGAAGAGGGAGACATTATTTTCACCTTTCTCTGAAGCATAAATACTATGTTAAGAATATTAGTTTTTCTAAGTGTAAAATTCTGTGCTCACATTTATGGAGAAGTGATTAAAGATCCATGTTTCAAAAATCAGTCCTGAGATAAGGACTTGCTTTGGTTCAGAAAGCCCAGGCTTCTGTTTTGAAATGTGGCCAAATAAAGAAACACAAATACCCCTCTGTTGATCTCTGCTGCAGTCAGCAAAGGATGCAAGATTAATGGGGCTGGAAATCAAGCACAAAAGGAATCCTCACGCTGTAATAATGGTTTGGGCGCTCAGCAGGGATTAGAGAGATTTAGGTTCAGTGTTTGATGTTGTATAGTACTTGTATTCCTGGCTGAGTACTCATGCTACTAGTCTCCTACATAGAGCAGAGAAGAGGAGAGATGGGAGTGGAAGCCACCTATCTATCCTCATCTAACTTTGTTTTAAAATGAAATTATTCTGTTGATATCTGATTCATCTACTGCAAGAATGTGAGCTTAGGCCCTCTGTGTACAGAACATGAATTTATAGATCTGACAGTCAGTGAATATAGCAGGCTGTTAAAATGAAGCAATATTTTTTTGTTTTGGATTGCAACTTCATTGCCAGACACCTCAGTCCTGCCTTTATTCTGATTTAGATACCTAAATCCTTTACTGGACCTTTTTTTTTTTTAATTATTGTTCCAAATTAACCAACAGGTAGGAATTAAGTTTTTGAACCAATTCGTTTGGAAAATGGTGTTCATTGAAGCATTGGTCAGATTTTAAATAGTGTAACCCATAAAAAGCAACAGAATCTTTTGGGAAATGAACACTAAAAGGAACAAAGCAACTTTTAGCTGCTTTAGGAATCAACTATTGAATAATTTCTTTCTGAGGCTTGAAAAAAGGTAAGAAGGAGCTTTGGGGCTTTGCATTTTTTACCCACTGTGGCTTGAATTCAATCTTTATACTAACTGGTGTAAATCAGCTCCTGATTTACACCACTGTAACCAGTGAAATCAGTAGTTACACAATTGTAAAATCAGTTAGTGATTGCAGTCTGGCTGCACAGACCGATGGCATTAATCAGTTTTAAAGATCTGGTCCCTAAGTACTTAATTTCTACGAAACAGCACAATGTGACATTACAAGGATCCTATTTAGAGACACACACTCTGCAGATCAAAGCAGGAACTACTGGAAATGCTTTCCGAAGGTATGTGTAACTATAAAATGTTTTGAGTGGCTGCCAGTATTTTGTAATCAGTGTTGTAAAGTTTTGTGATACTCTTGATGTCTGCAGATGTTATGTGGCCCGTGGCACAGAGCTGATGTTCTGAATTACCAATTATATACCTAATGGAGCCCTGAGAACTAACTCTTGCCCTCCTCTGGGTACTGAGGCAGTCTTTAAACACTAGCAAAGGACTGATGCTATAAATAAAATTCTGTCTCCATAGTGACAGGCAGTTCAGTGCTCAGCTTTCAACACTTTAAAAAGGTAATTACTGTCTTTTTTCTTTATATTTTTCTATTCTTGGTTTATAACAGCAGTAATAACCTCCTGAGTTGGGCATTTCCTGGCAATTAATGACTGACAGTGTTAAGAACACTTGGCTTTACCTCAAGCCCTCAAATCCTCCAGCCAGTCATTAACTGCCAGGAAATGCCCTTCTCCATGGTCATTATTGCTTAATTATGTAAACCTGGATTAGAAATTTAATTAGATGACTTTAAAATTCTCTTATTCTCGCTCCACTTTCTTCCCCCATGTCTCAATTATCAGTATTTGTCACAGTTGTTGGTTGGCATGGCTGATGTTTGCTCCAAAATAGTGCCAGTATAGCAAATGCTACACCGAGTCTCTGTGAAACAAGACTGATTCCCTTTTTAGGCCTTGGTCGACAGAATTTATCTGTCTCCCTACTTGTGAATAATACATTAGATTAGGTAGGAAAGAACCTCCAAGGTATTTGGTACTGCTTTTACGTGGTGACCAAGAAGAGTTCCTGTTGGGAACTCCCCAATTTGATGAAAGAAGGAAAGCTTGTGACGCAGAATGCTGAATCTCTGCCTTAGCTTCCCAACTCCAACAGTACCTGACTGAAGAAGGAGTGTTCCAGGTATAGCTATGTTTTGTCTCATTTCTCTTAAAAACCCAAGAGTGTAAGTGCTGTAGGTAAATGCTTAAAAACAGGATTAGTGGCTCTGCCTCATTTCTAACCAGGCAACCCTTAAATCTACTTTCACAGATTTTTTTTGTTTGTTTCTTTCATCTGAACATGGGGCTAGTGTTTAGCTAAATATATCTACTGCAGCATCCAAAGAAAGATGACAAATCTGTTTCTTGCTGTTTAACATGCCATTTATTTATTCATTGCTCTTGAAGATCTCTTGCATAGCACAGTTGCTGTAACACTGACCCATCAAGCTACTGTCAAACAAATTGGCTTTCAGGAAGGCATTACCTCGGTAGCCTCAGTGCTACTGACCCTGTGGATATTTGCATCACATTATTGTCACCATCATCAGTGTCTTACCAGTAAGTTTATAAAATCACTTGGCTATAATTTTAGTCCCGGAATCTTTAGTTGGAAGTAAATGGAAATTAACATTTACCATTCTCTTATCTTTGAATGAACTAGTAACCAAACCCTAAAATTCATACTTGTGATTCTAGGAGATCTTTTAATTTATTAATTTACTCTTGACTTCCGTGCAGGCAGTATGGCACCATTTAGTGTCTCTGATGATCCATACAGCTATAACTTCTCGCATGCTTCATAAAGTATACCTTAGTGTTAATTGTTTTAGTGTACAAAGGCCATATAATTTGGAGCAAAGGGCACTTTCTGTGAAGTCTTACGCATTGTAAGCCCTGGTACAAAATATTACTTATTGACATAGAGGTCATTTTCTAATAAACAGAGAAGTAGCAATAATGTTGCCATGAAAAGTAGTAATTGTATTACTGAATCATCTCTTTAATTTCAAGTCCTTTTAAAAAGAACACACTATGCCTGACTGCAACCTCCATCAATTCCCAATAAAAACAACAGCATAAGTGACTTTTGAAAGGTCTTTAGTTTTTAGCATTCCAATCATTTCTACTGAGTATAGTAAAAGAAACAAAACCAAAATTGCCAGACAAATTAAAAGACCCTAAATACAATGCAAAATAATATTCATTTTAAAACACACTTTTTAAAAGATTTTAAATTTTTATAGGAAAATCCATTGAAATGCATATCCATTAGAAAGGTAAACTATGGATGTAAGATCCAAAATATTTATTCATTATTTTAATTAAGCTATTAAGTTATAGTATTTCTTTTTGTGTAACCTAATTTACTCACATTGCTGCATACCTTTGTATCATGTAACTTTTTGGTGGTAATGAGCTATACAGATAAAGCTGAGGCTAGCCTGTTGTGCAGGTGGAGGAGCCTTTTACTCCTCAGTAAGAGAAGTAGACCAGGTATCTGATTTCCATGTGCTTTTTTAAAGGCACACTAAAAATGGAAAAGGTGGCACAGAATGGACTTCCAGTTCTTTACTCACATGCTAGTGGACAAATGGGGCAAGTACGCAAAGCTGAACACTTGCTGTTTGTGGTGGTCTTGTTTTTCCTTCTCTTCACTGCACATCTCTGCCTTTCTCTGAACCTTCCCTGCACAGCTGTAGGGCTGTCCTTGAGAGGAACCCCACTCACTTCCATGGTAAGGCATGTGCACAAAGCCAGGGACTCCCCACTCGGCTACTTCTGGGAAAGTAATACAGAAAATAACAGTGGCTTTGAGGCAGCTTTTAAGGAATTCACTTATGATCACAGTGATTTGATTTAATCTCTATTATTAAGTTAAAATATGTGACAGAACTAAAGAAGCATTCTCTCCTTCCCTAAGATAGGGTGAACCAAAGATTGGAGATGAAATCTGGACCACAATGTATGTTTATTCATATCTTGGCTCTATTGTTGACCTGATGCTTCAGTTTTTGCCTCAGATTCCCAAATACATAATTAAACTTGCTTCCTGTGTAACAGTGATGTTGATGTAAACTGAAAAATAGCATCAAATAAGCACTAATTGCATAAATCCCACCAACTCAGCAAAAGAAATGAGAAGACAGAAAAAAATCTCACTTCTTTTGCACACCTACTTTTGCACATCACCTCTGATGTGATGCTTTGTAACCTGCAGTAGCTGAGGAGCTGACACTTCAGAAATACAAGTTTATCTTCTTATTGTCTTCATTACAGCAGTGTAATTTTGCAATTTGAAAGTTTGCTAAAGCGTCAACATAAAAATGTGAAGTAACTCTTCGTCCTATGTCTTCTATATACTACATCTTGGTTACAAAACTAAACACTTCATGCACTTCAATTAGTGTATTTAGTGAACCTTGAGTGGCTAAAAATGTTCAGTAAAAATAAGAAAACTTAACAGTTAGTATTAACAGGTCAATGCCAGGCATATCAGACTACAAACAAATTCAATTGCTGAGGAGATTGGTAGTCTAACTTCCCACATCAGAATAAGAAAAAATAGGAAAAAAAGAAAAAGCTCTGAAATATATTACAGAAAATGAAGGTTTCTTGATGAATAACATTTACAGAAAAAAATAATATTTAGAAATACTTTTGTTTTCTATGGTGAAAGACTACTTTTCTTCTTGTTCTCTCAGGACAGGTTTTGAGCTCAATGGGAGCAAAGAGTTGTTGATTTAGCAAGGATTACAAGACTGAGCCTCACATTATACAACAGAATTAATCCACCTCAGGAATCACTCCCTCTTTTTATGAGACTCAGTGATGAATCAAAAGGCTATTAACCACTGTAATTTATATAATATTCTACCTCTCTTGTGTTGCAAAAAAAAAAAAAAAAAAAGACATAAGTATTCAGCA